>OX155682.1:10707732-11307732 GCA_944547425.1 Eupithecia centaureata | reverse complement strand
ATCATCCAGTCCCAAGATAAGTTGAGCTTGTGTTATAAGGATGACTGATATACCCTGGAAAACACCTAGAACACGTGGAACAAATATGATAACAGTTATGCTAAAAAACATTAATAAGGTGCTTATCAGGGATTGCTTATGTCCATCACTGGGGGAAACGCAGATGACTGGGGAAACGCAGATGATGTGAGATGTGAAAGATAATATTATTACTTTTGTCATTTTTATTCGTGTTAACGTATTTTTACCACAAATTACCTACAGGGACAAATTTTTGTACGATATGCAGGTATTTGTTTCAGGTGTTCTGAGTTTTATCTATGTACTAGCAACCCGCCCCGGCTTCGCACGGTTTTATTATACGTAAACCTTCCTCTTGAATCACTCTATCTATTAAAAAAAACCGCATCAAAATCCGTTGCGTAGTTTTAAAGATTTAAGCACACATAGGGACATAGGGATATAGGAACATAGGGACAGAGAAATCGACTTTGTTTTATACTATGTCTATGTATAGTAAAAATATTGATGTATGTAATGTATGCATTAAGTATTATCAGTTCTTTAGTACCCATAACACAAGCACTGCTTATCTTGGGACTAGATGATGTTATATCAATTGGCTAGCATTTACATTTTCATTTATTCATAACACTTTTAATTTTAAATTATTTTTATACTCTTTAAATTACTTTACACTTTATCTTACATTCGTTGTGGTTCAGATTCAGCAATAGTAATATTTCAGTGTCTAATTATTTAGTTAGTAGATAGTCTAGCCTCGAGGTAGTTAGCAAGAAGCCACCTCGTCCCAGAGTTATGCTAATTAAAAGACGTTAATGAAGAAATAAGGTGGCTAGTCTGAAAACTGGCTTAGGTTTTTAGTTATGACTAGTTTGTTTACAGAAAAGACACTGTATTTCTTCGCTCAGTGAGCTATGAAGATAGCTATGCTCGGATTTTCTCTGAAGGATAGGATTCGTAACGAATACATCCGACAGAGAATCAAAGTTATCGTCACAGCTCAAAAAAATTGCAAGCTGAAGTGTCATTGGCCGTATCTCGTGAAGAACCGACAACTGCTAGCGTAAACATGTTCTTGGGTGGAGACCGCAACTCGGCTAACGTAGTGGACGCATTATGACCTGGTGCGATGCTTGTACGTAGATCGTCATCCCCACTGTCTCACCAACTCATCAGCTACAGCTCACCAACTCGTACCGACAAGGCGCTATAGCACTCATTAGGGGAAGCCTATATCCAGCAGTGGACTGATATAGGTTGATGAAAATGAATGTTTTGGTTGTTAATTTGTTGATGAACCTATACCAAACTATAAAACCCACATAAATTTGCTAAGGGCCTTTCTAATCGATATGATAACGAAGTAACTTTAGGCTAACCCGCCGTGTTATCTACTATTGTGCCAAGTATGTTCGTATACAGGGTGTCTCACGGCCATGGGAGATGGACGCACGCCTTGTTTAAAATTTTGAAGCCATTAATGCCAGATAATTATTGCCAGTGGTATTCACGGGATCAAAAGTAGCTTATGTTTCATTTCGGGCCTAAAACTACAACATTTATCCGGTTAACTTAAGGCTAGATGATGTGTGAGTCCTGCATTATTTATTCAGATTTTAATTACAAAATTAGTGACGATTGGCAGTGTATGGTATCACTCAAAAGCGAGTCTGCCAGTCAACCGTAGATAGATAGGATAATTTTATCTATTGGATTGTATAAGGAGACTAACGCCCCGCCCGGCTTTGCACGGTTTTATTATACATTACTATAAACCTCACGGAGCCCGAGACCTTTCCAACGAATGCAAAACCGTGGAAAGCGGCTCGTGCGTTCTGGAGTTATAGCGTCAGGAAGGAAAACCCGACTTATTTTTATATAGTAGAAGAATTATGTGCATTATATTATTATGTAGCTAATGTGTAATTCACATTCACCTATAAATAAATCAGTTCCGTATCATCCGTGTGTACAAACGCTGCATACTAAAAAAACTTTAAATATAAATTAAATTTCATCGCGACAAAATTTTGACTGTTTAAATTATTAGCGGAAACATAAAGTTTTTCCCACTCTTTAGAATCATTACAACCAAATTACTGCATAAATTATTATTTCAGTAGGCGTATATTTTATAGTGCTCTAAAAGTAGAACATATCTTGGTAGGTACAGTCAGCTGCTCTAATATATGTAGGGTACGTTAGACTTAAGTCAAGTAACAGTAAGGCTGGGTCCAAACGAGTGTACTTACCGTATTTTTATAACCACCTAATTTAAGCTATGTTTTAATTATACCTTTTCTCTACCAGTAACCATTAATGTACTGTTTTACTTACTTACTTGTTGAGTTGTGAACTTGTGAGTCAATAAATGCAATATAAGTGATAATTCAGACTGATATTCAGACTATCTTTGTTCTTCAAAAAAGGGCGGTGCGTGCAATTTATAAATTAAAGCCACGTGACTCCTTGAGGGAATTATTTAAAGAAATAAATATTCTAACTGTAATTTCGCAATATATTTATGAAAATTTAATGTATACACACAAAAACAAGAGCAACTTTTTGAAAAACTGTGATGTTCACAATAGAAATACAAGAAACAAGGACAAACTACACATCCCTTCATTTAGATTACGAAAACTGGGGAAATCATTTATGGGTAATTGTGTGCGCTTCTATAATAAGCTTCCATCTGAAGCAACTGAACTTTCTATTCGTAAATTTAAACAGTACATAAAACTAAATCTTATCAAGAAGGCATATTACTCCATAAATGATTACATCAATGACGTTAGTGCTTGGCCAGATGTCGCTCAGTTCCACATGGACAATAGTATGTAATTATTTATAAGGCAAACATGTATTAGACACATAAGTTATACACATGCTAGTGGTTTCTATTTCGCCTCTTCCACTAGTGGACAAAAAATTGAGGCGAATTAAATTTAAAATTAAATTTGACTTGTCTTAGTGCTTATTTTGTAAGCCTAAAGAAATAAAGATATTGATTATTGATTATTATTGATTATTCATTTAGCAACGCGCCGTGTCGCAGATACAGGACTTTTGTATAAAGCGATTCATTTAACGAGACTCAAAACGTTTCTAAAAAATAGGCTCGTTTCGCCTTAGATTAAAAACGATGCTTTATCGCTGGTTTTTCATGATGGTTACTATTCTTGATATAATTAAGAAATAATATACACAAAAACCCCTAAAAAGGACAGCGAAAATGTCGCAAAACGAACCCGAGCCTATAATTATGTTCTCGTATCCCTTTTTCATACAGCCTATAATGCTTATAACTTGACTCTCATGATCGTAGGTAATATCATTTTTCAAAGAGTTGTACTCTTTACGCATCTCTTTAAAAGATTAATGTTAGATTTCGAGTTAATGAGATGAATTGAGTAGGAAAGAATAACTATTATACGTAGTTTCATGGTGATAGGTAGATACCTAAATTTTCCATTGATTTATACCTACGCGGTGGATATAGGTATGTATGGCCGGTGAAGATCGTAGAAAACCTCTGGATGCGAGTCTCGCAGGACCTTACTTTGCGGCGACGACTTTGGGAAGGCCTATTGTTTCCTAAAAGTCGTCCATCGATTCAAGTTCTGCCGATGATGCTCTTGGAACTCTGGTCTATACACGTCTATACATTCTACCTTGTAGTGTGTGTGGGTAATTGAGATGAACTGATTGCGGTTACTCGCCAGACAGACTAAGTGAACATGATTATCTCAAGGGGATATCTTTGGATAACTAGATAACAGACAATACCTAAGCGACTTCAAGACCTAGGACAAGTAAAACTTAAACGAAGGGTCAGACGCAGTTCAGGAAAGGTTATGTCATTCTATTCCGCAAACTCGCATATAAAAAAAAAACTATACATGTTATGTATTGTATTAAATATATAAGTCGTCTTGTAGGTTTAGGTACCCATAAAACAAGCTCTGCTTAGCTTAGGGCTAGATGATGCTCTGTGGATTGTTCAGCGTTATTTATTTCTAACCTTCTAGAAAGCTAGGTATTGTTTGAACTGACCTTTGGACCTAAATACACACAATGTAGTAATCGAACTATACATAATTCAGCAATTAATCGGTATTGAAGCAGCCAACAAGATTTATGGATAGATTACTATCAGCTTCCGATAAGGCTATGCTAATCGCTTTTATTGCTTTGGGACTTGGGGTGATCCAAATAGTTCACAGAACTATTTTTGTTGGTTTAACTTAGTGGAAGAGTTATGGGAAATAAATAATATTTAAGTAACCTTATTTAAGATGTTTTATTAACATGTAAAATAGCTTATTAGCTTTTGCCTATAGCTTGTAGACGTTAATCTGGAAAAAAGTAATCTGAATGTTATTCTAGGTCCAGAACATTTGCATAATACTTATTACCTCAGCCCTAAGGGCTTTTGACTCGTGACAAACATACATCCTTTTGCCTTTATGATATAGTGAGACATATAAGAACATACTACTCTATTGAATTAGGTAATACCTGTAAGAATAGTTATAATGTTTATAAATAAATACAAAAAATAAATAACACCAGGACATAATGTAGGCACATATCAATAAACAACCGTTATCAAAGAAGCAAGCTTATATCTCTTATATTTTAGACATCAATAGCAAGAAGAGATACGTATTAAATCTCTTACTAAACCTATGGAAATACGATTCAAATTTACTTGTGCGTGATTTAATGTTAGACTCCAAATTTATAATATGGTAGGTCAATAGCATGTTATTATTAGTCCTCTACTTCTTTGACTATATTTTAATATTAACTTACGCTATTTAAAACAACTTTCTATAAAATGCATTAGGTACTTATACTATTGATTACACTTGCTAAGTCTGTTATATCGAATCTATCCGAGCTGTAAGCTATAACGATAAGTAAACAATGTTAGTAAGTACCTATACGTGGAAAACAGACATTGTGTCGCCTCATTACAACGTAAATCTGCCAAATATTACATTACACACATAATTATAAATACTACTTCACAAGAATTCTGAGCAAGCACATATACAATCTAATACTCATTTAAATTTTGGCACAAAACTCACAAGTCTCACAAACACACTCGGTATGGATAAATCAAAGCTAGCATCAATTATTCAACACGATTAGAGCAATAACCAATCACAGGCTGGCTCAGCGGCGCTTGCATATTCGAGCAGTAACCAATAACAGGCTGATTCAACGGCGCCTCTTCCACCACCTCCTTCTTTCTCCTACAGCACTGGCAGCAAAGGACCAACACGATTACCACCGCCAGCAAAGACGGGAACCACACGTAAAACGGCACCCCTGAAGGTTTCAACGTATTCGCGTACACTTTTAACAACGCACATGGTACATCCTTTTTTTCTTGAAACGTGGTCGTGTTGTGCCATAAAACGCATTCCTGCTCACTTGTTATTTCTATCGGGGAACCAGTTACTTCGGGTACGCTGACGTCGGTCCGAAGCGCAGTGATGTCCACGGGTGCTGACGTTCCTTCTATATCGTTTGCTTCCTTTACGAACGAAGACATCATCATGCAAGGGAACTCCGTCTCTTCAAAATGTGTCTTATCCCTGACTTGTAAAGAGCATTTTTCGTTTGGTATTGGGGTGTGGTATCGTCTGTGCTCGAGGCTAGACGTTGATCGACCGAGGTTGTATAACGCGAGTCCAGTTAAAAGATCACCGAATCGGCTGTCTGATTCGCGGTATTTGTAGATGTATGTTGGTGGTAGGCCGTGGTAAACGGGGTAGGAGCCAGGGTGCGAGCAGTAGCGGCAGGTGTAGGAAACATGGCTTGGCGGGTGGTAGGAGTAATGTGTGTGATGCGCGCTCACGTAGTGGCTGCCTCTCCCATAGCTATGCCCGTAGCTGCCGTGACCACCACCGTAGCCTCCATGACCTCCTCCGTGACCCCCGCCGTGGCCGCCGCCGTGGCCCCCGCCATGGCCCCCACCTCGAGCAATAACTAACTGGATGTTTAAGATAAAGCACAGAACAATGGTTTGTAACTCCATAGCGTTCCGAAGGGGTCCCGTCGATCGACTGCCGGGGCAGATATCAGGGATAGGTCGTTTGGCGCCATGTCCAGACATGCTGGCGCCGAGACGCCCTCTCCTACTTTCACGGGATTTTGAACCGTAAAGTTCAGTGCACCAATATTTTCTTTTATTGTCTGGAGAAAAACAGTACAGACAGAATCTTACTTAGATAAATAGCAACATTTTAATATCCACATTTTTAATCCAAGTAATTTGCGTAGACAACGCAATTTGGTTGAAGTTTTTCCTTTGTTCAAATTCTTAACATACTTACACAAAATGCCTTCATTGTTGCTTTGTTTGAACAATCCTTAAAAATATAAGGAAGGCATGGAGCTATAATGTAGAATGTAAGAAGTGGCATGTTAGAGGACTTTTAAATAGTCGCAACCGCAGCTACGACGTAGCAAGCGTAGCAACGGCGTAGCGTTTCTGCCACAAAATAACTATCTACGCCGTAAAATTATCAATGTACTTATCACTAGTAGCTGTTCTAGTAGTCACTTCATATGGTAGGAGGCAATCGTAAGGATGGCGTAGCAAAAGCGTAGCACTCCTCGTAGAGGAGTAGCTTAGCTACATTAATGTAGTGATCCGAGCTACGGCGTAGCAAAACCGTAGCAAACTCCGTAGCGAGGTAGCTACCTCTACATAACAGAAATCGTAGCTACGACGACGCAGCCATAATGCTCTACATTTTCTAGTAATCGTACCTACGGCGTAGCAAAAGCGTAGCACACCCCGTAGCGAGGTAGCTAAATAACAGAAATCGTAACTACGACGACGCAGCCATATTGCTCTACATTTTGTAGTAATCGTACCTACGGCGTAGCAAAAGCGTAGCACACCCCGTAGCGAGGAAGCTACATAATAGCCATCGTAGCTACGACGTAGTCGCATCATACCGTTGCTTGTGGCGTGAAAACGTCTACAAAAAAAGCGCACCAAGCTACGTCGTAGCTACTTCATAACACGTGCTGCTTGAAAAAAATTACCTAACTAGGCCTTTTAGGTATAAATTCAATGGAATGAAATCTTTTTTTCACGACTTAGACTACTGGAGACGGTTCTCTATGTTAGGAACCATTCGTAAAACATTGGTCGAGAATCGCATACTTAAGTTCAACAGCACCTGGTTATTGATTCACCATGGAAACCATGAGAACAGACATGTTCATCAACAAGTTATTCACGGAGGTGATTATGTTAATTATATATTTGATATTCATTGATAATGAAGTATGGAAAGATATCTCTTCTACTGACTGGCTTTGTCGTAAAATCAAATTACTTTCAGTAAACTACTATGCCGGCATAGATAACTAACAATTAATAGTAGAGCCACCTCTAGATTGTTTTCAATTTGCTCGACGTTTGCTATTGTAAATACTAGTTTTAATTTAATGCTATTATTTCATGTTTATAAGGTACTAGTATATGTCCGCGGCTTCGCACGCTTTGTTTCTATAGACGGCGCAAGGCTATTTATATGCTATAGGAACTGATTTATGGCAAAAGCTCAAAATTTCTGCCCAATTAGCTCAGTATTTTTGCGTGAAAGTTTAACAATCATCCTAATAAATTTCAGGTTTATAATATTAGTAATGATACAAGTACGAAGCTTTATACCTTGATATTCATTTCTTTTTTTAGGTATGCCTACAATGTAGTTCCTAACTCCACAATGTACCACAGAATGTACATTACTAAGCGGACTCTTCCTGCTATAATGTCAACCGCTATATAATGTCAGAAATGGGCTATTTCCTGAGTTGCCAGCATCGCGCCTTGATCCTTGAGATTGAGACATAGATTGCGGTTGCTGATCGCACTTGTAATAAGGTACCTACTAGGTTTGTGGACACATAGGTATAGTCACATATTGAATAACAAGGGCGAAACGCGGGAGTAACAAAAGAGCTAAAAAAGTAGCAGAAAATATATTGCAAAGAACTGCAGATAATGAAGAATGAAGTAGAAAAGCTTTTAGGTTTCCTTAAAAGGTTTCCGTAGGTACATATGTATAAGGATACTGATTAAAATGTAACCTAATTTTGTTTTTGATTGTTGTTTATTAGCAAATAATTAAATTTATCTTGTCTTAGTGCTCTTTTTCTAAGCTTAAACAATTTAGTTATTGTTTAACTGATTTATTTGTTTCTGCTTGTAAATAGTTAAATTCATTTTTTTAACTACTTTTTTGAAAAATATATTTTCGAAAAAAATAATCTGTTCGAAACAAGAAAAGGGTAGAGTAACCTTGACCAGCGATTTTCCGTGAAATAATGAATCTGCAAACAGCGGAAAATCGGACGCAAAAAGAAAGATAAATAAAATTTGTAAATTTTACACGAACACACTGTATTTACCTACAAATAAATCGATTATATAGACTACATTTAAATGATTTTATTCACAACGCAATTCGTAAACCAGAGTAAGGTGGAGCTATTTTTGTACGAAAAACAAATAAGGTGGCTGCTGGTATTCTGAGAATGTATTGCTTGTACCTACCCCTTAGTAGTTGTGTATCGTTATAGTTGTGTGGTAGTAAGAGTGAAATACATAAAAAGATTGAGCCTGAATTTCAGTCGAAGCTTTTAGCCTACCTGGTTTAAGTATAAGGAAATTCATTATCTAATTGGTACCCTGGAAGATGGGTCGGACTTTGGTATGAGATGCCGACCTGTAGATTATTTTTGACTAGCGACCCGCCCCGGCTTCGCTTTATTTTACGTATAAGCCTTCCTCTTGAATCACTATCTATTAAAAAAACCGCAACAAAATCCGTTGCGTAGTTTTAAAGATTTAAGCATACATAGGGATAATAGAGACAGAGAAAGAGACTTTGTTTTATTTAGTGACAATAGATATCGTGGAATCTAGAACCGAGTACTTATGGAAAACGAAGCTAGACCGATGTTATCAATGTTCGTTTTACCCCTTACTACCGCTTCTATAGGCAATCTTCCAACCAATCAGGCACAACTGTTAACGCGAATGGATTTAATGAAACGACAGCTTTAATTAACACGGGTGTCACCGGTAGATGTACTACAATGCCCCGTATGTGTAAACTTAAAGGGAAGGATTCTGGACCGGGATCAACCCCGGCAGATTTAGTTTTTCTGGATTTTTTTGGATAAAAAATATAGAATAAGTAAAAAATATTTTTGTATTTTAGAACTTTCTTTTTTCTTCGTATTACTTATCTATTATTTGTTGAAATTATTGAGTTAAGATAGTATATTTTAAGTATACATTATATGTTTTGTTTAATTTTAAATAAGTATTTTTAAATTTTGTAGGATCAAAAATAAAACATAACATCTTTTAGTTAATAATTTTATGGTTTTCTTAAAAACAAACAAATTATATTTTTGTGTGTAAATTAATGCAAAAATGCGTAATAAAAATTCACAAAATCGTTAATCTAAAGTTTATCCCTTCGGGGTTCTGAATCGTGTGTGTTGTGATTCTGGCCTTTTGGATCACGTTACGTAATTTCCGTTCTAGTCATCGGATCTTAAAACATATTTCAATGATAAAACTAATCATAACTACCTACTAATACTTCCTGAGTACGCATGGGCTAGGTTTTATTTTGGTAGCTATGTGAGCAAAGCCACGGGAGGATAAACCTACCTTAAAAATGCATTGAGTATAAGTACCTACCATTTAAACTACGTATTTTGTAGGTATGTTAAGGTTAACTTACCATACCTACAAGATGAGTCCGTGTTTGTTAGTCACTATATGCGACGGCGTAACTACGTAAGTAGAGTTTTCCTAATTTGGTGGATAATAGATGATTTAAGTTTTTATCGACATCTTGTCCTCGGTAACGAGAATCTAGGTAGGTACCGATGATAGTAAAATAACATAGTAAATAATGCTGAACAATCCACACAGCATCATCCAGCCCTTAGCTTGGAAGCAGAAGAAAAGAAGAGAAGATATATGTTATGGGTACGCAGGTACATTAATGATGACTAATGATTTGTACAAAATAAAATATATTATAAAGATTGTTTTTTTAGTATGCAATTCACGGAAAACACCAAGAACCTAACTACACAGAAAGTCGAATTTGTTGGCCCTTTGCGTATATTTCCTGCATTCACGTTTCCCTCTTTGCAGCGAAGGGTTTAAAACAAACGTGAAATGGAATTTTTAAACATAAACTATATAGTGCAAAATAGCTGAAAAGCTCACAAACCGATCAAAAGTATAAAGTAATAAAAAACTTCATCAAATACGCTAAAGTCATTACAGAAGTTGTCCTATCATAAAACGAAGTTGCTAATGTAGCTACTGAGAGCTATTTGTGTCTTTCTATCACGGCCAGTATTTGTGAACCACGTTTGCCTTTCGTCGAGTATTTTTATCAAACTTTTACTAAAATTCACATGTTAAAAATATTGTATGTGTGTATTTAATGATCAAATCTAACATAACAAACCAAATTGGAGCCACTTCGATACGACTTTGAAGTTTTCTATTCTTGTTCAGTGTCGATATACCTATCAGACTAAAAAGATAGAAATAAACTGATGCTGCAGCCAAGAGGGTCTTCTGACGATGGAACTTTGCAACGTAGCATGGTCACGAATATTTGAATTTAGATTTGGTAAAAGCTCATTTTGAATTGTTTTTTTTAATAAACTGTTCTTTCTATACTCTTTTAGGCCATAGGTACTTAGTTAAAATATAATGAACCGTTAATAAGAAGGTTTCAAATTCAGAAGCTGTACTTAATAGAAACTACGTCGAAACCCGCCACGTAATCGACTGTCAAAGCGGGTGAGATCGTGTTACTCTGAAAATTGGCATCTTATGATAAATGGCACCGGAAGACAGCATTACCTACGTAATAGATTCCGGTAGGAAACTCGCACAAATTCCAACTAGGTATGTGAAATATTTTACGAGTTGTAGAAAACTGTGGTTAAAAAAATATATTCGCCACATTTATTTTGATATTATAGTGTTGAAGTAACATATCAGTTCATCATCATCATCTTAAGCCTATATTAGTCCACTGCTGGACATAGCCTCCCCTAAAGAGCGCCATAGCGCCGTCTTCAGCTTGACGCATCCAGCATCTGTCAGCAGTCTTTCGCAGATCGTCATCCCAGCTGGCCGGAGGGCGTCCTACACTACGTTTGCCAATTCGCGGTCACATATCAGTTATAAATAAAGAACTATGAAATAAGTATAAAATAAGTAGATAGGTAGGTAGTTTTTATATATAAATGTGTAGCGCGGTCTTATCAAACGTGGCCTAATCTATACTTTGAGTTTTCTGGTATGTTTAAGGTAAATTTTTACATGTTTTTATCGTTTGTTTTTTCATTTTGTTTCTATATAACAGCCATTTGGCTAATGTATCTCGAGTCCATGTTTGATAAACGACGCTGCGACACCTATTTAACCAAGGTGCTATTTTGATACCTCACTCTAAGGTCTTAGGCACAATAAAATAACTCGGTTTCAGTTGAAGAGCGCTTGTATAGAAAGGGACTATCACTACATAGTATAAAAGGGCTTAATTTTAGCTCTGTATAATATTTATTTTCGTCCAAAGTTGGACTTAAATCAGTTTTGAAATACGAAAGTCTGGAATCTCGTATTTTTAAAATATAATGTAGGTATACTTTAAAGTCGCTTTTTCTGTCCCTATATGCTTATGTCCCTTTGACTGCTTAAATCTTTAAAACTACGCAACGGATTTTGATGCGGTTTCTTTTAATAGATTGAGTGATTCAAGAGGAAGGTTTATACGTATAATAAAACCGTGCGAAGCCGGGGCGGGTCGCTAGTTTTTTATAAGAGTACAAGTACATATTTCAAATTATAAGGATGAGTTTCATTTTATTGAGTGGACTTTTCCTTGAGGGGTTTCTCTCTGACCGTACTGCGACGCAATTTATATTGTTGGCTTCATAATTTACCCCATAGTGTATATAGAAAAGGGACCAAAGGTAAAATGGCATCATTAGGTTACCCACTCCTCCAAATCTTGTAATTAGGTATCATTAAATTGTTGCTTTCATACAGTTTACTATCCTTATGTTAATTAAACATATTTTTTAAATATTTATGTTCTGTGTAGGTACAAAAGTTATAGTATTGATAACGGATTTCGGTCAGCTCACTCAATATTCTTTGGATTCAGGCTTTAAGAATCGATTATAGGCATTGCATGTATAGTTTAGCAGGCGAAAGCAGTATCTACGTGTTGAATGCTTAGAGTTTCAATTGGTATTTCGGTAGTTTGGTACATTTTGCTTAAGCACTGGTACTCGATATAATTCGTAACGATCGTAGGTACGTTTCTACTGTTTTAGAGATATTTCAACATATTTTCGTAATAAATTTGAAAATCATTACTCTGGGAACAAATTACGATTTAGGTAGGTATTATAATCGTAATTTCTTGGCAGGTTGTTCCCTTAAGTTCTTGTTTGTTGAGAAGACTAATCAAAGAATAATTAAAGAAATGATGTCTTTAGACATTCTGGTGAGTAAATACACATATCGTAGGTTATATTATATCGATATGCGAATGAAACTAATTGCTTGATCCACCAGTGGATGAGCACTAAATTCGCATATGGAGTTGGTGCTCATTGTATTTATATCAAATGGACAATAATCTAGCGCAATAAAAACATCCAATTAGGAATCTGTGATTTAGAAACATGCCCGACACTCTGCAAGATGTGTGATACACCTCACGTATTGCATTATAGCAACATTACCTACTTTACTTAGTACACAGATGGACTGAACATTTAAAGAGGCGATTCTGAAATGAAGATATCTCAAGGTATAGAGGTAATGTAATGAATGATACTTACATATAGCAGTCCTGGTCCGTACGTTCCGAGAGTAGCACATCGGATAAAGAATAGCCCAGTAGCGGTCCACGGAAACAGCCACCAAACAGAAGATGCTCGTCGTACAGAGCATCACCAATATAGACACAGTGAACAGGCAAGCATGGAGGTTCCTAGGCAGACCAACCGAAGCCAGGATCGCAAATGGTATACCAAAAAGTCCCACCAAGAAATCAGCTATCGCCAGGGACACAATATAATAATTTGTTCGCCGCCTAAGCCGTCGATCTCTTCGGAACACATAGATCACCATAGAGTTTCCTATCACTGCCATTAAAGCTACGAGGATCTCGAAGGTGGTATACACTGCATGGAGTTCCGGTGTAGGAGACCGATGCGGCGTCGATACCGTGGTCGACGTCCCTTCTGCCATTTCAGATTAGCATCGACCATGTCTTTGAAATTTGATCATAGGTTACTACTACTATTAACTGTTTCACTATGTTAATGTTTCACTCTTTTTGTTCATGTCACTGTCAACTACGGTTTTAAAAGCTATAGAACACTGAGTAGGTAGAGTCCGCGATTTCGGATTTTTGGTAATGTGTTATCGTATCGGTAATGAAGTCTGATCACGAGCGGATCTTACGTGTCCCGTCGTCGAAGCGCGTCCCACCACTGAGGGCGCGAGTTGGCGCGAAACCGCGGGCGTCCCGAACGCCCCGCACTTGTTGAGTATAGTAACAAGGCGTTCGCCCTTGAAAAGGGATTCAAGAACACATTACTTCGCTTGTAAACTACCCATTCCGTTTAACTACCTTCTGAAAAGCCTTTCCATGTTTGTATAATGTGATTCAGGGTAATCAAATTCTTCGTCTGGCATTAATCATTTACTTACGTAGGGGAAATAAAAACGGCTGAACTTTATTACAGCGATGGATAATATTATACATATACTTTACCTACTTTATCGCCCAGCAATCATGAAATTTTGTAAAGATTCGGGCTAAAATACGTAACCGAGAGGAATGCTATTAAATTTATCAGGTGACGTGTTTGTTATCTACAAGTGACCAGCATGTGTGACCAAATGACCAGGGTATGTTACCTACATAATTGTAAAGCCATTTTTTGTATGATTAAGAAATTGAATGAACACAAAATTTCCATGAATTAATTTATATTATTTTAATATAAATACAACCATAAATAGATACAGAGAATATTTACAACTGAAAAAGTTGGTGATATCATGATAGGTACTTATTATCAGATTTACTCATGATTTGTAAAAAAAGTTTAACGAAAAAGTTTGTAGCAAATTATAACAAACAAGTGGGTGTTATCAGCGATATTTAGAGATCGAAATAAATAAGATCTTTAAGATCTACGTAACGCAGAGTTTTATAACTAACTTAAATTTTTATTTACCTTATAAGAAATCTTTTCCGCGTGTATGAAAGCGTCTCTTATGTTTGTTTTTTCATGCAATAGTCCAGTATTTAAAAACTAACCACTACGAACACAAAATGCTTCAAAAAAAAAACAAGATTATCTCAATTGGGGTGCATTCTTTGAACCAAATATTTTGGAATTCCAATGTCCAAAAGAGCCTTGTCGTCAAGCTGATCTAAATTAGGATGGAAATGCAACAGAGCCTCAAAGCAAATTTCACTAAGTTTAGGAATGCACAGCCAAACTTTATAAAGAACATTATTCCTACTAGTAGCTTCATTTTTAGGTTCAATACCACCAAAAATGTACATACACCCACTTGATGTTACAGTTGAAGAATGGAAATACAAAGGATTTGGAAGCACAGACTTTTTCATGAGAGTCCACTGAAGCTCGTCTACATCTAACCGCCAAATATCTTCAAACACCTGAATCCCATCAGAGCCACCAGCTACAAACACTTGCACACCACTGGGTGTGTCGATTTGAACTGCACTGTGGCACTTCCGAGGTCGTGGGTTGACAGAGAGCCTTGGATCTCTCTCATCAGGCTTGGCTGTGAGCATTGTCCATTTGTTGGTGTCCAGGTTAAATGAGGGTATGTTCATAAGATCAAAAGCTGAGTCACCTGTTCCTCCTCCGATGATGTAAAGTTTATTGTTGACTCTTGCTACTTCATGTCTGTACCTGCCAGGGGGATCTGTGTCATCTCCCGTGCCAACAAATAGTGGATCCCATACAAGTGTCCTTAAATCTAGCCTGCGGACAAGAAATAACTTCAGTATATCAGTCATCTAGTACCCATAACACAAGCTCTGCTTAGCTTGGGGCTAGATGATGCTGTGTGGACTGTCTGGAATTATTATTATTATTATATTATAAATATGAAAGTAACTTTATTCTGTCTGACTGTCTGTCTATCTGTCTGTTACAATTTCACGTCTAAACTACTGAACCAATGTAATTAAATTTGGTACAGAGATAGTAAGGCCTGTATAAGAAAGGACATAGGCTACTTTTATAATGTGATAAAAGGGTTGTAAGAGTTTGAGAAGTTTATATAGAAGTTTCATCATTTTTGAAGCTAGAAGCTTGAAACACATTTTTAAGCCTTTTGATTATATTTAAATGGCATAGAATTTTGAAAAAATTATCATCATCATCATCATCAACCTATATTAGTCCACTGCTGGACATAGGCCTCACCCAATGAGCGCCATAGCGCCCTGTCTTCAGCTTGACGCAGCATCTGCCAGCAGTCTTTCGCAGATCGTCATCCCACCTGGCCGGAGGGCGTCCTACGCTACGTTTACAGAGTCGCGGTCTCCACTCAAGAACACGTTTACCCCAACGGTTGTCGGAGATATGTATGTGTATATAGTATGTCTTCGCGAGATATGGCCGGCCCATTGCCACTTCAGCTTGCTAATAAGGAAGTTTCCAATTTCACAAAAATAAAAACTAATTATGTAAGTTTTAGGGCATATATATTACAATAAATATGGTGAAAGAATTATTTTGATAACTTGAAAAATGACAAAGTTATTCCACTTTTACTGAATCAAAAACGAATTAGAAAATAAGCGATAGGCATTTGGCCTGTGACGTCATAAGTTCCCGCGGGTCAACGGCACAGGTGGGGGGAAAGCGCTTTTCGACTGTTTCGAGTGTTTCATCGTTATTTTTCTCATAGTAAGTACATGGAACGTGGTGTGGGCGAGTGTTTATGTAAAGTATATTAATTTATTTCATATAGATACGATTTATTATATATTTATTTATTATACAGGGTGTTAGTGTGAACACCGTTGTCCTTGAAACCAGAGGTTCAGCATTATGAGTAGAATCCAAAACGGATGAAAAAAAATGATTCTACTTTTTACTCATTTTTTAAAGAAAATTTTTATAAACACTAAACGTTTGCTCACAAACACGTGACACAAGTACTTCGACCAGGCGACACGTGGTATGTGCACCTCAGTGTCGGATCACCTTCTGTGCGAATATCCCGTCTTTTGAAGGGCACAAGTAATGAAGTTACGATCCAAGTAAGACGCGGGTATAAGTACTTACGTAGGTAGGTACTTAAAATATGTAGAGTGACTATGGCATCGTGTACGATAGCGAAGACATAAATTATCAAAATCTTGCAAAACTAAAATAGGTGTTAAGCTTTTCTCAACGGTTTTGGAATCTACTCATGATGCTGAACCTCTGGTTTCAAGGACAACGGTGTTCATACTAACACCCTGTATATAGATTTATTATCGACTTTTCTGAACATAATTTAAGTAATAAGTTAAATTATGTACTTATATTATAAGTTATTATAATAATGATAGATAATATTATTATATTCTGTTTATATAAGTTTTTATTTTTCATTTCTATATTTAGGTACCTAGCGATAAGACCGACCTTTATAATTATGTAGACTTAGTATGTAGTATTTTTATGTTATCTTTTCTTTCTTTGTGTGGTAGGTTTAAGTATAATAAAGTGTTTTCTATTCTATTCTAATTTATGTAGATTACTAGCATCTGCCCGCGGCTTCGCACGCGTTTTTGCTATGAAAACGTCTAAAGGCTATTTCTATTGCATGGGAACTGATTTATAGGATGAAAAGTAGCTTACGTGTTATTCCAGGGCTAAAACTACTTAAGTCTATTCCGAATTTCAGCTCGATCAATTTAGTAGTTTTTGTGTGAAAGAGGAACAAACATCCATACATTCATACATTTATAATATTAAGTTAGGATTTAAAAAGAAGCTTTTAAAGCTGTAGATCTGCTCGAGAAAGCTACGGTAATTTCTCTCACAATAATTTAAGTAGTCATTGGTACATGAAATAGGTACATAATCATGTACTGTATTCGAAAAGTTAATCACCTGTACAAGTTTCGACGCTAAAATCCGGCCGTATACTTTTGCCTAATATTCGGCTATTCGATCAGGGGGCTCGCCGAATATTCGGTATACTGCCAAATAGATTTTTCGTTGCAATCCTAGAAATAACTATCCCTTACATTTAACCTACGCCGTCCTTGTCTTTTATTTCCAATGTTTTCCGGAAGCTATATCTATCTCTGTCATTCCCACTTGACTCTGTTCTTCCTTTCGATTCGTTCGAGAACCTTGGCATACCTACCTATGTTTGAAAGTCTAGAACGTTCATAAGATACTGGATTATTCTTTGGATTTCTGCTCATTCCCAAAAGCTCTTCAATGTTCGACTATCAAGGCGAAGAAAATAACCCTTATTAACACAAAGGAAGGTAGGTACATAAATTGATCTAGGTAGGTATAACAAACAGATCGTTGTAGAGATATCGCGTAGGTAGGTATAGGTACTACCTACTCTATTCTGGGTATGATGATAACATTGATAACTGAAAATTATGTAGGTAAGATTTTGAACTCTAGGTATAGGCATAAGAATAAATAATAACTAGTTATACCTACTTATTCTTATGGTATAGGTAACCAAATCTTAAGAAAAATACAAGCTAGGTATATTAAAACTATGTAAACGTTGTCCTGCACAGATTCCACAACGGTAATAAATATCCGTTCCGTCTTGATTTAGTATTTTAGATTTGTTTGAGGTTACCGCGCATAGAAACTACTAGACTCGAGCGGAGTTATGACGTCATGACGTTGTTGAGCGGCCGCGCGCCGAGAAGTTTTAAAGCGGACGGGAAAAGTATCATAACTTCGTCATTTATGAAGATAATTGAAAAAAAAATTCAGTGGGCTTTATTGCAAGTATAGTATTATTTTTTTACATATAAATAAAAAAATCGGAAACTTCCTTATTCTTTGAGCTATGTCGATAACTTTGGTTCTCTGTCGGATGTATTCGTTACGAATTCTATCCTTCAGAGAGACTCCGAGCATACCTCTTTCCATAGCTCGCTGAAAAAATTATACTCTTATGGAATAAAATAAGGGGATTAAAGTTTGTAGGGAAATATGCAAGTTTTATGCAACTGCCCAAAGTCACAATTCCGCTTATGAAGTCTCAGGCATTAAAAAAAATATTTAATATATATATATATTAATAAATAAAATTGAAATACCTACCTAATTTATGCATTGGAGTTTGAGATAGTCATATTCTGGTTATAAAGCCTGATAATATGTGTCTGTGGCAACTTTCGTTGATTATTTTTATTATAAAATCAGTAGAAATACTAACCTATATATATCACAGTTATATGCAAATCCATTGGTGCCACCAATAGTGTAGAAGGCTCCATCGTGGCAAAGGATAGTCTGTCCATAGAGACCAGGTGGCTTGGAGCCAGCTGCCGGCAAAATGTTCAGTTTTGCATCACCTGGATTTGTACGCCACACAATAACATCATTGCTGCATTTGTGCCCAAATGGCTCACCTGTGCCTCCAAATATCTGCAAATACAGTTTATTTAATCAGACTCCAAGTGAAGCATTACCATAATTAGGTTTATGGTTGACTTGACTTCTTTGTTCAACCAATGAACATTCTTTAAACATGCATCTGATTTTTCACTCTCCGACAAAGTCCATGGAAATTTCATAATGGAGGCGTTGTAACGATAGTATTAACATCATTCTAAATTTAAAAGAAAGATATTCAAAAAATAACTTTTTGGTAAAATTTGTAAAGGTTGAACAAACCATCAAATGTCGGCCATAGACGCACATCGCATTCGATGCGAGCTCTTCCGGCATATTCTCTGTAACTTTGTGATGTTTCCATTTCCGGCCGGTTAAAGAAAAACTCCAAAGCTCCTTGAAAAGAGGGCAGTTAGGACTCCACGTCGGATTTTCCCTTTCAACGCTAGCTAATGGCAAAAACGGATTGTAGCCACCAAAACAATATATATTGGAGTCATCACACGCAATTCTATGCCCACTGCGAGGTCTGGGGCATTCAAAACCACGGCATTTTACTTCAGTGACCTTATACGGTGTAAACATAAATTCTTCTTTCGTAGTTGTGGTTGTTGATAACATCTTTGACCCTGTTGTTCTTGCACCCATTGCAAGTTACAAAGAATTTAGTTAAGAATTGGACACAGAAATATTCATAGTTAACGTTTTGTTATTTTTTTGGTGAAAATGAGCTTTAATTTTTCAAGTAATTCGCGTGGAAAAACTTATTGACATTTGTTTGATATGAAAATGACATTTGTTTGGCTGCCCAATTCACTGTCAGTGTTTCAGTCGAAGATCTAGTAGAATGACCATAGATTTTTTTTTATATGAATATGACCAAATTATAACATTTTATGACATTATAATGTTATTCTAGTATTATAATTTCATTGAGTATGACTTATAATTTGCTCGCACCACACTCTATTGATGATTTTAACTACACACGTGGGAATCAACAAATTAAAGTTTTTCATGATGCTCAATTTCATCAAAATGAAAAAACAAATTTTCTCTTGAGAATTTCCACAGATTATTGAAACTTTTCTGCGTTTACTGTCAGGCTTTAAAGTGTCCACACACTGAAGCCGGGGAGGCGGAGCGGAGGCGAAAGCGGCACGTTTTTCCTATGGCGGCACCGCGCCGCCGCCGCCGCCGCCGCCATCGCGCCACCGCACACCGCCCGCGGTGTGTGTGTAGGCTTTTTATTATGATTCAAATACAACTCGCACGCCTTCACCTCCGCTCCGCCTCCGGCTTCAGTGTGTGGAGACCTTTAAAGTGAATGAATCTGTTTTTATGGGTGAATTTTCGATTGAAAATTACTGAAAATTACTTTTTCAATATTTCGATCAAAATAAGGTGAAAAAATTAATATTTAAAATCAAATAAATTACAGTGTATTTGAGACATAAAAAGGTCAGTTCTTTCGCAGACCGTCATCCCACCTAGCCGCAGGGCGTCCCCAACTACTTTTGCTAAGTCGCGGTCTCCACTCAAGAACACGTTTATCCCAACGGTTTTCGGTTCTTCGCGAGATATTGCCGGCCCGCTGCCACTTCTTTGAGCTAACTCAAAGTATTTTTCGCTGTTTTTTTAATTATCTAACCTTGCCTTCTGACGCGCTCGCGTATTTCTAACAATAGTTTTTTTGCGATTCTGATCGGCAACCCTTTATAGATCTTATATTAATTGGTGGAGGTCTCGGAGTGTGGAGGTACTCAACAAGATGCAAGGAATCTCCCTTAAACATTTATTTATATCGTATTTTTATTTTATTTGTAAGTAACTACATATTAGCTATTATTTTAATTTTCTAAAGACTGATTAAAGTTGTATAAAAATGCAAAATACTATAAATGATTGTATAATAAAAAACCTATTGATTATTTTTAATACTGGTTTTACTATCTGTACTTATGGTACTGTACGTAGAGTGATTTTCACGAAAGAAGTCCCCTAGACGCGGCGCTGTAGTAGTGCTACCGAATGAAACCAGCAAGCATAAGGCAATCTGTCAAATTTAGTTCCACCAGTTGCCGTGGGACTTTTTTCATGAAACGGACTTTACACGTACGTACCTATTCATGGTCGAAGCTGAAGAAAGTCG
Source organism: Eupithecia centaureata (assembly GCA_944547425.1). Lineage (NCBI taxonomy): Eukaryota > Metazoa > Arthropoda > Insecta > Lepidoptera > Geometridae > Eupithecia > Eupithecia centaureata. Next base: position 11,286,803 of record OX155682.1, on the reverse strand, counting down.
ATACCGAGGGTGTCGAAACGATGGGAAGTCGACACTCGGGGAATTGAAACTGGGGTAACAAATCATCTGCAGGGGTACCTATTTTAAAGTCCTTCGGATTCGATATCGGGAACTTTTGACGATGAACAATATGGTAACTACATATACAAATAGCGTTCAAAGTATTTATATTCTCTTTGAACGAATCGAATGAATCAATATACCCCACTGATCAGACGCGCTCGAATAGATTCAGAGCTCCACCCCTTGGGCATAAGAACAGAGTAGAAGGGAAACTTCGCTCCGAACGCGCTCAAGGTCACGATATTAGCCTACGCGATTCTGCACTGCACGTTAAACGTGCAGTAGGGCTGTCACAGCCGGCGACGCCGCACGCGGATTTTAATATTTGTGTAGGTTAGGTACCTACCTCGCTACCTCTATAATATGACGCCATGGTCAAGTTATTGTGATGTGATCGGTTGTAACAATAAAAGATAATACATATTATATGATAATACATACCCTATGAAAGTAATATTTTCTAAAATATTATTGTGTTTTAGTAGGTTCCTATCTAACTAATTAGGTAGGTACCTAATCAAAGGAACGTGAACATCGTTCGTTGACCTTTTCTCACTCGCCTCGCCTCGCGATGACGGCGCGGCGGCGGCGGGGCGCGGCGCGGCGGTACATACAGTGCAGTAGCAACCCTGGCAAAACGCCTGGACGACAGAGGGGCGTAACGAGGTGAAGGGGGAAGTAGGTATATAAATGGCGGCGTTTAGGACTAGATCAAAGAAGAGTCCTTACGTAGTTATTATTTATTCTTATGCCTTGGGCTTCCCTACTACTACTAGAATAGAATCGTCTAAAAATGAGCCGTTTTTTCATGGCCCTACTATTTTCTCCTATTAGTAGGACCACGAGGGAGACCTATTTCTGTCTTTCCTATTATATACTATAAATAGAAACAACCAATAATTTATACACCCTGTATATTAAAAAAAAAGGTGGCCAGTCCTATCTTAGTTTTTCTAAAAAATGGCCTACTGTTATATCACCGTGAATTAATTGTAACTGGCATTTTAATATGAAATCATCGCGATCTAATTCTTCTTTTCGACGTCGTGATGCATCACTTGTTCTTTCGCTTTCCATATCCATTATTGCATTTATCAACCGCAGGATCGAAACTGGTGAACGCTTTTTAACATTCTTGTTTAGTTGAGAGTGCCAGCTTTCAACGACATTATTTGTACGGTGACGTTCACCATATACGCACCATGAAGATTTGTAATCTTTGTTCTTCCACCATGTTCTTTCCATATATTTCAAAAATTTTGTAATTTTTAGGGAACTGGTGCTTTCATTCTTGATATAATCAATACCATTTTCTATGAGATTTTCAGGTAGTAGAGCTAAACCCTTACATAATCCGACAATTCTTTTTTCTATTTTTTCCTTAATTTTAAGTTTGAATTTGGAATTTTTCCAAATGGCTTTCGATAAATGAGCAAAACATTTTTTTAATATCACTTCCGGGAAAATGTTCATCAAAGCATTGGTTGGCAATAGCGATTTCGAAGTCCAAATGGATTTTTTTTGGAGTCCAATCAGGTATTTGTGATTTTATCATAGCGAAAAGAGCAGCATACGACTCTTGCTTTTTATCAGACATGAGGGCATAAATAAGTGGTACTACTTTCGTTTCTGATGACGAAGCACCAAGGTCTCCGTGAATTGTAAATAGTTGCTCAAACGGTTGAGGACAACTCTGAAAAGTACCATCGACGAAGAACTCCTCAGCTTCTCCTAAAAGCTCTCCATCATCCTGGACACCTCCTAGATGCTCTCCATCATCCTGGACACCTCCTGGATGCTCTCCATCATCCTGGACACCTCCTGGATGCTCTCCATCATCCTGGACACCTCCTGGATGCTCTCCATCATCCTGGACACCTCCTGGATGCTCTCCATCATCCTGGACACCTCCTGGATGCTCTCCATCATACTGGACACCTCCTGGATGCTCTCCATCATCCTGGACACCTCCTGGATGCTCTCCATCATCCAAGACACCTCCTGGATGCTCTCCATCATCCTGGACACCTCCTGGATGCTCTCCATCATCCTGGACACCTCCTGGATGCTCTCAATGATCCTGGATGCTCTCCATCATCCTGGATGCTCTCCATCATCCTGGATGCTCTCCATCATCCTGGACACCTCCTGGACACCTCCTGGACACCTCCTGGATGCTCTCCATCATCCTGGACGCCTCCTGGATGCTCTCCATCATCTTGGACACCTCCATCATCCTGGACACCTCCTGGATGCTCTCCATCATCCTGGACACCTCCTGGACACCTCCTGGACACCTCCTGGATGCTCTCCATCATCCTGGACACCTCCTGGATGCTCTCCATCATCCTGGATGCTCTCCATCATCCTGGATGTTCTCCATCATCCTGGATGCTCTCCATCATCCTGGATGCTCTCCATCATCCTGGATGCTCTCCATCATCCTGGATGCTCTCCATCATCCTGGATGCTCTCCATCATCCTGGATGCTCTCCATCATCCTGGATGCTCTCCATCATCCTGGACACCTCCTGGATGCTCTCCATCATCCTGGACACCTCCTGGATGCTCTCCATCATCCTGGACACCTCCTGGACACCTCCTGGATGCTCTCCATCATCCTGGACACCTCCTGGACACCTCCTGGACACCACCTGGATGCTCTCCATCATCCCGGACACCTCCTGGATGCTCTCCATTATCCTGGACACCTCCTGGATGCTCTCCATCATCCTGGACACCTCCTGGATTATCGATTATCTGACTGGATTTTTAGGGAACTGGTGCTTTTATTCTTGATATAATCAATACCATTTTCTATGAGATTTTCAGGTAGTAGAGCTAAACCCTAACATAATCCGACAATTCTTTTTTCTATTTTTTCCTTAATTTTAAGTTTGACTTTGGAATTTTTCCAAATGGCTTTCGATAAATGAGCAAAACATTTTTTTAATATCACTTCCGGGAAAATGTTCATCAAAGCATCCAGGATGCATCCAGGATGGCAATAGCGATTTCGAAGTCTAAATGGATTTTTTTTGGAGTCCAATCAGGTATTTGTGATTTTATCATAGCGAAAAGAGCAGCATACGACTCTTGCTTTTTATCAGACATGAGGGCATAAACAAGTGGTACTACTTTCGTTTCTGATGACGAAGCACCAAGGTCTCCGTGAATTGTAAATAGTTGCTCAAACGGTTGAGGACAACTCTGAAAAGTTCCATCGACGAAGAACTCCTCAGCTTCTCCTAAAAGCTCTCCATCATCCTGGACACCTCCTGGATGCTCTCCATCATCCTGGACACCTCCTGGATGCTCTCCATCATCCTGGACACCTCCTGGGTGCTCCATCATCCTGGACACCTCCTGGGTGCTCCATCATCCTGGACACCTCCAGGATGCTCTCCATCATCCTGGACACCTCCTGGATGCTCTCCATCATCCTGGATGCTCTCCATCATCCTGGACACCTCCTGGATGCTCTCCATCATCCTGGACACCTCCTGGATGCTCTCCATCATCCTGGACACCTCCTGGATGCTCTCCATCATCCTGGACACCTCCTGGATGCTCTCCATCATCCTGGACACCTCCTGGATGCTCTCCATCATCCTGGACACCTCCTGGATGCTCTCCATCATCCTGGACACCTCCTGGATGCTCTCCATCATCCTGGACACCTCCTGGATGCTCTCCATCATCCTGGACACCTCCTGGATGCTCTCCATCATCCTAGACACCTCCTGGATGCTCTCCATCATCCTGGACACCTCCTGAATGCTCTCCATCATCCAAGACACCTCCTGGATGCTCTCCATCTTCCTGGACGCCTCCTGGATGCTCTCCATCATCTTGGACACCTCCATCATCCTGGACACCTCCTGGATGCTCTCCATCATCCTGGACACCTCCTGGACACCTCCTGGATGCTCTCCATCATCCTGGACAAATGGATGCTCTCCATCATCCTGGACACCTCCTGGATGCTCTCCATCATCCTGGATGCTCTCCATCATCCTGGATGCTCTCCATCATCCTGGATGCTCTCCATCATCCTGGATGCTCTCCATCATCCTGAACACCTCCTGGATGCTCTCCATCATCCTGGAAACCTCCTGGATGCTCTCCATCATCCTGGATGCTCTCCATCATCCTGGACACCTCCTGGATGCTCTCCATCATCCTGGACACCTCCTGGATGCTCTCCATCATCCTGGACACCTTCTGGATGCTCTCCATCATCCTGGACACCTCCTGGATGCTCTCCATCATCCTGGACACCTCCTGGATGCTCTCCATCATCCTGGACACCTCCTGGATGCTCTCCATCATCCTGGACACCTCCTGGATGCTCTCCATCATCCTAGACACCTCCTGGATGCTCTCCATCATCCTGGACACCTCCTGGATGCTCTCCATCATCCAAGACATCTCCTGGATGCTCTCCATCATCCTGGACGCCTCCTGGATGCTCTCCATCATCTTGGACACCTCCATCATCCTGGACACCTCCTGGATGCTCTCCATCATCCTGGACACCTCCTGGACACCTCCTGGATGCTCTCCATCATCCTGGACACCTCCTGGACACCTCTTGGATGCTCTCCATCATCCTGGACACCTCCTGGATGCTCTCCATCATCCTGGACACCTCCTGGATGCTCTCCATCATCCTGGACACCTCCTGGATGCTCTCCATCATCCTAGACACCTCCTGGATGCTCTCCATCATCCTGGACACCTCCTGGATGCTCTCCATCATCCTGGACACCTCCTGGATGCTCTCCATCATCCAAGACACCTCCTGGATGCTCTCCATCATCCTGGACGCCTCCTGGATGCTCTCCATCATCTTGGACACCTCCATCATCCTGGACACCTCCTGGATGCTCTCGATCATCCTGGACACCTCCTGGATGCTCTCCATCATCCTGGACACCTCTTGGATGCTCTCCATCATCCTGGACACCTCCTGGATGCTCTCCATCATCCTGGACACCTCCTGGATGCTCTCCATCATCCTGGATGCTCTCCATTATCCTGGATGCTCTCCATCATCCTGGACACCTCCTGGATGCTCTCCATCATCCTGGACACCTCCTGGATGCTCTCCATCATCCTGGACACCTCCTGGATGCTCTCCATCATCCTGGACACCTCCTGGATGCTCTCCATCATCCAAGACACCTCCTGGATGCTTTCCATCATCCTGGACGCCTCCTGGATGCTCTCCATCATCTTGGACACCTCCATCATCCTGGACACCTCCTGGATGCTCTCCATCATCCTGGACACCTCTTGGATGCTCTCCATCATCCTGGACACCTCCTGGATGCTCTCCATCATCCTGGATGCTCTCCATCATCCTGGATGCTCTCCATCATCCTGGACACCTCCTGGATGCTCTCCATCATCCTGGACACCTCCTGGATGCTCTCCATCATCCTGGACACCTCATGGATGCTCTCCATCATCCTGGACACCTCCTGAATGCTCTCCATCATCCTGGACACCTCCTGGATGCTCTCCATCATCCTGGACACCTCCTGGATGCTCTCCATCATCCTGGACACCTCCTGGATGCTCTCCATCATCCAAGACACCTCCTGGATGCTCTCCATCATCCTGGACGCCTCCTGGATGCTCTCCATCATCTTGGACACCTCCATCATCCTGGACACCTCCTGGATGCTCTCCATCATCCTGGACACCTCCTGGACACCTCCTGGATGCTCTCCATCATCCTGGACACCTCCTGGATGCTCTCCATCATCCTGGACACCTCCTGGATGCTCTCCATCATCTTGGACACCTCCTGGATGCTCTCCATAATCCTGGACACCTGGATGCTCTCCATCATCCTGGACACCTCCTGGATGCTCTCCATCATCCTGGATGCTCTCCATCATCCTGGATGCTCTCCATCATCCTGGATGCTCTCCATCATCCTGGACACCTCCTGGATGCTCTCCATCATCCTGGACACCTCCTGGACACCTCCTGGATGCTCTCCATCATCCTGGACACCTCCTGGACACCTCCTGGATGCTCTCCATCATCCTGGACACCTCTTGGACACCTCCTGGATGCTCTCCATCATCCTGGACACCTCCTGGATGCTCTCCATCATCCTGGACACCTCCTGGATGCTCTCCATCATCCTGGACACCTCCTGGATGCTCTCCATCATCCTGGACACCTGGATGCTCTCCATCATCCTGGACACCTCCTGGATGCTCTCCATCATCCTGGATGCTCTCCATCATCCTGGATGCTCTCCATCATCCTGGATGCTCTCCATCATCCTGGATGCTCTCCATCATCCTGGACACCTCCTGGACACCTCCTGGACTACTCCTGGACTACTCCTGGACTACTCCTGGACTACTCCTGGACTACTCCTGGACTACTCCTGGACTACTCCTGGACTACTCCTGGACTACTCCTGGACTACTCGTGGACACCTCCTGGACACCTCCTGGACAACTCCTGGACTACTGGATGCTCTCCATCATCCTGGACACCTCCTGGATGCTCTCCATGATCCTGGACACCTCCTGGACACCTCATGGATGCTCTCCATCATCCTGGACACCTCCTGGATGCTCTCCATCATCCCGGACACCTCCTGGATGCTCTCCATCATCCCGGACACCTCCTGGATGCTCTCCATCATCCCGGACACCTCCCGGACACCTCCCGAACACCTCCCGGAGACCTCCCGGACACCTCCTGGATGCTCTCCATTTTCCTGGACACCTCCTTGATGCTCTCCACCATCCTGGACACCTCCTGGATGCTCTCCATCATCCTGGATGCTCTCCATCATCCTGGATGCTCTCCATCACCCTGGATGCTCTCCATCATCCTGGATGCTCTCCATCATCCTGGACACCTCCCGGACACCTCCTGGATGCTCTCCATCATCCCGGACACCATCCCGGACACCTCCCGGACATATCCCGGACACATCCCGGACACCTCCCGGACACATCCCGGACACCTCCCGGACACATCCCGGACACCTCTCTCCATCATCCTGGATGCTCTCCATCATCCTGGATGCTCTCCATCATCCTGGATACTCTCCATCATCCTGGATGCTCTCCATCATCCTGGATGCTCTCCAACATCCTGGATGCTCTCCATCATCCTGGACACCTCCTGGATGCTCTCCATCATCCTGGACACCTCCTGGACACCTCCTGGATGCTCTCCATCATCCTGGACACCTCCTGGATGCTCTCCATCATCCTGGACACCTCCTGGACACCTCCTGGATGCTCTTCATCATCCCGGACACCTCCTGGATGCTCTCCATCATCCCGGACACCTCCCGGACACCTCCTGGATGCTCTACATTTTCCTGGACACCTCCTTGATGCTCTCCACCATCCTGGACACCTCCTGGATGCTCTCCATCATCCTGGATGCTCTCCATCATCCTGGATGCTCTCCATCATCCTGGATGCTCTCCATCATCCTGGATGCTCTCCATCATCCTGGATGCTCTCCATCACCCTGGATGCTCTCCATCATCCTGGACACCTCCTGGATGCTCTCCATCATCCTGGACACCTCCTGGATGCTCTCCATCATCCTGGACACCTCCTGGATGCTCTCCATCATCCCGGACACTATTTCGATTTTTAGGGAACTGGTGCTTTCATTCTTGATATAATCAATACCATTTTCTATGAGATTTTCAGGTAGTAGAGCTAAACCCTTACATAATCCGACAATTCTTTTTTCTATTTTTTCCTTAATTTTAAGTTTGACTTTGGAATTTTTCCAAATGGCTTTCGATAAATGAGCAAAACATTTTTTTAATATCACTTCCGGGAAAATGTTCATCAAAGCATTGGTTGGCAATAGCGATTTCGAAGTCCAAATGGATTTTTTTTGGAGTCCAATCAGGTATTTGTGATTTTATCATAGCGAAAAGAGCAGCATACGACTCTTGCTTTTTATCAGACATGAGGGCATAAACAAGTGGTACTACTTTCGTTTCTGATGACGAAGCACCAAGGTCTCCGTGAATTGTAAATAGTTGCTCAAACGGTTGAGGACAACTCTGAAAAGTTCCATCGACGAAGAACTCCTCAGCTTCTCCTAAAAGCTTTCTGCCTTCATTCGAGCAAAAAACAGAAATGCGACAACTTCCATTTAGGTATTCTGCTAAAAGATAACTCGACAACTGTTCTGGTATTTCCACAGACTTCTTCATTTTTGAAATTTGTCCTTTTGCGACTTGTATACAAAGCAGTTTGTATATTTTTAAGGGGTGGCACCGAAGGTACGAAATGTATACCTTTATCTTCCAATTTCTTCTTTTCTTTTCCATATATTTGCGTAATTGGAGTATCAGTAGAAGAAGCTTGTTTCTTCATTTTATTTATCGCTTCGTCGATTTGGTTTTTGGCATAACTGACTTGACAGGAATGATCTTTTCCTTTAATAACTTGTCTTCCCTGCAGAGAAACAAATTGAATAGATATGATTATCCTGGGGGTAAAAATTAGCCATATGTTCTAGTCCGAGTCATGGTGTAGGTATATATTATGTATTATGTTCATCCGAATCCACTAATCCGTCCGTCTCACTATTTCGAATGCAGTGGGTTATGAGATTCAAATAAAAAATAGGTAAACAATAATACATTACTAAATGTTCTATATTATTATCATAGGAGTAACGAGAAACTTATACAGGAGGTAGATTTTTGATTCACCCTAGAATAGGAAAGACAGAAATAGTTCTCCCTCGTGGTCCTACTAATAGGAGAAAATAGTAGGTCCATGAAAAAACGGCTTAAAAATGCAGCAACCTGCGACGATTATCTCGTTTAAAGTTTTCGAAAAAATAAAAGATTTTTCATCCTTTTGACTTATGTAAATTAACCAAATAAGAACCTAGGCCTAGGTAAAGATGATATAGTTTATTGTGCTGCTCAGTGTGGTTCCAGTGTTGTCCAGTACTGTAGTACTGTACACATCGAATGATGCAAAAAACGCAGCTAGGATTAGGCTTTAGCCTATTCTTGCTACTTCTCCCAATCATCAAAACCACACCGGTATCAGTAGTTGACCTGCTTTGAGCAAACCTGAATTGCTTACAAATCGTCATTACAGTTTTTGAGTGGGGCGGGGCGACCAAAATAAAATGTTTGTGTATTACTCATACATTTATTTTTTCTGCAACATTTCACACTATGAGGTTTCATAAATAACCGTTTCACGATTACATAGGGTTAAAAATTCACAGCAATGGATAATCCTACATTATTCTCATCTACTTAGTTATAATTAAAAGTTGCTGATGAATACAACCTTAGCAATCTTGAATAGCTGGTGCAATGTTGTGCACAAATGATATATTTATTAAGCAGATATTAATTGGTTTTGTTTTATATCCACCAAGAAAAAATCGAATAAACATTTGAATCAAAATTAACAAGAAAATAACAATCTAACATCACATTTTGGTACACGGGATTTAACACGTTCCCTGTGCAGCCAAGATTATGGAGTCTACCGTCTACGTGCAAACGCTTAATGTGGATATTATATTGTAGGAGCATATAAATGACAGTGACAAAACATTATTATTTATTTTTTTGCCCCCCTTTATCAACAAAAAGAATATTTGTAAATGATCCACCCGTGGGTCATACACGTATGAGCTCTTTACTCCATGATCCATCCGTGGGTCATGCACGTATGAGCTCTTTACTCCATGATCCATCCGTGGGTCATTCACGTATGAGCTCTTTACTCCATGATCCATTCGTGGGTCATGCACGTATGATCTCTTTACTCCATACAATCATCCGTTGGTCATGCACTTGTCAAGCTCATGTCACCATGACCCGCATAAATGTCATACTCGTTTGACAGGAAAATATGTTAAATCTGTCTACTGCTAGTGCCTTTCAATGTCAGTGTCCAATTTCGAATTTCACGGTGACGGTCAAAAATCAACGGGTAGCAGCCCGTAAGTCAAAAAAACGGATATGGAGTGCTTGAACTGCCGAAAACCTTTTGGTCTTAATTGTTTTAAAAGTGTTTATTAAAAATACTGCTTAGAATACAAAACAATTTTATTTTATTTTTACCCAAAATACTTTCACTTTTGATGGTAGGATACTGGCAACCCTAAATGAAAAGTCCTCCGGTTTTCTTGTCAATTTAAATTTTAGTTCATTGGCTACACGTGTATGTCGATAAAAATGTATAAACTCATACGTGTACATTTTTACAAGCCTCTAAACTTGCAAGGGCTCATGCCCCATATGTGTGTCATGCACGTACGATCAGAACTTCAATATGCCCCACCGATGGGTCATACACAGGGAACGTGTTAAATTAGTATCCTGCGCGTGCTACAGAAATTTATAATGCACGCAAGTCCTGCATATAAATGCAAGTTCCCGTGTTGTGACATAATTATAGAGCCACGCGGTATTAGCAACCTGAGCAGTGGCGCAGTAAGCTTTGTGAGAGTTGCTTTCGTATGTAACAATTATGCAATTTTTTTAGGGTAGCAAATACCGCGAGGGTCTGAACGAGCCATGTGACAAATGTAGATAGAACTAAGAAGATCGCTGCATGCCACTAGCAAACAATACTTTCTGCTTGGACTTTTTGTTCTTTCTGCCGGATGGCGATGGTCCAGCGTGGAGGGCTGCTTCAATGGCGTCGCTGAGGCTTAGAGCGCGTGGAGCCATGGACTCTTCGTCGTCTTCTGGCGGCTGAGGAGGCGCTGCTTCTGTCTTACGGACGCGCCAAGTGCCGCTTGTGCTTGCCATCTGTAAAGATAAAGGAACAAATTCATTTTATCCTTCTAATATTGTAGAAGCAAGTTTGTATAGGTAAAGACATCTTTCAAAACTACTGAACAAATCAAGTTGAAATGATGTAGAATTCAATGAGACTAATGAAAAGGCAAATTTTAATCCAGGCGCGTGTGCGTAAACACAGAGTACGTTCTAAAGATGTTTATAATCACATACCTTAGCAAAAGATAGCCCTGATGATGGTGGCGATCCAACACTAGCGCTAGCTTGATCGTAAGCCAACAGGGGTGACGGCTCTAGCGGCGGACTGGCGAATGAAGTGGGCGGGAAGACCAAGTCTGATGAGAAGTCGGGCTTCGGCGGGCCTTCCATGGCGCGACGGTAGGCGCGCTCGCGTCTACGTTCATCTCTTTCGTGGCGCGCACGGTTGCGGGCACGGCGGTCTAGTTCCTCTAAAAATTGAATATGAGTTAAGATTATTTTAGATATTAGAAATATGAATTTATGATACATTCAATAATAACAGCCACAGCTGAGTACACCTTGATATTTATCACGCTTATCTGGCATAATAAAATACAATTAATATCAGATGAAAAGATGTCTTACCAGCAAAGGTGTTCATAGTTGCAGGAGTAACATTTGGCGGTTTTAGTTCCAGTTCAACAATATCAAAGGAACAGTGAAGTGGTAGATGAGCTGTGCATGGCATGTGTTTTCTTGTCTGAAAGTGAATTTATAAGTTCAGTAACGGCACAATTCTATTTAGGATATTAGGATCGATCGACGTGAAAGGACAGCTCCATTTGAAGCGCGTGGGGCTAGTTCCCATCGCGCCTTAAATGGAGCTGTCCGTTCACCAGATCAGTGGCCACTCAATTAAACTACATCGGCATTTAAATGGGTCCAAAAAACTTTCGTAACTAATAACATGGGTATGGTATGCAAACAGAATGGAAGTGTGTACCTTCTCTTAATACTAGACCTCTACACACAAGCCTCCCCCGATATAAGCGCATTATAGGCTAAAAAAAAAGAAGTTAATGAAGAAATTAGAAAGTAGATTTAATTACTCATGAGTAGCCTATGCACCACAAAATTTTATGCTAAAAAAACGCTTCGCTTTCAGTATAATTAATGCATTCAGATTGCTGCTGGGTCTCACAGCTTCATGCAGGCTGTACGGGAGAACCAAAACCATCCTAAATGCATTCTCTGATTTGAAATACTATCATCATTGATTGAATGCAGTGTGTTAACTTATAATATGTGTCTCAACGGATAAAGAAAATAATTACTATTTTTGACTCGAATGAAATTAACCTAAGTATTTTTTCATTCAATTTTAATCTTCATGCTGGTTTGATGAAGAAGAAGAGAGCTGCTGCCTTTTTGTTCACTTAGATTATCTTGCCTTTTACAACATCCACGGGCAGAGTTGGAGAAATAGATTCCTAAGTTGCAACCACTCTGGCCACGAGCTTTGCTTCAACTTAATTATTTATGAATAAGGTTTAGATAAATCTTACTTGTTCACTAAGAGGCAAAGTCTCCCGATGCAAAACACGGCCGCGTACAAAAGGCGGAGCGGCCGCCAAAGCGCCCCAGGACGCAGTCAACATTCGCACGTTAAGGCTGTTCAGGAAGACTTGTTGCCCATCTTCAGCTAAAAACAATAAATAAGTTACGATAAAATTTTCCAAGCAAGTTTTTTATTTCATAATAGCAGCGCCTCGCCGTTTCACCCGCGTAATTCCCGTTCCCGTAGGAATTTCGGGATAAAATATAGCCTGTGTTATTTATTATTCCAGACAATAATTTATCTATGTGCCAAATTTCATCCAGATCCGTTCAGTAGATTTTGTGATGAATGTGACGGTTCCCTATATATGCTTAGATCTTTAAACCTACACAACAGATTTCGATGCGGTTTTTTTATAGTGATGCGAAGCCGGGGCGGTAGTTAGTATGTAATATATGCAATAATAATGACATAATGCCCACGCTAGGCGATTTGGGAAACGTACCTTGATAGAAATAAAAATATTTCGCTTGATTTTGCTTATCAATATCAGTCAAATCAGACTCGTCAGGTTCAGTCTTGACTGTCAGGATTTCAGCTTCAGTTAGTGGAAACTCCTCCCCCTTTTCATCCAAATCTAGATTGAACTCTGGCGCATCAGGATTCAAATTAGAATCGATTTTAAGCTCTTCAATTTGCTGTGCCACATCAATAGCAGCAGCGCCCTCTTCATTAACGTCAAACCAATCTAGTTTGTTCCCATTGAGCTCCTGTTTTTCATAAACTATAGGAGCTTCATCATCATCAGAATCGTCAAGTTTAGGTTCATCAACACAAATGGTACTTTCTTTCTTCTTCTTTAGCATGGACAGAGCTTCCTCCATGAACACAATTTCGGTAGTATCAATTTCAGCTAATATTTGAGTCTCAATTTCCTTTTGCTCCCTCTCTAAGATCTCTTGCACCTGTAAAATTATACTGTATAGGTACCATCACAGCCAATAAATTGTAATATGTATGTATGTTACTAATGATATTTTATTTGATGGTATCTTATCTGATAGATGGTAATGATATTTTTCATAAGTTTATGTATCTTAAAAAAATAAAATAAACCAGGGCTCCTGCACAATAGGTCTCCTATTTGTGTTAGAGCATCAAGCTGAGCCAAGACCTCTTAGATGTAGGACGCATTTATTTTACCTGCTCACGGAAGTATTGCTCAATACCTACCCACATACCCACTGTTTAGCTGTGTTTTTGTTGTCTATGTTTCCCGTAGGTACTTAAGTAGTGTGTCCATGTATTTTATCTGTTTAAATATGTATGTTTTATTGTAGTCATAGTTATTATTCTTTATATATGTGTGTGTCGTAGTCTGATAAATAATTATTTCTTTCTAAATAGACGAACCTGATGCTGGTTAGCAGCAAACAGTTTGCAGTAAGGCGAGTCATTGATGTAATGAAGTGGCAGAATATGCTGAGCCTCAGTTTTCGTCAGTCGGCCCCTAGGAGGAGCTATCTCCACCACTGTGGAACCCCGCAGGCGACGCACCAGACGCATTGTCACCTGGAAAAAGTTAGATTTGTTTCTCTGTATTTAATTTGAAAAATACTGGACCAGACAGAATCACTGTAGAGATAATCCAGGGTGGGGTTAGCAGTACTTAAAGCTTGTACAATTTTTTTTTAATTATGCTTGTTGTTCACTGAACTCAAAAATACACAGGTTACCCTGCTACTAGGCTAATTTTTATGCGATAAATCAGTTCCATGGGATAGAAATAGCCTTGAAATGATTCCATAGAAACAACGCGTGCGAAGCCGCGTGCAGATACTAGTAATGAATATTATCCGCACAAATTAGAGACTTCGCGCCCCTATTCGTATGGTTTAGCCCTATAATAATTACTTTGTAGATATAGACATATTTATTTGGAATTTATATCAATTTAAAATTATTATACAGTCTACTTATTAAAAAGTTCTGATTTTTTTATATTATTAGTTAGGTACACTGGCATTTATAGTTACTTAACCTTAATTACCTAAGAGGAGCTCAGTTTTTGTTGGGCCTTGTTGCATGTTTTTCTTTATTTTGTATAAAACGCATATGTGGATAGTGCTGTGGGCTACATTGCGAATATAGCTTATATTTACATAGTAAAGTACTAACTTAAATGTACAATAAGTTTAATGTAGTTGTTAGTTATTTCTTAATAAATAAATAAGTACCTCTTCAGCAGGTGGATCCCACTGTACCATCTTCGTAGGCTTCATATCTTTGACCATCAGTGGCGTAGCGCAAACCGGGCAAGGCGGCGGCTGTTTCTCGTGAGCTGCAGCATAATGCAGCACACACGGCCAGCAGTAAACATGGCCGCAGAGTCCGACGCGACCAGCGACTGGAGCGCCAAGGCATATTGGACATTCTGAACGGCCTGAGCTTCTCACCACCTGTGTTAAAATAGAATACATTAGCAAGTTGGTAATAAGGAGCAGATTTGGTTCTCACAAAAAATCCAGTGGCTTGATATATATGTCTATGACGTGAAGATGCAATTCTTTACAATAATTATTAAGATTTTGCACCAGAAGGGTAAAAATGGGACCTTTTACTAAGCAGGCTGCATCTAGTGAACTTTATACTATATCAAGGAACAGTGAACCTCAGCCTGCTTCACCACCGAGGTCATCACTGAGGTCAGAATACTCACGACTTCTTCAATTTGATCCCATTTTACAGCAACATCAGGATCCAACAAGTTCAGCTTGTAATCTCCATCATCTCTCACAACAAACTGGCAACTGAAATTAAGAACATAGTATGAAAGGAGCACAATAATAATTACACAATATTTACGATTTCATAACTCTTCTTGTTGTCATTAAAAATTAAAGATGTGTTACTTAATAGGTACCATTCACAAGTTCATTTTATTATTTGTGTTCTTTGAGAAATAAATAATTTTATTGTTTGAAAACAGTTTTCTAAGCGTTATTGAGATGGATTTAAGACTTCAAAATTGGCACATCATTGGTTCCAGCTAAGTTAAACATGTAACTTTCAATGAGGTCCCCATGATACATAAATATATTTAGCTAATGTTAGCCTAGCTAGATGCTGTTATTGTAATGTGCACATTAATCACTTACTATGCTCGTAAATAGAGGTCATGCTCATGTTTGAAGGCCTTCTGGTACTGGTTCATACGTTGCTGTGGCACAGCGCCTCTGCTGGCCCCTGAGGCCTCTGCCTGTCTCCTTGGGGAATACATGAAGTTAAGCAGATGGTTCAAGTTCTGCTTTTTGCTTCCTGGCACAAATACTGAGCCTATCTCAGGCTCATCTTGATCTTCTAGCCTGAAATTTAAAAATCATGCCTCAATTTTTATGAATGCCATTTCAGGCACCATAGAAATTTGGCTCTATGTAACAAAATTAGAATATGTAATTTGTTAGTCTTACCCGGTGATCTGCGCTCCACCCACAGAATATCCGTTGTCCCCACGAGGACGTGGTCTCCTGTCAACTTGGCCTCTGCCCCTTTGCGACGGAGCATTCCTACGATACGGCTCATTCTTTGGAGCCGCACCAGCTCCTTCGCGTTTTTTATTGTTGCGCGGCCAAGGTTTATGATGGTTTAGATCTGTAAATTACTTCATTTTAAGATTCAATCAGGATTATTACGTGTTTTGTGTTGCTTTGCTAATACTCCAGTCTACCTGTTAGAATGACCTTGAGATGAATATTGCTATAACTCACCAGAATTTTTTTTACAGTCGATGGCCGATGCCCTCGGCTGTGCTTGAGAAGAACGATTCGATGATTTTTTGTCCATTCTGGACTCCTCCAACATCAACAATAACTGCTAAGAGCGAGGCTCCGCAAGGAGATAACGATATTACGTACGAGGCCGACATTTTATAAAGCCATGTTTAAGATACAAAACAAAGAAAAGATATACTTCTGTAGAAATGCTTTACCAAGTGGTAAAATAAATAGGACAAGAAAATTGCAACAAAAAAAGGGAGTATAACTACTCCCTTTCGTCGAAAGACGAAGAATTCGGAGCACGCAAAATTATTTCGCCAGAAAATATGGCGACCAGCCGGCAGCCAGCCGAAAACAACACAACTGCGCACTTCCGTTTTTAATTCCTGAAAAATATTCAATTTGTTGCAAAATCGTGACAAAGTATTTTGACAAACTAATAATTTATTTTTGTTTTTTTAAATTTTGACAATATATGTTCCCTATATGAGTTTTAATTTTATGAGTTTTTATTTTGACTTTGTTTGTCAATGGTTCTTTAAATTTTTAATTGCCAGCTTGAAGATAAAACTAACTTCTAGGCAGATCTGAATAGTCCTTGTTCAGTATTTTCTTCAGTAGAAGTTCTCAATAAAGTTGTTTTACTTCTGTTAAATTTTATCACGTATTTACAAATTATCTATTTAACACTCGAGCGTTCGCACAGTTATAATAAGAAAAAAAACCACATTTATAATTATAGTGGAAAATGGATTGGGCTATTTAAGCAACATTAAATTTATTTTTATTCATATCCGGTAGGAAATGTGGTATACTTCATTTAATTATTGGCGCGGTTTATTTGATGACTTGACGATTGATCGATCGAAATATTTTTCAAGATATTTTATTGACAGATTTCCATTATGGAAAATGCAATAATTCCGACTGCAAAAGCTCTTGAACCGCAGGAAGGTGCAAGAAACCCCATGGTATGTAATTAATTCTTTTTTCATTACCTATTTTATTTTTGTAAGGGTAGAACAAGGGTAGAACCATTAGAACTTAGAGAGTTAGAATGCTTACCCGCTGCCAAAAAATACAAAGCCTGCAGTTCCTTTCAGAAATAAAAATATTTACAAGGTATCTGGCTCGCTCTTCAAGGCGTCGTCGTTTGGGGTAGGGCCTGATGAAAAATATAATGACACATTTTTCTTCTAAGGTTACAAACGAGGCTTCGGACCAGCAATCTCGGAAGCAGATAACTTTTGCGGAAGACACCTTTTCTGAAAAATCCACATCACAGTCTCAAGCAAGGTAAACTTAGACTTGAAAGAAATAGAAACTAGAAACTATTTCAGACACCTGATATACATAGGTGATGATAAATAATTATTAATTCCGAACAATTCACACAGACAGCATCATCTAGCTAGCCCCAAGCTAAGCAGAGCTTGTGTTATGGGCAGGTACTAGATGACTGATAGGTATATTTACCTAATACTATACTTACATACTTAAACTCTTAAGTATTTAGAATCATAGATATTTTTATAAACAATGGCATTTATGAATGAAAACGTAACAAAAACTGATAAGAATAACATACAACAGCAGGGTTACAGCAAGCTAACAACTAAAAACCAAAATACAATCTTCAAAAACGCATATTTGCTCAAGTTACAGCCAAAACGATGCAAGTTCGTTTTCGAAAACGAATGAAAGTCCAATGGAATGATGAATGAAAACTATCAAAACCACGAATTGTTTGGAGCTCCTGCAGCTTAATCTGATGTTACCAATAAAGTAAAATATGTTACATCAATATTCTTTTGGTTCTGTAACTCTTCTGTTTACAAAAAGTATCTATGTTTTTGAATCGCAATTCTGCAAATCCTACTACATATTTAAGCGTGCGTAGGTATATTTGTGTTGTCGTGTAAGATGTGAGTGCCCTAGCCGGTTTCATGTTTAAAACTTTTTCGAATATAAGACCTAATTACTACGAGTAACTAGTAGGTAGTCTATATCTACGTCGCAGGGTATTATAACAATAACAAATTTTGATCTACTACCGACCCGCCCTGGCATGGCGCTGCGACGTACTTATTAAAAATACCTTTAAACCTTCTTGAATCACCTTATCTATTTAAAATGTGGCCGCTTATGAATTTGGTTCTGCTAAAATGTTATAAATGTTCCTAAATTTATTCTATTTAGTTAAGTTCAGTCATCAGTGCCCCCTTTGATCTTTGAACTTGGTGCAGTCCATCAAAATGTGGTGTACATTATCTAGGACTTCGCAATTTTACAAGTTCTTTATATTATTAGGTAGGTAATTTACATACTTATGGCTTCTTTTGATGCCGAAAAAATGGGTGCGATGCGAAGCGCGGGCAAAAGGTAGTCAAAGAATAATTTAAAATTTGCTTGTTAACTAACCAAATGCACTAAAAAGACACAGTTTCTTAAATAATAGGTACTCAATTATAATAAAATAATCTCAAGCAACGATAGTTAGGTACCTACATGCACCATTTCTGAATCGGCTGAACCGATCTTAATAATTAGTTTGTTTGGATTCGTCCCTATCCCGAATACCGAGCGAAAATTAAATTACATTCTACATAAAACAAAGTCGCTTTCTCTGTCCCTTTATCCCTATATCTTCAAAACTACGCTACGGATTTTGAAGCGGTTTTTTTAATAGATAGAGTGATTCAATTCAAGAAGAAGGTTTATACGTATAATTAAACCGTGCGAAGTCTGGGCGTGTCGCTAGTATAATATTTATTCACTAGTCCATTCTGGGGTGGGCACGGCGCCATAAGCCCATATATGAGCTAAGACCTAAATTATATTTTGCGTGCCAGTTACAAAGAAGTGCTAAGCCAACCAGCGGCTGGGCTATCCCATCTTCAGAAGTTGCTATGGCTGCAAAAGCGGCGTTCCGTCGGTCTTTGGGTGCAGTGCGATGATTGCGACCGTTGGCGGTTCCTCCCCAATGTTCTGGATAGTTACGAGCTTCCGAAGAAATGGGTTTGTCGGATGAATCCAGGTGAGAATTATCAACACTACATTAGGGGTAGATAACTATATAAATAGGTTAGTTTAATTAATGTGGAACATCGTTAAGGGCCAGTGGACAGGGAGGGAGTGAAGTTAAATGTAACGCTGGCTGCGAAACTAAGGATATTCAGAAGAATAAGTTTCAATCTTCTTCTTCTTCAATCTAAACTGTATGAATGAGGTAAAAGTACCCTGTTACCTATATTCATTTGTTATTTGTCTTATCAAGGTAAAACACTCAACACAAACGTCGAGTTTGAAAAATAATTGTCAGCCATTGTAGTAAAAATCCTAAATCGTCATGTAGGTAGGTACAGTGCAATTTTTATATGATAACAATGTTAACAAACATTTATTATGACGCAGCGAGCGAAGGTCTACCTGCGACGCAGGAGGTTACGGGTTCGATTCTAACAAATTTTAGTAAGTATTTCGAAAACATTGCCCTACTGCAGAACTAATTTCCTAATTTCAGATTCTGGAAATGCCAACTGCTCAGTCCCGGAAACTCCAATCCGTCTTCGAGAGGAAGAAGATCTGATTCACAGTCTGTATTCGGCCGGCTCCGTGGTCTGGGCTCGCATGCCAGGCTGGCCCTGGTGGCCCGCTATGGTAGATGACTGCCCTGATACTGAACAATTTTACTGGCTCGACGGATTCTCTGATATCCCGGTAACCTTTGGGGTTGTTAGCTAAAAGATACACCATTGCAATAAAATAAAATCATTTCATCCTACTTTTTAGGGCTTTGGGCTCTGTTGCACCTACTCGTCAATAGATGGCGTAACAATACTTTATCCAGTGATCGTTGTTATTACATGTTTGTTTCAGACGCATTACAACGTGGTATTTTTCGACTCTACTGAAGTTACTCGAGGTTGGATAGCTCCACATAACTTGAAGCCCTATGATGCTAATAAAAATACAATTAATAATAAAATTGCAAAAAAGTACAAACCACGCCTCCTAGTTGCTATGGAACTGGCTGACGATGCCTCTAAAAAACCACTGGGAGAGCGGTTGGAAAAGTATAGCTTCATAGCAAAATACAAAGGGAAGATAGGCAGCCCCAAAAAAGTTACAAAGAAAGATTTGATTAGGCATCAGAAAAAAATGAGGAAACAATACGATATCGATTTTCCCATTGAAAATTCTAACTCTGATTGTGATGATGAACCACTCCTAGCACAGTCACCTATGAAAAGAAGCAACATGATAATATTGGGCACGCCTAAACGTGTCAAAGTAAAGAGTGTTCAAGAAAGAACGCATGTAGGAACTGTTGTTGATCAGGGAGCTCTATCACAAGATCAAATAGACAGTACTCCAGTCTGCCCCATAAAAAAAGTAAAGCCTAAAAAGCTTATTCAAGATAGCATGAATATATCGGAAGACAGTATCGCTGCACCGATAACTGAATTCAAACACCCCAATTCCATGCTGGTTCAAGTTGGCAGCACTGTTGATACCTCAACGGAATCTTATGATAACGGTAGGTTTTCAGAAGACCTATGGTTAGTGCATTGCAAGTCAAAGTACCTACTATAGTTATGTAAATATATTACAATGTATCCTTTATTTCAGATACATCTAAGACCTATGCTCCTGACATGAGAGACTCCTTGGAGTCAACTGAGAATGAAACGGAAATGGGCACGCAAGAGTTTGAAACGCGAGCTACGACTCCGAAAAGCGATGATTTCGACTTTTGAATAATATTTTTTAAGAAGAACATTAGTACCTATTCTATTTATATTATTTCCTAACTTTAAGGCCATGTTATAAACACAGAAGGATGGTTTAATGTAAACCTGGCAAATAAATTATATTTACAATTATTTTGACGTTTTTTTCGCCTTGAAATTTTTATATATCGCTCATTTGCGACAATAACGTGTTATAAGATTAAAGTATCGTTTTGGAATAACACTATAGAAAAATCCGCCGTATCGCGCTCTACTTGCTACAAAAACGCGATATTTCTAGCGCCAAAATTGCCGTTGTATGAAGGAAAGAGACGACAAGGTGTGTTCTAGCTCCCTTCATTACAACGATTAAGTTTGTTTCAACAACGGTACATGCCAGTGGACTCCGTGCGCGCGACAAGTGCGGTGCTGTTCAATTGCAACAAAAACATGACATAGTCAGCGGGTCACGTTTATGATGGAAAGGTAAGTGCATTCATTGGGTTATTCCTGTGTTCATAAAGAGTGATATCATGGTTTGAACCACTTTTGCTGTAAAATAATATTTTAGTGTATTAAAATTTAGGCTACCTAGTCACGTTTTTCTCGCAAATAATTTATATTTATTCGGAATAAAAAGATATGTACCGTTTTAGATGATGAATGAAATATCTATAGGTTTAATATTATATGAATTATTACCTCGTATCTCGTTGTTGTCGTAAAGTGTGTATGTATACATTTGGTCGTGATAGCTTAAGTTGTTGCATTACAGATGATGACACATTTTTAAAACCGCAATTTGTTTTTTCAGAAGGAGTCACGAACGTGATCTTAGAATTAGGGTTTTCTTGTTAAAACACTTACAGGAAATCATAAAATTGGTGTTAACTGTTGTTTATTTAGAATAAATGTGTGAAAAATCTTTATATTATTAGAAATAACAATCGGCAAAACTAATTAATTAAATCTTTACTTATTAAAATGCTCGATGGAAAAAAGTCTCTAATTGTACCAAGCCTAGTCATGGTAGGTACTATTAGTTCTAGCTCTTCAAGCAACAGCAGGTTTTCTTCATCAGGACCATCTTTTATGAAGGTAATAATTATTATAATCAACAGGTAACAATTTAGATAGGTACGAGTACTAATTACTAATTCTTATGCAATTTTGAAATTGATATAAATAAAACCTACTAATACTAAAATAGATTGTTATAGATACTGACGATTCTGCGAAAGATTTTAAATTAAGTAAAGCCAAAGTTACTTCATGCCTACCGCGATGTTTGAAAACGAAAGTTTCCAATAAGTGCGTCCTACCCGTAATTACCTACGGAGATGAGACGTGGACACTCATGTAGGGCTGTTCAAAGGCCACCAGTTCAAATTCGCTCAGTGAGCTATGAAGAGCTCGGAGTTTCTCTGAAGGATAGGATTCGTAATGTAATACTATTAAATTTGACTTGTCTAAGTTCTTATTTTGTAAGCCTAAAGAAACAAAGATATTGATTTACTTGATAATGAAAACATCTGACAGAGAACCAAAGTTATCGACATAACGCAAGCAAGGAATTAGCAAGCTGAAGTGGCTGTGGGCCGCCCATATCTCACGAAGAACTGACAACCGTTGGGGTAAACGTGTTCTTGAGTGGAGACTTTGGCGACTTGGCAAACGTAGTATTAGGACGCCCTCGGGCCAGGTGGAATGATGAGCAGCGAATGACTGCTGGCAGATGCTGGATGCGGCAAGCTGAAGACAGTACACTATGGCGCCTGTTCATTGGTGTCAATTCTCTTGTTTTAGACCTAGCTAAAATTAGCTAATTTTAAGATTTAGAAACGTCAAATCCACGAATGCTATTCTGTGTTTTAAAAATTAGACTGACAGATTTAAAATTAGGATGACAGATGTTAAACAACTCAACTTAGCTAAAATTGCTAAAACCGTATTCTGTGCATCATATTTTTAGCTAAGATTAGACGTTTAACTTAATTTTAGGAGGCACCTAATTTGGTCATGATTAAAATTTACAAGCAGAATGCTCAAAGCTTATACTACGAAAACCTAGAATTTAATGTAATTTGTGAATAAAAACATTCAGGGCAGGTACAGAAAAGTTACATGCAACATTATAGAAAACATATTTATTATGCTTACAGCAACACCAACTACTAAACTTAGAGAGATTTTACGATTGTTAAACACGTTTTAAATTAGGTATTTTTAAGACTTGCAACAGAATACCATAAATTTTAAGTCAATCTAACCAAGAAATTTTAAGATTTTAGTTAGGATTCCTAAAACAACAGAATCGACACCATTGGGGGAGGCCTACATCTAGCAGTGGAGTGAGTAATATAGGTTAATGATGATGATTAAAATAGTAAAAAGTATGACTTCCTTTTTTTAACTCTACATATGTAACGTTGTTTTAGTCATATTTTTTCATAATAACATACATTTTAACTAGGTAAATAAACGTGTTATATATTCGTATAACGTGTTTTATTTTATATGGTAATATTTCGTTATTTCGACAAAAATATTAGCATATAAAACGTGATACGTCTATATATCTAATGAAAAAAATGTTATTTTGCAAGAAAAACGTAACAAGTGCTGCCATTTTTTTAAATAGACACGCTATTATTGTGAAAATGGATGGGATACCAGCTCAGTATTGTCTTTCCAAAAGAAGAATAGTTGGCGCACCTACATAATCAAAAAAAAAGTTAGAAAGCTCAATAGAAACGAAAATATTCGGATTTGAAAACTTTAAAGTCGTTTTCTGAAAAAATACGTTTTCTGACTTGTCACGTTCTTGTCGCATATGACCGATATAGGTATATTGTAGTAATGTATGAGGTTTGTGTAGAGAAGGAAGAAATCGGAACGTACCTACCAACCTAGGCTTAATATCTTTGGGAGAAATTGAGAGAAACAAGCTAAATCAATTTCCATGTTTCTGTTCTGTTTTATAAGTTCCCGCCCGCCTTTGTGTACGCACTGGGTTATTTAGTAAAGGGATGTGAAATATTTGTGCTTGCTTTGTTTGATCAAAACTTGCTTGAAATAAAAAAATTGCTTGATTGAATCAATCAAGGTGTCCGGCGTGTATGGGCGAGAAAATATTTTTGGTTGTGGAAAAAATTAATAATAAGTGTGTAATACAAATAATAAGTAATAGCTTTGCAATAATTACCGCTTGTTGTTAGAGTTAAATAGTTTTGAATTCGAGAAATTACTTCATCACCAGTATGGCGACAATTACGTTCGCTAGAAGTTTGGTTAGCCCAGGTAAAGAAATCGTCAGTTTCCTAGTTTTTCGCATTATAAATCATAATTTTCACTGATGTAGGTAGTTTTATTTAAGTTTACTGCCAATAATCTAAGTTTAGTATTTCATAACAATAAATTAGCAGTAGGTAATAAATGCTAAGTATTGATTATGTAAAAGGGTCTGAAACAGGTGATGGCCCAAGCTGAATAATAATAACACTGCGTTTCTCAAATGCTATATTACTACATAATATTAAAATTTTACCTTCATAATTTTAATACAAAGTAAATCACATTTTAGGTTATAAACTCTGGAATTCATTCTTATCAGTTTTACCCATCATTGTAACCTACTTTCAGCTCTAAAATTGGTACTGAATCCTAACCAATGTTCCCATGCCAGACCTGCGATTGTGCCACTAAGCGCAATTTTGAAAAGGAACTATGCTGAGAAGGTTGTATTTGAAAGGACAAAGCCCCATTGCAATGTAGGCACCATTGGGCATGTTGATCATGGAAAAACTACACTCACTGCCGCCATAACAAAAGGTAATAATTTGTATTGCATGTACAACCTTGTAACTAGTTAAACTTAACTTCTCGTTCGGCTCTTTCTTGCTTGTTGGTTCTCGAGAATTTATCTTGAAATGTAATATTTCTTCCCACAGTATTAGCAGACCTTAACTTAGCTCAAAAGAAAGGCTATGCTGACATTGACAATGCCCCTGAAGAAAAAGCGAGAGGTATCACTATTAATGTTGCTCATGTGGAGTACCAGACAGAAAAGAGGCATTATGGACACACTGACTGCCCAGGTCACGCTGATTACATCAAGGTATGAGTCAATAAATACAGACCAACCTTAGAACACTGAATAATTAATTATATAAGCATGTCTGGAGTTGCCATTATTCATGATTTGATTGAGACATGTTCATATAATGAATTTCAGTAAGGGATTTGATCTTCATATACATAAATGGGTCAGTGTGACCCATGAGAATCAAAATGGTTAAGTTTTATTCTTTCAAGCTCATTTATACTAGTTGGTGCCTGGGACATTGTCTGCGCTGGATTAGTATTTCGGTTTCACCCGCATAATTCCCGTTACCATGGGAATTCCGGGATAAAATGTATAGCCTATGTGTTATTCCAGACTAAGATCTATCTCTGTGCCAAATTTCATCCAAATCCTTTCAGTAGTTTTTGTGTGAAAGAGTAACAAATATCCATACAAACTTTCGCGTTTATAATATTAGTAGGATATTAAACAAGTGTGTGGTAAACGGTTACCGTACTACTCTTAAAATAGTTGAAATAAAATATCTTAAGCAGAAGAAAAGAACAAA
Source organism: Eupithecia centaureata (assembly GCA_944547425.1). Lineage (NCBI taxonomy): Eukaryota > Metazoa > Arthropoda > Insecta > Lepidoptera > Geometridae > Eupithecia > Eupithecia centaureata. The sequence goes on along the minus strand of OX155682.1, from coordinate 11,261,283 downwards.
AACGCCTGGTTACAGAACTTACAAACAATTTCAGAACATGATCACAGGCACAGCTCAAATGGACGGCGCTATTCTCGTAGTGGCTGCTACAGATGGTGTCATGCCACAAACCCGTGAGCACTTACTGCTTGCTAAGCAGATTGGCATTCAGCATGTAGTGGTGTTCATTAACAAAGTGGATGCCGCTGATGAAGAAATGGTGGAGCTCGTTGAGATGGAGATTCGAGAGCTTATGACTGAGATGGGGTATGATGGCGATAAGGCACCAGTTATCAAAGGTATAATATAACTATAATCCTTACTTTTAATAAATCAACAATTTTTATTTGTTCTCCTAGAGAATATTTTACTCATATGGAAAAGGAACTTATTACTAAAGCTGCGCTGATTGTTAAACTATGCATCCTTGATTTTGAAACCCCCAAAATGGCCTGCTATCCATGATTATACTAATAATAGTTTGGACGCTGAAGTCCCTATCACTACATAACTACATAGTATAAAACAAAGTCGCATTTTCTGTCCCTATGTCCCTTTGAATGCTTAAATCTTTAAAACTACGCAACGGATTTTGATGCGGTTTTTTTTTAATAGATAGTGATTCAAGAGGAAGGTTTATACATATAATAAAATCGTGCGAAGCAGGGGCGGGTCGCTAGTTGAGAATAAATGTCAACCACTCACTTTGTCACTGCATAATATGCGTGTTATGCTTTAAGCATAAGTACCTATGTAGTTTTAGAGAACCCTAGTATCTAGATAAACCTAAGATAGGATTAAAGATACTACTAACCAAAACATGCATTTTTTGTGTCAATAAATGATATCTATCTATCTATCACTGGGATAAATGTATTTTTGTGGAGGCTGTGACTCTGCAAATGTACTGTAGAATGCCCTAAGGTAATCTGCGAAAGACTGCAGTCAGATGCTGGATGGGGCAAGAAGATAGGGGATGCCCCTAGCAAGATGTTTGTTACTTTATGCCAAAACTATTGGATTGACCCGAAATTTCGTATACCTAGATCATGTGGATTCTTTACTTGATTGAATAAAGCAGACTATTAAACTTTTATCCGGGTTCAATTTACATTTCGGCAGTGTTGGTAACATGCAGGTACTTGTCCATGTTACATACACAACAGGCAGTATGGAATGAAAGCTAATTTTTGCAACTAAATCTCCCGGAAGTGCATCTTTCTTTGATACATTTTACTTTGAATGTTATAAAATTAACTTTGCTATGTACAATTCTGTTGCAAAAATTATTTCCATTCAATTCTACGGCAGTAGTCTAAATTGAACTTAATCATTTCCCATAATATAGAAAAATACATTTAAAAGTTTTCAATAAATCACGCGTGACATGCCGCGGACAGAATTATGATTATAAATATTTTTATATTATAAATAGTAGTATGTACCATATGACTAGGCTGGACAAAGCTAATTCTTATAAATTTTGCAGGATCTGCTCTTTGCGCTCTGGAAGGCAAGAACCCCGAAATCGGAGCAACAGCAATCGAACAGCTGCTGAAAGAAGTAGATGCGTTTATCCCAACGCCCATCCGTGAGCTTGACAAGCCTTTCCTCTTGCCTGTGGAGTCTGTTCACTCCATCCCAGGACGTGGCACGGTTGTCACTGGACGCTTGCACAGAGGTATGAATCGTAAGAAATCAAAAAAAGATAAATTTCCGCCTATACAATAGCTGTACAGTACATTTACACTTAGAAAATAATTTGAGCTTGCATTTGTCTACATTCTACCTTACTGCTAAATCTTATTGAGAATCCAACTTTCTTACTTCAGGTGTACTAAAGAAGGGTCAAGAATGCGAGATAGTTGGACATGGCAAAATTCTGAAAACCACCGTAACAGGAGTCGAGATGTTCCACAAAACCCTGGAGGAGGCCCAAGCTGGAGATCAACTCGGAGCTTTAGTGCGCTCTATCAAGCGCGAGCAAATCAAACGTGGCATGGTCATGTCTAAACCCGGCACTGTCAAGGCCCATGATAACATTGAAGCTGCAGTCTACATTCTGTCCAAAGAGGAAGGAGGGCGTTCAAAGCCGTTCACTTCATACATCCAGCTGCAGATGTTCTCAATGACCTGGGATTGCGCTACGCAAGTCACTATTCCGGATAAGGAGATGGTCATGCCTGGTGAAGACACTACGTATGTAACATATTTATGTTGATTTAAGATAATAAAGTTAAAGTAAAAGATGATAAAAAGTTGCATTTACTGTTTGAGATACTAAAGCCTGTTGTACTTTTCAGATTGCAACTGCGTTTAATGAAGCCTATGGTTTGTGAACCTGGCCAGAGATTCACTCTTCGTCTTGCTGATTTAACCCTAGGCACGGGAGTTGTCACCAAAATCCACAATAACTTGAAAGATGATGAAAGACTCAAGCTTACTGAAGGCAAGAAGGCTAGAGAAAAGGCTGCAGCAAAGAAGTAACTTATTTAAGAAGTTTAGGTTTAGGATAGTAGATCACGTTATGTATTATGCATTTAATGTTACCGCTATTAAAAAATATGAAATGTAAGCTTTTTTTTAAAACCCAGCTTGAAAAAATATTAAATATGTAGTAGTACCCTATACTATACCTACCCATTATCCTTAGGTATTAATATTATAAACGCGAAAGACAACGTGTGCGAAGCCGCGGGCATAGTAAAGTAAGTTTTATATAATAGTTTGATATCACAAATTTAACCTGTGGTATGTTTAAGCTGCGCGCTTTGCGCTACCCTTGTGTGTCAAGGTTTTCGCGGCGCGCACGGCGCGGTTCTCGATGCCTTTTTATTTCGATATTTTTCAAAATTTGCTTTGAATTACCTATTTATTTTTTTTGCCATGGAAAGCCAGATAATTTACGAGTCTTTTATACCATTTGTTTTCCTAATATTATATTTCGATTTTATATTACAAGGCAAGGAATCGAGCATACGTGCCAACTTTCGCCTACCTAATATTCTAAACGTTTTTAGTACACTTCTTATCTGTTTTCCCCCAAGAATGATTTATTTTAACAAAGAAAAAATACTAATTGATATTCTAACATAATTAAAACATCTTACTTGGTGGAATAATATTTGCAAAAACAAGTTTGAAAATTTGGATAGGTTACACAAAATCCGCCATTCGTCCAGTTTCATCACTCAACTTTGAATCACAATCGTAATAAAATGTGTATGCCTACTGTGCTTCTCGTTAATTATTATGATAGATAATATACCGAACAAGTCATAAACAGTGTAAATTTACCATTTATAATAAAGAAAAATATATTTATACTCAAAAGAAAGCAAAATAACGTAAGAAGACATTGTTATTTGAAAACACTTGTTGGCCGGGTTTGTTTACTTGTACTCTATCTGTGTCTATTCTATCATAGAGTAAAAATATAAGGCTTTCCATTCGCATTTTCAATTAGTATACCACAGATACAAAAATAATCTTCAATTTATAATCTAAATTCTACATCAGAGTCGTTCATTTGAAGCTTTAGTGCGTATGTGTGTGTGTATTTTTTGGTCGCTCGTGTGTCGTTGTCAAGGATCGTGACCCGTACAGCGCCATCTGCGGTGCATGTTTGAAGATGTTTGATCACTCGTATGTCTTGTCAAGGATCGTGGTGGTCACGTGACCGCGTAAAGCGTCATCATTGGTCGAAGTCAGTATCGTAACAACATACAGCATGTTATTTTATTATCATCATCATCAAAGATGCAGAAAAAACTATTCTTTCTCTAAATAAGTTTTATTAGACCGGAAACCCAGGTGTTTCACTATCTTTATGATTGTTTTATTATTATTATCTATTTATACGTACTATATCGGTAGGTATGCAAAGCTAATGCCCACAAAATTTCGAATTCAAAATTGTATTTTTCATAACTCAAATAATAAGAAAGCATGTATCTAGTTCTTATTTGTAATCTTTGAAAAAAAATGTTATTTATTCAATTTCGTTCTAAAACCAAAAAATCTAAACGTATCTTACCTACAATATGTAAACTTTACATTTCGTTGAGGTAAATAAGTACCAAATAATATAAATAAACAGGTACAGTGTTCGATCTTATTGTTACAAAAAATAAACATCCTGGGTAAAACCAAAAATGTATGTCGGCCGTTGCGTGTACGTACACTCGCCGCGCGGAAATATTATTGCGTCTGTGTGCGTGCAGTTCGGGATAGTGTTATGAAAAGTTTAGTTTTTCACAGATTTACTGAATTATTCAGCATAACTATACGTATTTTTAGATTGAGGCTAAAATTTGCTTCAAATCGATACTAAACTCAATGGGTAACTTTTGGAAAATATTAGAAATAATTTGAAAGAAAAAAGATGCGGCGTGCTAACGGTCATGAAAGGAAGTTTGAAAAGTAAATTTTAGTGATATGAATAATATTTACGTAATACCATTATAAAATAAAAGGTCTAAAAATACTAAATATCCAGTTAAATACAACATTACTATGTTTTTTTCGCAAATAATCGCTAAAATCAGCATACCAACTATCCAGGCTGGTGCCTAACGGCGACGAAGGTTTGAATGAGTCCGGGAATCAATTTGTTACTTATTTTTCCACTATGGTTAAATGACCGAGTCCCGATTATCGTTCATTAGTTCAGTAACTATTAGGTAATAATAAATAAACAGCTCTATGTCTTACGTAAAGAACTTATTTTTCAACAAATAGTAACGGGGGTCGTCCTGTCAAGGATCGTTGACTAGACAGACGACGGTGCTGTCAAGGATCCTTGACTAGACATACGAGAGGTTAATAAATAGTTCCGGCCAGGGTCATCATCATATGCTTATTTTTGGTATCAAAAATCTAAGGGCCAAAAAATGTAATCATCACATGACTGATCGATCAACATGATCCTAGCCTTAACAAGAATCTAACTACTATCGCAGCCTTAGAATGGACAGGGAAAAAATATTTTACATTGTGTGCGTGGTGCTTGGCTGATTTAATGCTTATATACAAGTGGCATATTGCCAACGGCAGAACCTGTCGGTGGCAGTCGTCAACGCATCGGCAGCACTCGTCGACATATGTCAACGGCATAGCAGAAGTGACGCCGAGGACATTGTGCTGCTCCCGTAGCTACACAAGCACCTAATATATATAAATTTTGTCAACATTGATTCATCAGCACATGCAGATAATTTTAGGTACCTATGGTTGCATAAGAGTCCTGCTCATGATGACTAAGCTACTCAAAGAAGAAACAACTCAGGTTTTACAACTTTATTAGAAAGTATCACCACAATTTTAGTGAAATATTGTCAGTCCTTACAAGCTTAGTAAAATAGATTACAGAGTCAGTAGCTTCCTACTTAGTGACATTTGGTTACATTGTTGTCGATGCTTCAAGCAAGATACAATTTTGGTCAAAGTAAACATAAATAGAATCAAGAAATTGTTGTATCATAAGTAAAACACATTTTATTTCAAAACCTATTTTATATCAAACTTAATCAGTTCTAAACAATGATCTTATTTACCATATCATATTATAATACTTGAATGAGTTCTTAACATACAATGTTAGTTAAAAGGAAATTGCATTGTCATGACATGTTGAACTCGACTTGGTAGATATATAAAACAAGAAACCTTACTGTACGTCAAACAGTGTTTTGACTAAATTAATTTAAATTTTGCTGGCATGTACAATTTGAACACTGGAACCTAATGGAATGAAGAAAATACATTGTGTACATGTTAGGACAATTATTTTAGATTCCTCACATCATCTGAGGAATTGTTTAGAATTTTAATGCTAGTATTTACAAGTCTTCATCTTCCTCAGGCAAAGCAGTATCCTGTGCTTCTTTGAGATCCTTTTCGATTTGGTTTTGCCATTGGGGATCCATGGTAACTTCTGGGGGCACTAGAGCAGGCATAGCCACAAATTCAAGGTTACCATCACCAATCAGTTTTCTAGCCAGCCAAAGGAAGGGTTTCTCGAAGTTGTAATTTGACTTAGCAGAGATGTCATAGTACTGAAAACAAAAAAAAACAATTTAACATTTTGTGTTCAAATATATGCATTTTTGTGGCTTTTATGTGGGTATTGCATCATGTTTCAGTATAAGGTTTGCTCACCTGAAGGTTCTTTTTCCTGTGGAACACAATCGTTTTGGCTTTAACTTTTCTGTCCTTGATGTCCACTTTGTTACCACATAGTACAATAGGAATGCCTTCACAAACTCGAACTAAGTCTCTGTGCCAGTTTGGAACGTTCTTGTAAGTGACGCGTGAGGTAACATCAAACATAATGATGGCACATTGACCTTGGATGTAATAGCCATCTCGGAGGCCTCCAAACTTTTCCTGGCCAGCTGTATCCCATACATTGAATCTTATGGGCCCACGGTTTGTGTGGAACACGAGGGGGTGCACCTCAACTCCTAAGGTCGCAACGTATTTCTTCTCGAACTCTCCAGTCAAATGTCGTTTCACAAACGTCGTTTTTCCAGTACCGCCGTCGCCGACAAGCACGCACTTGAACGTGGGCATATCATCTGCCATTTTAGTATTGTTTTTATTATTCTATTCCTGTAAAACAAAAACAAATTTTAAAAATTCCACTCTCCGAACCAGAGTAGGTAGATACTCTGATAGTTTTTAAGACGCACTAACACAAGAGGTTTTATAAAATCACTAAGTTTGTAGCAAATGTTCACTGCAAATCTTGTTTTTCGAATTTTGGATATGATTTAGGCGGCAAAACTACCGACTTAATGGATAGTGAGTAGAGCTGTAGGTATGAACTTGACAAGTTTATTTCCCCTGGCTTTTCACCGAATGGCGCTCGAAAAACCTCACAGGAATTTAGCTCTATAGTACCGAACATAAACCAAAATAACACCAAAACTACGACAGTTACCCCGAAAATATATCACAAACCTAAAAGGATAGATTCTATTGAACAGATTCACGTAAATTTGAAGCACTTATTACCGAGATCGCTAAGGTAAATCGAGATTATTCTCGTTGTTCCAAATAGTCGTTACGGCTCACAATGGCGTCACTTGAATAGAGCGAAAGATTGTTATTTTGACGTTGACATATGAAGTGACATTTGGGTCTTTTTTATGGATTGTAGTCAAGACAAAGCTTTTTGAATTTATAGTCTGCGTTTTTACCATTTACATAATTAATAATTTTATATTTGTTCCATTTTATCAAAGTTTTTGATAGTTTTGTCATCAATACGATAAAAAGTTTCTTTATTAAGCCAAACAACATAGGGAAAAAAGTTAACTTCCGGGTTTATTTTACCGACGTAGCTCTGACGTCACTTAGTGGCTGGCAGCAAATGCGCCATCTACAACTTTTGTTTTCAGATTTTAGCCAGACATGGAATGGACAAGCTGAAGTTTAGTTCATTTCATTTCGTGTGTATCGATTTTTTGAGTGAAGTGAACGTAGTGTTCGTGTTCCCTAGTTTAGTGACGTTTGTTAGCAAAATATCTGTGAATGGGATTGTGTAACAAGATAAAACGTTTATTTGGTGTGTGATAAACTAAAGGATGACGAAGGACAGGCTAGCGGCGCTCCAAGCGGTAAGTTATAGATATCCTGTATTCTTAGGAATTGCCATAACCAAAGGTCTGACTGATGACCTCGAAATCGTAATGAAATAGCATTGAAACGGTGTTCTATCACGGCTCTATCGAACGATTCTCTTGCATGTTCTGGTCCTTCGGAGAGTTAGATTCCCATAAAAACAAGTTAACGACAAGGATTCTCATAATCTCGTCGCCCCACCCCTGGCGGCAGTGCTGAATGCTAGCTGTCATTGTGGTGAAACTATTTGTTGCACTAAGTATGTCCATGTCCTATGGTCATTCTCATCTATACTTGTATTCAATTACTTCTAAACCTCGTCCTGACCTTGTGTTAGCATAGTTTTCATATAAGAACCTGTGATATCTCCTTAGAATGGACTATTGTAATTTTTGTTAATATTTATTTATTTTTTTATTATGGAAACCCAACAAAAGAATCACGTATCTCGATTCATGCATGGCAAAATGCCTGTATTCAAAGCTACTAATTAGAACCGATGAAACAGAGAAGTTAACTTGACTAACTCTTCTGGATATCAAGGTGGAAAATAAATATAAATTAACCAAGCTTATGAATGTTTAAGCACCATACGCGCTTAGGTATGTGTTGTGTCCCCAAACAGGTGCTGTGTATGATTACCGCAGCCCACAGATTATTGTGGTCTTAGTATTGTGATACATCGATGAGAACACAAACAATATTCAATATTCATCAGACTACAAGACATAAGGAATTGTATGCTATTAAGTGTATTTAACACCACACTCATAAATAAAAACACCTATGTTGCCGGACCCTTCTGTTTCCCTTGTTTAGCTTCTATTAGCTGGCCTCTGGAAACAAATAGGATCTTATGCCTTCAGTGGGTTAACTACAAACCTATTTTTGTTTGAACACCAACATTTTATCCCTCAATAATGTCAAATATCTAAAATTGGATCTAAGCTCTATAACCTGTTATTGCTCAACCTAGATCGATCAAGCTTTATAAGGTAGGTAGGTATGTTCAAAGCAATGTGTCTTTTCTGAACAGAAAGAGAACTTTGAATATAAATTTGGAAGTTGCAATGTTTTTATTCACCTTTTTCTGCATCATCCTTTAGGCTTTCATCTCCTTATGCTAGGTTTATATCCTTATGCTTTTTAAGGAATTAAATTTCATGAAATACGATTCTCATTCATCTGAATATAGATGACAATACATACCTACATTTTGATTGACAATCAGTTCTTATTAAAAAAAAACTAACCCAGCTGTTTTTTACAAAGTGTAAAAAACAGCTAACATTTAATATTAAAAAAATTATTTTCAAAGTACCTATCTTCATTCAAAATTGCGTTCAACTAATTTTATTAAAAAATGTAAATCTTGGAAAATAAAGAGGCAACTTTCCTATGCTATGCAAGACAAAATGTGCCTTTCGCGTAAGCTGCATGCCAAAGCAACCTGAAAGACGCGCTCCCTGAAATTCCAGAGAACGAAGAAATTATAAAGTATTTACGGGCATGCGACGCGGCAATGTCGCTAACACCGATATATTTAATTTTATCAGCCGAACCATTATTATTCATGCCAGGCGAACAGTGTACCAAAACAATTTGTTAAGTGCCTCCAAGTTTTTCATTGGAAAGCTTAAAGTAACAAAGTTCAAACGACTGTTAATTGCTACGGAGATGAATCCGCTTATATTTTTGAGCGATAAATGTCATCGTCGCCTACTCTGGTTGTGCGATAAGATTAGTTTATCGATGTCGATAAAATTTATTCTAACAAACGTAAATTCTGTACATACCTACTAGCTTAGTCAATGTGCTTGCTTGGTGTGGCTATTGTTTAAGAATTGGAGTTGTAAACCGTAATCAACATCTGTGTTTGTATGTAATATCATGACTGTCAAAAAAGAAGGAAGCATTCGGTATAGCCTTGATCAAAATGGACCAGTGCAACACCAAATGTATATTCGATTCGATACCTTTATAAAGTTGAATATACATGTGCAAGCATTCATGCATACGCCTACTGACATCGGATGTCCGACACTCTGACAGTCAGTAAAGCACAACATAAATTCTGTCGCGTACATTTATTTAAACAAATAATATATTTCAGTTTGTCGAAAAACAACACCAATATTTCAGTATCAAAACAGTACTGCTGTGTTAATTCTGTAACTGTTATCAGCTGACGCCATCCGTCGCGTAACCTTCACAAACTTGACTCATGCACCACAACTACAGATTTGCATGATTAATCATGAAAAAAATCAATGATTTTAAACATTACGCTGCCACTTAACACATTTGACCCTGACCTTGTCCATCATAACTGCAATAATTTACCTTGAATCGGCAATTTTACGCATTGTGCAATAAGTGCGTTTTTCTCTAGCTACGTCAGCTCGTCCCACAATTCAAAACAACAAACAAGTTCGTTTAAGTAGGTATTTGCCAAGAAATGTGATAGCCAATCAGGTCTATTCAGGAATCCAGAACTGAACTTCGACATCTTATCGTACTTCTTACTGTTATAATCAATGAAAGTTTGTGTGAATGTTTGTTATAGGTAATCTCCGTAACGAATTAAGTTATTTAGATGAAATTTGGTATGTATGATTAGGACCTAGAATAACACATAGGAATTTTTCCAAGTAAAATTTGGAAAAATTAACCTCTGAAGAGGTTAAATGGGGTGGCAAAGTTTGTATGGAAAATAATTACCTATTCCTAGGTTCGATTCACTCAAAACTCGGTATAAATAAACTATGGAGTGAATAATTAAATACGTATTTTTTATTTTTACACACTAATCCCTAGGGGGTGTGCAATAAGTTTCTGAAATTTGTATGAAAAAAACTCTGGTTCGCGGGTGAAGCCGCGGGCCGCTTCTAGTTAGGATTAAAAAAGCTAAATTGTGGCGGGTATAATGTCCAGCAATGAAAAATGTACATGATGCTACCATTTAACATGTAGTATTAACGAATTATGAATCACTAAGAAAAAACCTTAACGATATTTTAATGAAAAAGCGGGTCTTCGGTTCTCCTTTCTAAATTGCGTCAACCGGGGTGTTTCAAGATAAAGAATACCTACCAGACATCTACCTATAAAAGAATCGCCCGCCGGGTATAAAGGGCGTCTAAGAATATTGAGTGTCTCAAAGCTATGACTAATCGAAGTAATACCCGGTGAATCACTCCCCTAGCTACATAAACATAGCTAGACAGTTCACACAGCATTATCTTAGCCCCAATCGTACATAGTTCAATTCTGTCTGCTACGGGGCCCTTATGCAAGTTGTCAGATAAAATCTGATGAAGCTAAGTTGCTTTCTACTTTCCCGTTTTCCGAAACCGTTTACTTTTCAGTTGTATTCCGAAGCAAAGTCATTCAAGTTAAGAAGACTTTGGAAATTGTTAGATTGCCACGAAATTTTCGTTTTGAACTTCGAGGGAACTTATGAACCTTGACGATCCGTCTGCGTGAATATTTGCTCGATTCTTGAACTTGACGTAAGTCTTTACTCTCGATGGTGAGTCATTGCGTTCTTCATCACGTGAAGCGTAGGAAGCATTTTTAAACCGCATTAACTCTATATAATATAGAAATATTATGATAACCAACAAATCCTGATAACCAAAAATTATCAAGTCGTCAGAGAAAAACACAACTGTGCACTGGGATATAATGTGAAAAGCAAACCATAAAATATCCTTTAAATTATTGGAAATAAGATTGCTTGTGAATAGAAAACAGACCAAGGTTCTCCACGGAGACATTACCGCCTTGGAGACCTAGAATGAAACAATAGAACTACACAGGAAAACTATGATTGTTCTACTAGTAATACCTGTGTTCTGCCATTCTACGTCACATGCACTTGCAACAGCTGTTTCACGGTGTGCGTCGTGTCTATTTTTAGAGCTTGTCTCACGTGATGTCTGAATGGAGGCTCTCTTCTGAAGGCTTGTTTCACAGACGCTTTGCGCGTACCATACTTCTGTGAAATTATACTTATGTGTAACTAAGAAACCGCTGACTCTCTAGAGGAAACTAGCTATTGACTGGTGTATGCAACACATGGTAATCAAATTGTGTAAATGCCTGTCATTACAGTTAGACAATGTTACTAGCTAGGCAATGCCAAGACCATATTACATTATGTTGATAGCATTCAATTTTATGACCCTCTATTTCCTCTATCATAGCTAATAGAAAACCAGAGCTTACTAAAGGGTGATTACTTCCCTAGACAATATAGAATAGCAGTTCTCCATAATCGCATTACCTTCAACTCGACTACACAAAGAGCCTTCTCGTTATTTAGATGTTCCCGTTGCGCAGTGCACGGGTAATACAGTCGGGGACTTTAAGCCTTATTCCATTTGAAATAAGCTTAGTCTCGCCTCACTCACAAAGGACTGCCGAAGCTAGCTACTAGAAAGTCATTTTATTTACCGACATTGTTTACGGATAAAACTACTACCGATTCACCTATTGCGTTAAACGTATCACGAAGTAAGTACAACCCCTCAACAGAAAGTATGTGACGACACGTTTCTGTCGTGGCTTTGCCGAATTAAGGAGGCATGGAATACAAAAGGCGGTGAAAGTGTAGGGACGTTCTGCCCTTTGTGTTGGTTTAGTAGTCCGATCCGTATTGTACGAATTCAGGCTGGATGGAAGTCTTAAGCTTACGCAAATTCCTAGGCTAAATTCACGCATAATGAATTAAATTATTGAGCCATACTCGTCATAAAAACTGTAGAATTGACATTAACGGAATCCACATAAAACATTTAAAATGTGACAAAGGACAACTTAGTCAGAGAAGAGTATCTAAAGCGGTTTAGCCTTCATGTAGGCTTCAGAGTTCGGGTTCCAAGGAACTAAGCTACACACATCCGTCCAACATACCCAAAACAATGCTCCCAATCGGTACAGTTTAAATTTATGTATGTGTTAATGCTATTGGCGAGGTTCCAAATAAAGCCTCCGCCGGCGGTCGTCGGGTGATGTCGCAGATACTGTATGCCAAATTATCCTATTTCAAATTTATGTTTCTCCCCGGAACTTTGCCTTTATCGACAATCGACACCCGACACCCTGTAGGCCAAGCAGAGGGTTTGTTGTCTAGGGTAGAAGAGACGAAAGTGACTTCATCGCATCGTTACTTATTATACCTATTGGTTAAATTAGTTTAGTCGAAGGAATGAATTTCAAATATTTTACGCAATCGACGATGATAAGAAGTGATTTTTCTCTATCCTACCCTAGAAAATAAATGCTGTAGTTAGGTGAAGCACATTGTCCTACATTGCGTAAATAATTGAAGTCGAAGGATTTTTTTTATCTTTTACTTTACTAGACAATAATACCAATGCTTGGCATACTGATTGAACATCGGAAAATACTTTCGTATGATTCGACACGGAATCTTATATGAATTTCACAATGTGTTTCTTATGCACTTTCTTATTAATTAATTCGCACTTTCTTAGAACCTTTATTAAAGCTTTCCAGGAAACACCAAGTTATATTTTATAGTACTCTAATGTTTTAATTTAGTTCACTCGTAATTACTTCTACCAACAATCCAGCAGCCTGCATTTCTGACTTCAGCTTACTGACAAGGGCAAACATTCGGAAATGAAAGGCTTTATTTTGAATATATCATCGCAGATGTCGCTCGTCGCATCGGAAATAGGAAATGATGCAGGCTTGCAGCACCGTAAGGCCGTGTTCGCACTCTTAGAACAGTATTTTATGTAGCGTATTCTCGTATTCCATAATTATTTATAGTTATTTTTATCGTTTTAGTATTCTATCTGAATCCTGAGTCCAGTTCACGATAGTATTGAGACGTGATCGTAACGTCTCTTTTTGTATGGAATTTGCGTAGATCCCATGATAGAGGCGCTGAAACAAATCCTTATTAATAACAAACGTAAAAATTTGTACATATGTATGGATGTTTGTTACTATGTCATGAAAAAACTACTGAATGGATCGCCTTAGTTCTAGCTCTGGAATTAAATGTAGGCTTCTTTTCATAAATCAGTTCCTATGTGATATAATTAGTTTTGAAACTTTTCCATAGAAAAAACCCATGCGAAACCGCGGGCAGATTAGCTTTATACGGCAGACTAGTTTTATAATAAGTAGGAATAGAACCTATATGCAGTTCTAGTTAGCAACTGCCTTGGTTGCCGGAAGCTTAAAAACTTGAACGTCGTCGGGCCGGACGTACATTGCACTGCACTTGGTTTACAGCCGCAACCCTGCGTCAGATACCCTAGCATGCTCCATTTGCATTTCCTGAGAGTAGGCTAACGTGTCGAGTGGTTTGGTATGTAGATCAGACCTGATTGAATTTTTATTTTCATTTGGGGTTTTCATCTCGAAAAAGTGAACGTATTTTATTCAATGATCGTAAATTCGACTACTAAAACTATAAATGAAAGCTCGAACTTCTGTGAATTGCTCTGAGGTGTCGTAAAAAAGGTCCACCAATAATTCTTTGGCTTGACCCATCATAGGTTTACAAAATATATTTAGTAGTCTAGAACTGAGTAGGTATCACAGGTATCGCTGACTATAAAGACATGTAATTTTGTACTTATTGATAAGGATAAAGCCGCCCATTATGCAACTTATTATGGATTTGTTTTTTCCTGTTCTGTGTTTTTATTTTAATTGGTGTGCAATGAACAGTTATTGTAAAAATAGTATTCACATTGCAACAGCAGCAAAGCTAGCTCGGAGAAAACTCTTTTGCATTCAATCTGATGAAAATCTTCCAAGTTACCATCCGACCGTAATTTAGCTTCCGGAGATTTATTATCTGGATATGCGCCTTCGACTTTTATAGACTTGGTATTTTTCTCTCTGCTGTGCTAACTCCCACGATCCCATTGGCAATTTAATACTCGATTCGCTAATTGTAAGCAAAGCTAAATTCAGTATTATACCTGGTAATGCCCTAACTTCGAAAATAATTTTCTTCTCGGATATCTGAATACCTGTTGGTATAACAGGTAACATCGTTAAATTTTAACTTAAAATAGAATTTTACTGTGAATTGAGAAGAATTTTATCCGTATTTGTGACTCCAGCAAGTAGTTTCATAAATAGTTTTATATTAAGTTTTGTTAAAAATAAACGCAATATTGTACATGTTAAATCAGATAGCTCTTCAAAGCCATTCAATCTTGTCAGTTTACCCGCTTCCACTTATTGAAACTTCAATAGGTCTCATATTTTAGCATAATATTCTGTCTGACAGATATTTATAGGTGGTTTTAAATAAAATTATCCTTAAAGCACAGTAAGTACATGATCTGTATTTTGTCTTCCCTCGTACACTGTCGTTCTTTGTTCACACACATAAATAAATTCACAGGGTAGGAGAGCATTGTGGGGCCAAACGAGAAGCCCCAGTTTTCAAATAAATATCAAATGTTACATCTAGAAAAAAAATCTCATTTGTACACATATTTTTCATCTAAATTCTAAACCTAACAACATCTAACCTATATTGTTACCTGGACAAAAGTCTCCCCAAAACTCAAAAATAAAAGGCTACTTCCCATTACATCCAAAACCATTGTTCTCGAAAAATTTAACTTTCATACATTAGTTCCCAACCACATCCAAGGACCTTTTTAATAATAATTTTAAAAATATTATCGTTCATACATTAGTTCCCACTCACATCCATGCAAAGTTGAGGTACCGTCAGCGCGAGAATCTTCTGATAGTAGGATACTTAAACCTAATAGGTAAGCTAATACGGATACTGAACATATTTGAGAAGAAAAAAAGAGAGGATTGTCTTAATATGTATTTATTTTGTGATAAAATATCAAGGTAAAACAGGAAATCAGATATTTATAATCAAAACATTAACCCATGCTTGAAACCTAACGGTCTTGAGCTAAATAGAGTATATAAGTTCAAGTATCTGGGACATTTCCTTGCCGACGACCTTGACGACCAGGTAGATATAGAACGTGAACGCAGGGCGTTGGCGGTCCGCAGTAATATGCTGGCTCGAAGATTCGCCCGTTGCAGTAGGCAAGTGAAAATCACACTTTTCAAAGCCTACTGCCAATCGTTCTATACGGGCAGCCTTTGGGCTAGCTTTACTAAAAAATCGCTCAGCGCTCTGCGAGTACAGTATAACAACGCCTTCAGGATGTTGTTGGGATTGCCCCGATTCTGCAGCGCATCCTCCATGTTTGCTGAAGCCCAGGTTGATGGCTTTCATGCCATCATCCGCAAGAAAACCACCTCGCTGCTGCATAGAACATGGAGCAGTCCCAACACCATCCTGCAGGTTGTGGGCAGCAAGTTTGCCTCGCCCATCATGCAGTCCTTCAACAGAGTCCTGACTCTTGTTGAATGACTGCTTTAAATAACAATTGTGCCTTGTTGTGTGTTTTTAATTACTTTCCAATATTTTTCTTTAATTGTGATTTTTATTTGTATGTGGACAAAATTATGTCTGAATAAAGAACATTTTTATTTTTATTTATTATTTTATTAATCTTAACTAATAGATTATTTTCACATTTCATAAGGTAGATTGGCGTTATTGAGCCATGTGTCTACAAAATAGTTGTTAAAATTTGTAATGTTTTCGGTGGTTGCACATGATTCCATAATAACCAACCACCCATCTTCAACATCCTCAATAGGCAAATAAGCCAAAGCGGCACATAATCCCACATGTTTTTTTTTCGTATTGCTTTTGCTAATTTAAAAAAATTAAATTGGAGCACAGGTACACAGTAGCAGGTAGGTTCAGCTCATTTGCACTTATCATCGCAATAGATAAAGGTTTGTTGGCCGACTAACTGATAAAAAGCTGCATTTTTGTTCAATGCAACAGAAAGAGAGAGATGGAGAAAGAGGGGGTTAAGTTGCTCTCTGCTTGGATAAACAAATATTCCTGTTTTTGCTAGTAAGCTTGACTAGTAAACTATGTATATTATCTACTTACCTATTTGCTGATTTTTTATTTATAATTTGCGTCGAATTTATTGATATTTTCATATTAAGGTAGCAATATCATTATAAGTAGTACATAGCTAACATTAGATATTTTGGTAGAATCAAGAAAAATAAAAACCAGAAAACAGAAGCCGTGCGTATGTTGACTGTACTTAAACTTTTTGTGGATGTGAGTGGGAATAAAATTGTATTATTAAAAATGAGCGTGGATGTGGTTGGGAAACTTTTTTGGATGTAATGGGAAGTAGCCAAATAAAATACAGTCGAATTAGAATTCTTCCTTTTTAGCGTTTCATATTTTGAAGTCGTATTTCGAAGTCAGAAATACGACTTTAAAATACGATATAACAATATAAAAAAGCGGGGGTTATTCGTGTTTATACTAATATACTGATTCTCTAAACGCAGTTGAACGTAATAAACAGAAAAACTACCAAGCGGAATTTCATACGCTTGTCACCAATAGACGAAACATTGATGATTATTGTTGAAAATGTCAGCATCATGCTGACTGGATCTTTGCTAGCGTGCGCCACTTAATCCATGGAGTCATATAAAAAAACAATCCTCTAGATTGATTGTAACAGTCAGCAGTTAGCTCAATTGTTTAAATTTTTGTCTAGTCTTTGATTGAAATTAATAAATAAATAATAAATAATGCTGGACAATCCACACAGCATCATCTAGCCCCAAGCAAAGCAGAGCTTGTGTTATGGGTACTAGATGACTGATATACTTAAAACAATACATTACATAGATATGTCGTAATTAGAGGGAAAACAGGATCATCTTCATGATCATCTCCATAAAACTGGATTCAACTCAGAATAATAATTTGGAAAATCCTCACTGTCATATTGAAGCCAAAGTAATTCCTTTTTCTTTATGACATTTTTCCATCAACAGTTACTTGTCGGTGAATCACAGATTCTATGGACAGGCCGCGCATTGAGCAAAGAGACCGAATACATATCAAGAAGTTATCATTACCTACTCTTGACTATGAAATGCATGGTATCACAAGGAAGGCTCGGAAGTACAAAATAGAATTGAGGTCTAGAAATGCAGCGATCTGCGACAGATAGATATTTTTTATTATACATAGAAAACACCCAGGCCAACGGAACAAAATTCTGCAGATCGTACACAAATTTGTTCCGAGGTAGGAATCGAACCCACAACCTCCTGCGTCGCAGGCGGACCTTCGCCCACCGCGCCACATCGGTCGTCACTCTCTTCACTTCTCACGAATAATTGAATAAAAATATCTAGCTGACCGTGTGGCTTTTAAACTACCCGTGCCAAGTCGGGGCAGTTACTAGTATAAAATAAAACATTCTTTAATACGCCGTGTCATTTTGTAAAGTAATGGTGCGAAAAAGAAAAGAAAGTATGAGCATTATTCAAAGTGAAAACTGATATCTTATCGCTAAGTTTTATGAAGGAAGATAACATTTGTTGTTACCGGTAATCTTTTACCAAAAATAGCGATCGTAATGTTTTGGCAGAAGCATTAAAAGAACATTACCTATTATTTTATGATAGAACTGGGCCATAGCCCATAACTACGGACTCTGAAATTATCCTTTTATGGGTTCACATCACCGTTGTTAAAACATAACAGAGGCTTTAAACTTCAACTTTTTACACTAGTTGCACAACCAAGGCATTTCTTTATTTCGTGTATAAATCTTACCTACATGTTAATCTGTTTATTCGGCACAAAAGGTTGTGAGATTAGTCCAGGGAAAACGGTTGAACTTTCTCATAATCATCAGTTCAGTTTTATTCATTCGTATTACGAATGGAGCGGAGCTGTTTTGAATTTTAAGCCGCAAAGTTTATCACTACATAGTATAAAACTTAGAGGAATAAGGTATAAAATAAAGTCGCTTTCTCTGTCCCTATGTCATTATGTCCCTTTGAACGCTTAAATCTTTAAAACTACGCAACGGATTTTGATGCGGTTTTTTTTTAATAGATAGAGTGATTCAAGAGGAAGTTTTTTACGTATAATAAAACCGTGCGAAGCCGGGGTGGGTCGCTAGTAGTTTATATAAATATAAAGCTAGCATTAAGGACACGAGTAATTTTATTTTCCTTTACTTTAACCTATTGTTTGTTATTGATTTATGATTTTATATGAGGTCGTATTTTGCGAATCTTGTTATTCTATTTAAGGCATGTACAGTACAATCGTACTGCCTTAAAATAGAATACATTTCTGTAGAGTGGATCGTAGCGTATTAATAAGTAGGTGTCGGGTATGTGAGCGTTGACTGTGTTTCTTCGTACAGGAACGTGACGCAGTTCGATTTGAATAAAAAAATATCAGACAAAGAGAAAATGCTCAAATACAATTTTAGACACGCAATTTATTAACTCCATTTTGAGCACCCATTCACCGCTGTCAATGGCTTGCTGCCATTAAGCCAGAGGGCATTATTAACCCAAAATCCTTAATTAACACGCGATACTTCTACCTCGTTACAACAAAACACGAAGTTGTGTATTTTAGATAACCTCAAGATAATACAATAACACGTCGAGAAATTGAATATTTAGGGTTACCGAAACCGTTACAAGTAGCTACGTATCGATAAGCTGTATGACATTCACCTCCCTGTAATTTTGTGTAAACAGCCTTCCTCCCCCGAGATCTTGGAGGCAAATTCGTGACATTGTAACACGGGTTGAATGCGAAAACAAGGCACGCCTGCTACATTGTTATCGTTCAAATTATCTCAATGCCTTCGAGTTGTAACAACCGAACTTAAACTAGACATTGTGTAAGATGTTCCGCCGATAATCCCACCTGGCTTTGTCAACTTGTAACAAATTTTTTCGTTCGGGAAAGTTCGCTTTTCCAACTTCTGTGTGTGGTAAAAAATCATTTTACATTGTATACAAAAATAAAGCTTTTAATTTCCTGTGACTATGGAAGCTTTTATAAACGTTTTCACCGCAGAGTGCTCGCTGTTTTGCATCGAATATGCATCCCACCAATATTGGTATTAAAATGAACGTTTTATTCGGCAGGTTTCCATATTCCGTTAGTTGGGTCGAAGTTTTTATACAAATTAGTTCGAATATAGATTGTTCTCTCTTATTTTATTACTAGCTGCGCCCCGCGGCTTCACCCTCGCGAATTGAAGAAAAGTAGCCTATGTTTTATTTCAGGCCTAGAACTTACGACTACTCTTTATTTCAGCTCAATCTGTCCAGGAGCTTCGGCGTCAAGAGCTAACAAACATTCACCCTTACTTTCACATATATAATACTAGCGACCCGCCCCGGCTTCGCACGGTTTTATTACGTATAAACCTTCCTCTTGAATCACTCTATCTATTAAAACAAACTGCATCGAAATCCGTTGCGTAGTTTTAAAGATTTAAGTATTCAAAGGGACATAAAGACATAGGGACATAAGGACAGAAAAAGCGACTTTGTTTTATACTATGTAAGTGATTAGCGTGATAGCTGCTGCCAGCGTCTTCGCACACGTTTTTTCGGGACAAAAAGTAGCCTACTTATTATTCCAGAACTTGATACGTCTAAAATTTCAGCACAATTAATTCAGAACAGCATTGTTTTCTCCCAAACATCTCATAACGGCACAAACTTTCGCCATTACAATAGTAGCAGGCTATATCGACCCGCTTCGAGTTCCCATTTAGTTACTCTTGTTATAGTATGAGATCCGACTGCAGAATTATAAATCAAATTAAAGCTAATTTTTTTCTATTTATTATCATATATGGTAAAAACCTAGTGCCTAGTAAAAACCAGCCGTAAATAAGGGTTGCCAGCTGTTAAAGATTATAAATATTAATTTAAAATACTTGCGGCCAAATTCTGATAGGCAACCTGGTAGATACATATTCTCCTTCTTTCACATAAACATAAAAATTTGTTTTTTAGCAAAAAAAGATGAGCGGGCTAATCTTGCAGTTGGATTGGATCTTAGACCATATACTTGGAACACAAATAAACTTATTTCTAAACCATTCGAAACGATACGACTCACACAGCAGTATTATCTTGGTACTTGCTATATCGAATCAAAAACTTATTACGCAGAAGTTCAGTCTGCTCTCGTAGCCAGGGGATATTTTAAAGCGGCTTGTTTGACAAGAAATAATATACGTCGTTAGTTGATTTTATGATTTTGTAATGGTCGTCACGTGGTTTAACTAACGTTTGACTTTGTGCTAGAGGCAAATAGTGGGTAAACCAACTCGCACAACATATTGTAGTGTTGTAAAGTTTTCACATTATAAACAGAAATTCCATTTTCGCCTTTCACATAGCCAGTATAAAGCTGGTAATAAAACAAACAGCTGGGCGTGGTTATATCACCCATGTCTATTTTAACTTCAATTCTGGAACTTAGCAAAAATATAAAATTAACGTGAGTAATAATTTGTTTTTTTTTTATTTCTTTATTTTGGAAGCGGTTGTTGAATCAAATGAAATCATTTATTCGCGGAAATGTAGGTACATAAGTTCTTAATAATAGTGATCGATCCTTATAATTCTGAACTCGTAATAAGCTTGCTGTAAAATAGTCCTGCCTGCATGATGTAGAAAAGGCAACAATATACAGGTCTCACAAGAGCCTACACATTTGCTACACCGAGATAAAAAAAACAGACTGGTGGTATCTGATGCTGCGCATCTGCTGATTGCTGACTAAGTTCTAATTTCTTTCTATTCATTAATTGTAATTTTCGTTACAACATAGTATAAATTCTCTGTCCCTATGTCCCTATGTCCCTTTGAATGCTTAAATCTTTAAAACTACGCAATGGATTTTGATGCGGTCTTTTTAATAGATAGTGTGATTCAAGAGAAAGGTTTTAAGTATAATAAAACCGTGCGAAGCCGGGGCGGGTCGCTAGCTATTGATAAAGTACTTTCGCAGTTTCAACAACACAAAACGAACCCACGATTAAAGGGAGGTAAATGGTGTAAAGACATCAACCGTTCATACTCGATAAACTATTCAAAACATTTAAATATCAAAGAATGTTTATAAAGAATACCTACTGAAATTGTTACGAAACTTAGCTAGGTACCTGCCTTTATTCGGTTTTGATAACCGAGAAACGTGGTCTATCTGTTTTTAATGCCTTGGAATATTGGCATAAAATCAGTTGTCGGCTATTGGATCCATTTGTAAGGCATTGACAGCATCATATTGATAGTGATTCAGCGCCCATCATAAAGCCGACCCGTTATTAGGGTCGAGTTAGATTTGAGGATTCCTTCCATGTGTAGTGTACGGATCAGATTACGTAACGGTCGATTCTAAAGGACGACTTTTCCTAGCTTATTCGTCTCAGGTATATTAAGGAACACGCCAGATTCTGTTTTATGAACGGGGATAAGATATAACTTGACTTATCTCTTTATTTATTTAAAGGAAAGAGCCTTATTATCTTTGGGTATTGCGGTTTAAGTTTCCTCGTGTGAAAGTTGATTTGTTTCTAATTACTTTGGATTTTAGTCTTGCTTGTAGCGCGTATGCAGTTGCATGAAGTTAGGATTATGTAAACAAAGAATTTAATTATTTGCAGTGAAAAATTTGCTATTACTATCTTTACAAAGTCCCTCTACGTTAATTTCTACACTAACCTTTTTTTTAAACTCACCATGAACCTCTGAATTGGAGTTTGGAGAAGTATCGCTCCATTAAAACAAGCAGTAGGTTATTGTTAGTTCTAAGCATAATATAACTTTTCTTCTTTACGACGTGTTAAAAGTAAAGTTTTCAATGAACACTACAAACGTGCTAAATCACTCGCAAACCGCAATGCAAGACACGAGGTCTCGGGCCCGGCGATACGGCTGGGCCGGGGCGGCTCGGAAGTGTCATGGCGCGGGTAGTCAGCCCTGGAGGCCTACCTTGAAACAACTACTCGAAACACATTGTTTTGGGTGACGGATTGAATGAAACAATCTTACTGCTAAGTTGCTTCGGGCGCTTCACCAACCAACACCTTTAGTGTCGGTTCTCTAAGAAAAAACAAGGTCAAAATATTTTTCATATTAAGAATCGAAATATCGGTACGGCCACTCGTTCCGTCATCCGTCAACTTCGTATTTCAAAGTAGACCTCCTGGGGTGGTTTACTCACGTTACGTAATGTCTGCCGCAAGTCCAAGTCCGCAACCGCCCCGGCAAAAACAGACAGATGCCTGTTGGAAACTTTTCATCCATGTTGCCTGATTTGAGCAAGCCATAGACATTAATCTTGTGAAAAGAATGATGTCATAAAACGATGCTATTAAATGTAATCGCGTAAGGAAATTGAGTTGCTGAATCAGGGCATCAGTCATTGTTTGTACGAGTATGTAGATATCAATCCTCAATTCTGAGAGATTATTTTAGAACCGGGTTGTTTTGAAGACATAATGGTGACAGTGAATCGAGGCCCTTAGGATGTGGGATTTTTATACAAGCGCAATATTTTAATAGTCATTTTCTCTAGATATCTCTATAAAATATTTTAAGGAAGCTTCTCTTATCGTCGTCAATGCGACGTCTTTTTGTTCGCCGTGACGCCTATTGTAGTCGCTCACACGCCTGCTTGCATTTCAGCTCAGAATTTTTATTGGACTCTGTTCATCACTACAGTGGAGTTTTTATTACGCTGTTCGAGCTCGAATAACAATGCGGTGCCTCGCATTACATTACATGTTTGAGCGCAGCACAATCCATTAGCGATGCATAGTTTTAACATCGACCCGAGCTTATGAAATACTAATTTGATATCAAAAGCTCTGTGCTCTACTATGTACAGAAATTTAGTTCAATTCTACTCTCTAACTGTATAATTTCATAACTTTACAGTTATATTTGTGCCCTAAATTATACAGAGAGACTTTTGTAAACAATGTTTCAAATATTCCAAGACTTACATTGCGGTTACTTAAGTCGTATACCGCCGCTGTAGGGACTAATCCTTGCGAAATGGGAGTTCTGTTTGGGGGTCGTAAATAAGCTGCCGACGTCAGCATTAGGACGGCCCCTCGTCATGCTTTACGATTGCCCTGTAAACTAGAGGTACCTATTCGTGTAAACGCCACATTTCATTGCAGCGTTTTACAAATAGGTCAACCGACGTCGCCGCTCGAAAATGGCAATGTAACGTGTCAAATGCAGCATCTACATTCTTAATTATGTGGACTTCATTCTGATAACGATTTTCTTTTAAAAGAAGGTCTTATTTTCTAGTTTGTCATCGTTGTTACCAAATTCTTGTAGGAAAATTATGATTTTGTAGTATTTAGGTACGTTAGAATAGCACTACAAAATCATAAAGGGCTTTTGTTTGTTCATACTTAAGTGTACGTACAGTAAGTGGGTTTGTTTTAGAAATCCATGCCAGTTAATTCCTTTCAACAAAGCTACAATCAAAACCTTAATTCCTACAGTTGAAATCGAACACCCTGAGCAATTTAGTTGTTCAACAAAAACTCTACCAATTATGTTCTTTAGCGCTCGGGAAATAATGGAAATTGATAATGGAATAAGTTTTGGATTTAATCAATCATTCTATTATCAGGCAGGTGGTGGAAAGAGCTTTGAAAGAAATTACCTGGACAGTTAATTGTCCAATTGGTATTTATTCCTCCTAACTAATCACATTAATTAGATAGGAATCCATTTCCCGTAATGAGTAAGACAGAGAGAGGAAAAGTCGTAACTGTTCTTATCTAGTTTCGTACACAAAATTGCTGCCATGAATTTCCGCACCCGACATTTCAGAAAAAAAGCTTTTCAGCCGTTATATATATTTCTCGCAGCCTTCGTAACTTAAAAACGTAAAAATATACATCCTCAACCCTAAGGCGACCCTTACGAAATCAATATATTTGCCTTTAGTGAAACCTTACTCAAGAAACTTTTTCTTCCCACAGTTTTATAACGTTTGCTTTGTTCATGTTTGTGGTTGTCGTCCTCAAAAAAACCATAAAAGGTGTAAACTGGGCACTTATAAGATTTAATAACTTTGGGATTTATACTGAACTATAAACTAACCAAAACTTTTTAAAAGTCTTTTCAGTTCGCTGAGCGTAGGTTGATACGCGTATGCTAGTCACAAAGTGTGTCACCTACTTTTAAAACTCGACTGAAAAAGCAGTGCCGTTTTATAAATGTGTTTTCTGGTCCCATGTGTGAGCTTTTAGTCAAATCAGCTAGCAAATAGATGCTGCCGAATTTCGACTCTTTAGGTTGGATAGTTTACATGACAGACTCTTCCCCTGGGGCGATAAAAAGCTGTCTACCGATGTGAACTGTGTGTATTTTTTCAAAGTCGCTTAACATTCTTAAAGTTATGATAAACGAAAAAAAAATCACTACAATTAACTACAACAAGAGGTTTTAAACAATTAAAAAATAAATTCCATTCGTCAGGGTCTGAGCTGCTGTTTTGTCTCCTACTTTTTTTTTGAGCTACTAAAAACGTCACTCTACAATCAACTACAAACATTAATCTATACGAATCAATTTAAAAATCGGTATTCCAAAATCATGTGCTAAGTTTACACGTTTGCGATAAAATCTGCTTCTACCTCGAACCTCAAAATAGGAGATGAAACTGATGAACTAAAGTTTTCATCCTATTATATCGATTAGTCTGTGGCCTTGTTTGTATCGCAAGTAAATCGTTCATTTACATAAACTTGTTATTGCTATTCTGGCTTAGTTATTATTAAGTATGTTCCACGAACAGCATACCCCGAATTGTAATTAAATGGCCGCTTTGAAGCTGTTTCAAAAAAACGAAAATTGTTGCACGTTGAAACTACGTCAGCTTTTCGTTTTTCATCCTTTAAAAACGCTGACAATTTAAAATTCAGCCGAGAGTTCTCGAACGGGTCTCACTTAAAAGCTTCAACATACACCTTTTTATAAAATTAATAGATTGTCGTGAAGCCCCTGATATTCGAGGGGTCGCAATCGCAAATAGGATAGGTCAAGCCTACACGACTTTTTTTCGCAACTCGACGTAAGCTTTACGCATGAAAAACGCGCTACCATTTCTATTCTGATACATTTTATAAACCTTTCCACACCCATGAATTTTGTCGAACGCACTGGAACACGAGTTCACAACGCGTACAAAAGTCGCCAAGTGAAAAGGCTTAGTGGTGGAAATCTAGCCGGATGGGATGGCTCGGTCACCGCCACCGGTCGCCACGCTTCCTCCACTCCGTAATTATGTGCTGAGATTTAGGGATGGATCGCGGCTTGATTTAACCCAGATCTCAGTAATCCGTTTCACGGCTCTACCTACAACTTCCATGGCCCATTGTTTGATCTTGTTTCGCTAGTTTCTTTGTTTCTTCAGTGATCATTATAGGCGCGAATATAAAGCCTTGACGATCCGCTCTTAGCCAAGTTTTACCTGGATCCCTCGTACAAACAGTAAATGTTACTTTTTCTCCTTATCTTGATCCGTGAATTATTTTTAACAGCCTTGTTATAGTGATTACTTACTTTGATTTCTAGAAAGAATCCATTATGTAGTTTAAGCAATATAAGTGGAAGGTCGTATTGTGTTGCGGTAGGCGGTTCCGCTTTTCCGTGCACTGCCTGCCGTTAAATTACGTCATTGTACGTTGTTTGTGGGTTGCTTTTGCCAAATAGATTTCCAATCTTATTCAACGTTTCTTATTTTTAACTCTAACTCGGACACTATTACCGCTTCAATGATATAGAAGAGTTTTCACATGAAGGATATTTTTATCCGCATGAAAGGGAAAAGTTCTTTTCCGTCGGATTGTAAAGATCCCTTAGATCGATATCGGCATCACTGGCATCAGTCAATTCCTTAGGCAAAACGAACTGAATTTTGAGTTCGTTCTCCCTGCTAGCATCTATTTTACGGTTATGCTCACGTTTCCCCAGACCAAGGGGAGGATTTGCGAGAAGGTGAAGGACGAACACTGTTCGTTGCGTAACTTTAATAAAACCTCTTCTTCTAATTTCATTATGTGACGGTATCCGCTCAAGCCTAAAATAAACCAGTGGACTAGACTTGAGTTCATTAAGAATGTAAGTACACAAATCCAATAATCAGTGCAGTGTGATGATAAGAAAGTCTCTGTCGAGGTGTGAGCGAGCATGAAGTAAGTGGAAGCACTTGTTATAATTATTTACCAGTAGTTATTAAAAGAGCTAGTCTGCTACCAATCTGCCAAAATAAATGTATTCTGAAATGGGGGGGGGGGGGGCAATTACTACTTCATATACCTAAGCCAAAGATGTTGCCAGGTCGGGAAATGAAATTTGTCAGACCACTGCATGTAAAAACTTTTTGTTCAGAAATCGCCACGTCTCTCATTCGATTTAATTGAAACACTCGTAACAAGCTTAACTGTACCCGGATTTCGTTACCCGCCCCGGATGCCCTCGCGGCTTGCCGTTTGTTTCATTAAACCCCGGCAAATTATAAACGAACAGAAACAATTAACTCGTTAAACTTTTATATTTTATCAATGTTGGGAGGCTGCTGGAAACGACCGGATGCGGCGTTGAATCTGCTCTTGAAAGTTTCCTCCGTTATCGATTGCGACGAGGAAGTGACGCCACGCGGTATTTCCAAGTTCTCGGTGTATTGAGTATTGAAGATAATGTTGACGAAACTTAAATTTCCTCTACTATTTGCCTAGTAACAATAACCCGTATTTCTACACCGAGAGATAGAAACTTGAAAAAATTCTTCACCGACATCAATCAATCTTAGACTGAGATCTTGTAATTATTGTAGCTTGAAGTACAAAAGTCTGTAGAAAAGAGAATGGTACCCGAAACTGCTCTCGCCAGACGAGCCTACGTCAGGGAGCCAATACTACAGAAGTTATCAGATCTAGTTCAATTGAAATACGTGACGTGACTTCCAATTGACTGCCTACACTCGGCATCAAAATAGTTTCCATGTGCGGGCTTGATTAAATACCAGCTATGTAGGTACGTTTGATTTATGGATGTAATGCTTGTGCCCTAGTTAGAATATCTAAATTCTTCTCTGTGACTATCAAAGACGTCAAATATTTCCTTCAATATCCGCAATAAACAACTTTCTGCTTTACCTCATACCTATAATAAGCTGCCAGTTTAAGATTTCGATTTCATAAAGGTTAAAATAACATTTTTGTTGTAAAGGTCAAAACATCCTTATCAAGAAAAGGTACATAAAGAAAGTACCCTCTACTTAATTAAAATTAAGAGTGGACGTTATTTACAGAAACACTGAAACGAAGGACCATACAAAGTGAGATACGAGTGCCTCGTTTTTACTCCATTTTTCTGAATAGAATTCCGTATCATTTCTAAGGCAAATTAATCCAATCTCAGACAAACGTTTTGTATTTTATTTTCTCTGCAATGCTGTGGTGCTCATACTAAGACATCTTCGATCGATCCTCGAGATCGACTTTCTATCTCTACTAGTGACTTTATAATTATTAATATGTGCTATTCGAACACTTAAATCGTCTTCGTTGATCCCCTTTGTTTATTTTTGTTACAAGATAGACATATCCTAGCCAGAATTAGAACCCCTGGGTGAGGTGAATTATGTTAATTCGATGAGCCCTTTATCTGTGCTGGGTTGGCCTTGACCAAGATCTTGGGATATCTGCATGGAAACAAGCGTACTGTCTACTAAAGGATATAGTAAGTATTGATCTCTTACTGGCTTAGTCTGGTTCCGTCCTCACTTGTTTGGATAGAAAGTCTATGCGACACTATACTTGCAAATATTTGTATGATTACATCCAATATTTTATCATGATTTAACACTGCTGAGGAACAATGTGTAACTTCCCGCGTACTGATTTAAGTAATTTTCAAAATTCAACTGAACGGTACAAAGTTTTTTATATTAAGACATGAAAATAGGGAATACAATTTGCATAGCCCGTTTCGATATCGCCGGAAGAACCATAACAACAGTCTGTTCCATCCGACGACGCGATTTAGTTAAATCGAGTTGACTGTGATGCGGGGGAGCTGTAACGAATGTTATGCAATTACCCGCTAGGAATAACCTTTGAACCTGATGGCATCTGTTGTGATTATGACTTGTTATGAACTGGTTCTTTGATCCCGCACTAACTTCATTCCACTGTTGCTTCTGGTTAATCATCCTGTCACTGAACTTATCTGTATAGTCAGTATGTATGTACTTACATACTAGTTTCAGGCTCACAAGTAATTAAAATTTGTAATGTGTCTATAAGTCATTAAGCTTAACTTCTTTAGACCTTCAAAAGAAGATAAAGCATTGTGACTTTTGAGCCCGACCAGTTTAAAAAAAAAACTAAAAGCCTAAAATTGTTTCTGTGAACTAATCTGTAGATTTGTGAATCAACTTCCGTCTCACTCAGCTCTACTTTGATTTCACATGACTAAAGCCAATTTAAAGTCGGGTGAGTAATAACTACAGTCGACCGCAAACTACGTAATTATATCAGATTTGTGGCGCTCAAATCCAATAGACGTGTCACATTAGTAACACCTGACGCGACGCTTCCACTAAACTGCGAAAAAGTTCCCTATAAATTGGGTTACCTAATGGAAGCTATTGTTACAACTCCCCTACAAGTTATGTTCCGAGCCCTTGTCATAGTGACCTAAATAAACCCTAATACAGCGGGGAGCATGCGATATAGAATAAATTACTAAATTGACGTGGGTTTGCAACTGATAAACTGTTGCCTCACGCTCATGCATATTCGATAGCTAGCACTAATCTGATAAGTGTGTTGGTAAACATATTGATGACTAATACAAGATCTGCATCTAGTACATCTAATCTAATATCTGTCATAATAATTCTTATGACTGACAGACAGTCCAAGAACAAACCAAAATTGGGAATAATATGTTGAACAAACAACATCTAGATGGGTAGAAGCTTGTACTCATACGAGCATATAAGGCAGTAAATAGTAACGCATCTGGCCTCTAGGGGCGCCCGAACTTTTATTATCATCAGATAAACGTACCAAAAATGTTTTCTGCATTTGCTGCAAATATTCTCATAGTTTCTTCTATAGACAAACTAAAATAGACTTGATAAGTGATAAGCGTTGTTTTCTGAACTCTGTGCCGCGCATCGGAACATAACTAGCTCGCCTGTTCTAAGAGGATTTTGTTCCGTTTTGTATCGAAGTCAGTGGCTCTCACAAAAAGTGATTCTTTAGATTTTAACTCAATACCAGTAATACATTTTCCTAGCAATGTCGTTTTCTTGGGTTTAATTATGGCTGTTTCACTGTTTGGTTATCGGTTACGCCGGTGTTATCTGATAAACATTGTGATAAGATGATCAACGCCCGTCTCTCACTCATCCGGTCTCCACAATTTAGTGGTTAAGGAATTCGATTATTCATTTGTCTTTTATCCTGTTACAGGCGCAGAGCGACGATGACGATGTCGGGCCAGACGATGTCAACGTCGCTGTCGAAGGAGGATTTATGGACGAGTTCTTCAGTGAGGTAAGTGGACTACGTAATAGAGGGTCTACACAATTTAACCCTTAACCTCTCTTTACCTACGCCAAAGCCACGCACCCAACTTACCTTTACAAATTCATATTACGATAGCTATTCTAGGTATGTAAATAGCTATCACGACGCCAAAGGATTTCGGACATAAGTTCGGAACGTAATTGAAAACCCGCTCCCTGCCTCCGGTGCCAGAAACCCCGTCGTGGAAGTCAATTACTCAAACAACTTTTCCATTTTGAAACATAAAATAGAAAAACGAATATATTCTTAGATTTATCGTGACTTTGGGATTCGAACAAAAATAGACAACGGCGTTCTCATCTAGCTAGTCTAACGATTAAAACCGTACTTGGTATTCATGATATCCAGTTTCCGAACGTTCTATGAGTCACTAGAGACGCTATGTTTGCATAATTAATCCCACTGACAGAAAATGTATTTTGTACAGTGTTCTGTTTTCGAGAAAGCGTAAATGAACTTGAATCAAATTTAAAACTCTGCAGACCCTCCTCAACATAAATGGACAGGTAGATTTTACACGGTAATCCAGGTTTCCTCAAGGAAAACAGTTTTATCAGAGTATTTTGTGCGAAATAAATCCGAACGAAGCCCCTCCATAGCGGCTTTCGAGCTCCACTCGAACAAAGTTGCAAATATCGTCAGATAGTGGGAATTAAGCGGGGTGGCGGAAACACCGGCCCCGTAGGCTCCACATCTTACCTACAACGCGTGCCTCCTGCTCCCTGTTTTATCTTCTTTAGTTGTATTACAAGCCTATAAAAGTTCTCACCTTGCAATCTTACTATTGTTTAAGGTACCTAAATAAAGAAATAAAAACAATAGAAATCGCTATTCGCGCCTAAAGTATTTAATTGACCATTTCGAGACAAGCTAATAAATGAGAATGACGGTTCATAATATTTGAACTTATTCCGTCTGCACCATTGGTATCTCTGTTCTTTGCAACGTTCTCTCCCTAATGTCGTAATCCGCAAACTGCTGAAGTTTTTTTGTTTTATTTCTAGAAAACTCTTCGGTCGGGTGTTAAAAGTTACTGAAACAGTCATGAAGTTAACGCGAAGTTAGAGAACGAGAATTCAGGGAACACGGCACATTGTGAGGTTACCAAACCAATGCTCATTCAAGTGATTAATTAGTGTGGCGCCCTCGACACCGAATGCAATTTGTCTCAGACGTTCACAGTGTCTATTGATTGCTTGATATGAAACAATGGCTGTATAGAACAACCGTTTGGTTGTAAAACAGCGAATAAAAATGCATTTGACCTTCCTTATTGATTTTTGTCTGATTATAAGCCTTAGACCTTTTTCCACTCACTGTTAGCCATAGGCTTCCTGCCGATCGCCGCAGGCCTGCGCCTGTCAGTGTCAGTGCCAACCCACGGTATTTCTAATGTTAAATAACCCATCGCGTCGTCGAGCGTCCCAATGCAACAGTAAAAGAGAATGTTATCAGGGAAATTTTATACGCCTTCTTCAAATAGCCGTTCATAGCCGTCCAATACACATATCCGTCAGAGACTTATTTAAACAGCTCCGATGATGAGACGTCCGGGAGGCTTAATTGGACTCCCTAGCCGGTCCCGGCTTCCTTCGACGACCGTAAACCAATTTCATAACCAATACCGATCCTATTAGGCTAAAGGTACATCTACCTATATTATACGATGCAGATGAGTCGTGTAATACTCAAAAGGATTGACTGCTTTCTTAACTGAAAGCCTGGTTCTACATTATCCCGTCTTTTTGCGTCTTTTTTCGCTCACATAAAAAACCTCGATAAAGTTTTATGAAGATGGCAGCAGCAAACGACTTTAAGTTCTTCGTGAAGAAATCTGTAAGTGCTCAAACTTGGACGTAAATCTCATTTATTTGTATCTCGGTTGGTGTGAAACTGTTTCGCCAGAGCTGCACATTGTGTTGGTTTGCTGACTTTGATTGTCTCTCCTTTGTGGATTCAACGTTTTGCTTAGAGCTAATTTACACTTAAAGGAATTATATTCTGCAGTAGTCTGCTGCTTATGTAGGTCAGGCTAATGACTAACACTAACAGATGGAAAATGTGCTACAAACTCACACGTTATGCAGTTGCATCGATTTTGAACCATGTGAAATTGTAGTGCCAAAACATATAGGGGTTTATAGTGAGGTGTTATTTTTTTAAATATTCCAAGTATTCGTCAGCTCTGTACCAAGCCTTCAAATAATTCCGAGATTTTATGTTTCTATAATTATCTAGTAAATAAGTATTGTTCTACGGATTTGTTACTGCAGTCATTATGACATGTCACAAATAGCGTGCGAGGCACTATATTGTTAACTCTGGTTGCAATAGAATGTTGTTTGTTACTTCGAGTTGATAAATCACCCGTGTATTCCGTTGGAAGTTTAATCTAAAACGTTATCATTCATTCAGTTATCAAAAGTACTCACTGAAAAATAACCTCATTTCATAAATCTTACCTATAACAACAAAAAATACGGTCTTTCTCCAGTTTTCATCCGTGACGTGAATCCCACATGCGTTTTCATTAAATCCTGAGCACATCTCACGTCTGTCATAAATATTCAGGCTGTGCTCTGTATTCATCATAATCGTGCATTTCATTTACATGCTATTTGTGTGTAGGCGATATGTGTTAACGTGCGCTGTGGACGCTTGTTACTGGCACATATACCATTGTTATCTGACTTATGACCTGCTGCTAATGTTATGAGGAAAACCTGTCTATGAATCGTTGAAGAGGTCAGGCATTCTGACTGAACTTAGGTTTTCCTGGAATAACCTGGTTCTATTTGTAGAGATGGCTTTAAAATAAGATTGTGTTGGACATATTGCTATGCTATTGCCACTTAAATCGGTTACTAAATTGTGCTCATTTTATTATTCGCTGAAGCAAACTGGTGGCTGGCGCCCTAATTCGTGATGGACAACATGCAGCGTCCGACTAGAATGAATAATGAAATGTTGGCTTATTGATTTTGGTCGGATGCTGGGAACTCAGGTCTGGACTTTAGAAAGGGTAGGCAGGGTAGTTTGGGTCCATATTTAATTAATAAGATAGGTCTCGCTTTGACTTTTAGAGCGTTGTATTTTAAATTGTTTGCAAAACATGGATGAAGAATTGTTGTATTATTTTTTGCGCTTTTATTCGCTTGTACTGTGTGTGTTACTTTTTTATTGCGAGAGCGACGCTAATCCTATCCAGCTCCTGTGATTTATGTGATGAAACTCCACAAAGTTACTGAATTCATACTTTTTATTCCGTTCGCCCTAATGACCTCGTCCTACCATCGAAAAAAGAGAATCAGAATTTAACGCAAGTTCTGCTATTTTTTGTGTAGTGCATAGATTAATCACATGTGCTTACATGTGTATTTAGTGTAATGAATGGTATATTCGTAAGTCTCAGACAGTCGGCCACATTGGACTGGGAATTCAGGGCCTTCATACATTTTGTGTAGTTACTTCATTAATCCCAGCTACACAGTGCACCTGCTTCGTTAGCAACTCATTTCGCTTTATACTTCTTGTTTGTTTACTCGTTAGCTTTTTACCAAGCTGCATCTTAATCTACTTTGAACTTATTATCGTTCATTATTATGGCAAGCTATCTATCTACACTTACCAAGCTCATTTCCTACACAGGTGTGTGTAGGCGTAGTAACAGCTTTATAAATAGTTGTTACGTATATAGTTCTCAAGGAAACCATCTCTGTAGGTTAATGATCTCATCGTAGCTTCAAGCTTAGTCTATGTTAAGACTTGATCTTGGCGTGATTTATTACTTGTGGAGCCTCTTACATGGTAGTGGGCGTATCGCCTTAGCTATCCAGTTCGTCTGATAGGACGTCACGCACAAATTAATGTCAATTTGCTAAGCTAACCTCGCAAAACCTCGCAGACAAGCAATCGTTATATTATCGAGTGCTGGCTAACCGATATCGGCTATCGCTAATCTGATTAATTGTCGACTCACCATTGAAGTGTCGTGGTCTGTCGCCTTGTATCGATCCTAACGTCCCTGAACTTCTGCGGTACGAATAGCCGATTGTACAGAAATAACCATTAAAAATCAAAGCTGATTTTGAATCTCTTGAAATAGATACCTATTTCATCAATTATTCTAAGAACTTCCCCTTTAAGATTTTATAATAAAAACCCTTAGAGAAGACTGCTCTGATTTCATGAGCCTATGAAGCTTGACTACGGACGTTTACGAAGGTCTTTTCCAATTAAATTTATACAATGCCGTTCAGTGTCATTCGATAATACAATATACATAAATTAATTGGAGTGAGAATTCATAATTAATGGAAACGTCAGAGCGCGAGCTTTTTCTATCATTAGTATAGGTACCGCTGCCAACTGTAAAGCGAGCAAACTGCAAACAAATAATCTTCTGAATTGCACACCATATCTTAGGTGCCATCGGTAAATTGCAGTATTGTATGCCCATAATCACGAGAAGAATGGTTTGTTAAAGATTTTCCATTTTCCTGTTAAGTAACGTGTTGTTAACACAGCAAAAAGCCATAATTAGACGAAAACAATGTATAATACGTACGTCGAAAAGTGCGTGGATTCCTTTTAGGGTGGTTAATTACTCGGGTGGCCAGCAGTTGAATAAATTCTTGGCTATATTACTGGTGATGGTAAATGTAACTAGCGTTAAATATCTCGGTTAAACCAGAGTAGGCTCAACAAGCATCGTTTGTTCTGTGGTTGGAATTCTGCCAGTGATGCCATAACTAAATTTAAAGTAAAGCGAGCCTGAAAGGAGCGGTCACGCTGCCTGCCTTAAGCCACAAGTCTAGATTTTACACAATTTTTTGCCCATGAAGCTACTGGTGGTTTATTTCATGAACGATATTACATTTTGGCATCCGAATTTATAAGGGCAATTACCCTAAATGGCCAAAGTTAAATTGCAACCCCAATTGAAGTATGTAAGATGTAAAAATAAAGTTAACACATGTTTCATAATAAAATCTTTATAGGTAGAAGTAGTGGTTAATAAACACAATCATTGGTGCCTTATATCTCGGTTACGACATCAAGAATATAATTATATGAACTCCTTATCTATGTCTTATTCATACACTATACATGCAAACATGAAACAATTGATTTATTTGCGATGCCGCTAATGTGTTTATCACAAATAAATAATATAATTTAGATTATCACTACATAGTATAAAACAAAGTCGCTTTTTCTGTCCCTATATCCCTTTGAATGCTTAAATCTTTAAAACTACGCAACGGGTTTTGATGCGTTTTTTTTAATAGATAGAGTGATTCTAGAGGAAGGTTTAAATAACCGTGCGAAGCCGGGGCGGGTCGCTAGTAAATAATATAATATAGGTAAAACTTTGAAAGAAACTTTAAATTAGGAACAAGATAAATAATTTACTTAGCCTTTCACAAACATAGTTATAAAAAATGTACCTAAAAAATTTAATACAGAAGCAAGATATAGAAAAATAATATGAAGAATAAAATAACCTTAAACTACTTAATTACATAAGCGGCCAAAAAGGACCCTGATTCAGCATAATGCCGCTCAAGTCGCAACTAGTAGATGATTTTCAGACAGGCACTGGTGTGGTGGCAAAAAGGTGCCATGAAATAAAACATAGGTAGGAACATCACAGAAAAAATACAACAGTACCTAGATACATAAAAGGGATAATGCAAGTTATGAAAGAACAGTAAAAGCAACGGAGGCCTACTTTTTATATTTTAGGAGAATATATTATTCCCTCAGACAACGCACCACCAAACTTAAGGCGTTCCCGTTGGCTCGTTGCCAAGCGTCCATGACTAGACCAAGGGACGCTGAGCCCGATGCTAAGATAAACGGCGAACTGCATCGTAAAACCCGCCGCCCTGATAAGTAATTAACCAGAGTGCTAAAATATGAGCGGTAAATATCTCCCCGCAAAAAGCTCTGAAATATTTTGAAGACTTGCGTCTTGTATCATAAAAACTCTAGCCCACGTAATAATAACACAAAAATACAACTTATATTTCAAAAGAGGCGATACAACTACGATTTCATGTTTAATTTTAAGTCGGGTATTTAGGTATCGTATATTAGTCAAGCAACATTTATTTTCCTTAACTAATTCGCAAAGGGGCATTCGAACGGACTTTTTGAGATTTATTAGGGATTTAAACCGTTGGGGATTGAGAAATAACTTCGTGACCATTAATTCACCCAGGTCAAACATAACAAATTCTCGGTTTTAATTTGTTACTAAATGCTGCTATTTTCCTTTTCTAGGTGGAAGAGATACGAGAAATGATAGACAAGATCCAGGCTAACGTCGAAGAGGTCAAGAAGAAACACAGTGCCATCTTATCAGCGCCGCAATCAGATGAAAGTGAGTTTTTCTTTGATCGCTTCCATTCTTCTATCCTAAGATCGGGCCAAGATTGTTAATTCTTTACTGAGCTCTCACAAACACAGGTACACTCTCTATTCTCTCTCCTTTATGTCAATTGAAGACAAGAAACGACTTTTAGCTATTGCAAAGGAAGGAGAGGTTTATGAATAGGAAGGGTAGGTTTTAGGATTCACTGATCTAAATCAGTTCGAGGAACAATCACAGTATGAATTTTTAGGTAAGGAACATGATAAATATCTTATCATGAAGCATAATAATCATAACTCCTGTTTCTTTAAAAAGAACTTCACCCATCCTGTTACTCATATTATCTCTACAGTCTCTACCTTCCACAGCACCATTACACCCAACAAAGAAAATCTTTGTATCAAAGCTATTCCAGTTTTATGGACGGCACACCGTAACCTAAGCGATTACTATTTTCATCGGTATTGACCTGAGGACCTCTGTAGCACTGCGGATGAATGAAAGCCCGCCTGCGACGCAGGAGGTTGTGGGTTCGATCCATAAAATGTTTGTACGATCTACATATTTTTATCCTTGTGTCCTGGGTATTTTCTACGTATAATAAAATATATTATCATAGTAATGTCCATTATGTATTCATTGATCTACAGGGAAGATCTTCCCTATAACTATTTGGGGGAATACCACCTTTAACCCCCACCCAAAGCTCCTATATTTGGAACTGGTATCTGCCCGCGGCTTCGCACGCGTTGTTTCTATGGAAACGTTTTAAGGCCATCCCATAACTCATTTATGGGATAAAAAGTAACCTTCAGTGTGTTTTATTCTATTGCTAGAACTACGTCAACTCAAAATTTCAGCCCAATCCTTTCGTATAGTTTTTGCGTGAAAGAGTAACAAACATACCAAACAAACCTTCGCGTTCATAATATTAGCACGGATGAGCATTTGCAGGGTTTATAAATTCTCTTTTTTTTAGTAATTAAAAAACCTCCGTGTGTTGTACCAAAACATTTCAGATACACGCATCTCCGCATTTTGTATGATCACGTTATTTCAATATGTTGTCTATTTCAGTGAATGATTGCGTGTTTCCTTATAATTACATTATGCCGATGGCTATTTATTGAGGCGTGTTGGTGTAATGCGGAATACGAATAGGTGTATTTTTTATGTGGATAGGTACAATTGGTAATTTTCGTTCATCGATATACATATTTAGTTTAGCGAATGACATGCGTAGGCTGAACTGAAACACCCACACTGAAGAACTAATTGGTATTTGAGACATGGGGGCGGTTGTTTATCTGTTTACTGTTTTATTTTATTTTCTTAGTAAGCCATCAGTTTTACGTAGGTATAAAAAGAAAGGTTTTTCCTAAGAGTCTTTTATGTAGGTAGTAAACAAGCCTAGGCTGTGTAGGTATGATAGATACTGAAATATAGTATGTACCAGACAGGTATATGTACTTACGTAAATATGAAAATAAAAATCAATTGTAACCCACACTCTAGGAATTTTAAGCACTAGAAACATCCTTATTTTGAATATTGCCGTCCAGGGTCGTATAAAGCGAGCCCCTAATAATATATCTCTGCGAATATTTCGTTTATATTCCACGAATCCACCCACGCTCCTTTTCCCTTTTTGCTATAAAAATGTTTGCTCATAATTATCATAAATATTCTGGACTTTTAGTTCGCAATATTGAGTTTCGGACGACTTTGGAACTCGTTTTAGAAGCTCAGAGTTATATAAAAACAAATAATAATAACTAAATAAATAATGCTGGCTGGACAATCTACACAGCATTATGTAGCCTCAAGCTAAGCAGAGATCAGAAGCATGAAGCTACTGGTGGTTTATTTCATGAACGATATTCCATTTTGGCATCCGAATTTATAAGGGCAATTTCCCTAAATGGCCAAAGGTAAATTACAACCCCAATTGAAGTATGTAAGATGTAAAAATAAAGTTTACATCTGTTTCATAATAAAATCTTTGTATGTAATAGTAGTGGTTAATAAACACGTTCTGGACTTTCAGTTCGCAAAATTGAGTTTCGAACGATTTAGTAACTCGTTTAAGTAGCTAAGACTTATATTTAAATAAATAATAATAACTAAATAAATAATGCTGGACAATCTACACAGCATAATGTACCCTCAAGCTAAGCAGATAATCTACAGGTACTACATAGTTGTAGAAAAACGCAAATAGGCCGACATTTGCCCTAGTTGCGGAAACCAGTCCAGAATCAAGTAACGGATACTAGATTACTTATGGGGGGTAATTGCCCCTCCGGGGTTAAAACAGCTATTCTGCGGGGGTAATCATGCTGCAATTTAATTAAGTATTAGAAATTTAAAGGGTTATTATTTCTGCAAGTACGCGCATTTTTTCAGTGAGATTAACAGTCTGACTATATATAATTAGCAGGAAATACGACGAACATTTTGACAGCACAGAATTAAGTTGCATGTTTTCGGTGTTAATTTATCTTTACTTACACAAAGTTAGATGTGGTTTTTCAAATTAAGTGACGGTAAAAACAAAACGTCTCAATGTGGAACATGATTTAACTTAGAACAACATAAAAATAAAATTGCATATTCAAAATAGTTCAAATCTTCACATTGAATATTATTATGACTTATCTACACTTGCATAACATTTGTGATTAGGTCTTGTAATATTATTGTAATTTTTTTGTTTATTAAAGGCTTTTATAAATACATATGTGTGTTGTTTTGTTCGATATTATTTTAAAGTGGAATCAAACTAGTTTTTGTATAGGTCATAGGGGTTGGTAGACAAAATGGTTAGGTGCCACTGGAGTTATTAATACAATACATTTAAAGCTATTGTTTACTATAATATATATATATATATTGTTGCTTTTGTTTTATTTTAGGAAACACTCAAAATCCTTGAACAAATATTTGTAAATCGTTCAGACTTTTGTCCCAAAGCAGGAATCGATCCCGCAGCCTCCTGCGTCGCAGGCAGACCTTCACCCTCCGCGCCTCATCGGCCGTCAATACATCTTGAGTAAAATATTAAAAGAAGTATAAAGTGTAGATGTCCCGACGCCTTTATAGGTTCGTATAATCTCAAGTGCCGCCGGCTCAGCGGACTCTCAGCAGGATCGACACGAACAGTCACGATTAGCCATTGACCCGACCTAAATAGCCTCGAATAAACCATCGTCGGCGGCGCGTTAATATCGAACAAACTCACTTTGCTACTTTTAATGCGGGTATTAATAAATGTAGATTGTGCCCTGTAAGCTGAGCTGCGTGGCAAAATGACGGCAAATGTTGGAGACCTTTGGACAGCAGCGAGATAAGAGCTTAACAAAAACTCAGTTTATCTGACAAATTCAGTAGTAGAATGGTTCAGAAATACTATTTTCTCCTTCGCTGAAAATAGAGCATAAATGGATGTTTCTTTCTAGCAATTTCCCTAAACAACTGTAAGTGGACCGTAAAGATATTGTCTGTGAACGAGTTTATATTGATATTCGTGAGAGAAAATCTTCTCTAAGTACCTATCAGTGCCGAGTTTGTTGTTTACGGAATCCCTTTGACAATAAAAGCACATTTATAACACATTTGACAATAATAAATAACGCATTTGACCTTTGAATTTCTAAGAAAGCTTGAACTGACTTTGTATTAAATGAATTGAACTGTATAGGCGTCGCTTCGTCGTCGGTGGCTTCGAAGAATCCTACCCACCATATTCCTTTGCATTAACCCCAGACTAAGCGGTGAGCAAGCGAAAATCAATGAAATCCATTAAATTCGCTTTGAAGCAATTGAATAGGAGGGATCAACTTTAACACGAATCGGGGCATCAAGGAATTGGATTCCTTTTAAAAGATTTTCCCTTCGTGCCTGATCAAGACTAAAGGCAAATTTCTTCATAGTACAAAATAGAAAAAACGCATGTTTTATACAAAAGATTTCCTTAGATAAGAATGATTCAAAATTTTGTCTTTTTTACTCTACGGCTTTGATTTACCAGGTACCAATATTATTCATAACTAAGTTTAAAAAGCTTGCTTGAGTATCGTGCCAAGTATCTTACGTAACTGATTTTTGCTAGCCAAACGTAAAGCTTGTCTCGAAACGGAGTCTTAATGTCTTATCCAGTAAGTCGCAGAGTGCTGGGAACGACCTGAATTTCGCATAAACGGAGACCGGGCGAGAGTTAACTTTCATGAGTATACTGAGTACGACAGTAATATTCCGACTGGGAATACGTCTAAAACATCAGAGGACTGTCTGCACGTTTGTAATGGCACCATCTACCCTCATCCACAGTTAATCGCATTGTTTCTATACCTCATCGCTGCTGTTTACATTTCAGCAAGCGGAAATACAAACTTGACAACTTCATATGAAGTTATACTCTGAACAATCCACAGCTATCGGCTATTAACTCGCGCGTTTGTGTATGCACACGCTAAATAGTTTATGCAAATGGTTTTCTCGCAGTCTGTTGGACTAAATCCGATTGCCGAGAGTTGGGAGATGTTACGTGCGTGTTGAATTGTCGCCGATTAATGGGCTGTTTTAATTCACAAAATAATCCTTACTAATATTATAAACTAGCGACCCGCCCCGGCTTCGCACGTTTTATTATAAGTATATAAACCTCCCTCTTGAATCACTCTATCTATTAAAAAAACCGCATCAAAATCCGTTGCGTAGTTTTAAATATTAAAGCATTCAAAGGGACGTAGGGACAGAAAAAGCAACTTTGTTTTATACTATAGCAAAAGTTTGTATGGATGGATGGATGTTTGTTTCTTTTTCACGCAAAAACTACTGAAGGGATCGGAATGAAATTTTTAATAGATGTGGTTATAGCCCTGGAATAACACATAGGCTACTTTTCATCCTCATAAATCAGTTCCCACATAGAAATAATGCGTGCGAAGCCGCGGGCAGATGCTAGTATATAAATAATACTGGACAATCAACGCAGTATCATCTAGCTTCAAGTAAGCTTGCAGAACTTGTGCCATACCCAGAACAACCGTAACAGATATTTACAAAGATTTGTCCTACGACGGGATTCGATCTCGCAACCTCCTGCGTCATAGACGGACCTTGGCCTGCCGCCTCTTCCTCGATCGTTAGTGCCTGATAACTCGAAAATTGGACTTAAATTATCATCAGAAATAGACGCTGAATTGCTGCAATTGTACGACGATTTATTTCGAGAATTCGGTGTTTCTGTAGTATTCGAAATAAGTTTTATTTAATGCGTTTTCGTCCGAGAAAATCTTATTCCGTTTCGAATAGCAGTGCTTAACTGCTCACCGAACCAAGTAAGAGCTTTCAATCCCTAGGCAGCTAATATTCTAGTATTTATTTGCTTATATATTTGGATTGAGTTTGACATTGACATATTAACTAGGGCAAACGGATCACATAGAATAAGGTGTTAATGTAAATAGTTATCCGAATAAAGGCTTTATTGAAAAAAAAAAAAAAATATTTGGATTGCTCTATAAAGTAGAGCTAGCAAAAAAAAATATACGTAGAACGTATATGAAGCGCCCTCGCTACGTGATTCTTACATTCTTTCTTAAAAAAAGTGGCGTAGGGATCCCTTAGAAATCGGATGAAAGGCAATTTTTCTACGTTTACGCTGTGGAGTTATCTGCGCCAGATGTTAACGACATTTTCGGATAACACAAAAGGCATTTCTCTCGTGATTCACTTTTGTTTTGCCATACTTTTAACGTTGTTCAACATCTCATGTTTGTGACATTTTTACTGGAACGACAACAGTTTGAAATGAATTTTACATTCCATTCTGTACCTCCATGGAAGCTTCGCTTGCACAATAGACTGGGCTGTTAATTGTGCATGTACGTACAGCTCGGCTAACAATCCTCTTACATGGGAACGTTTCGGGCCGTTACCGAGGCTAAATTCTCCTACTTTGACTAGTTCCCACACCAAGTTGCGAATGCAGTAGGACCAGGGTTTAACGACCTAACTTTGTTATCAACTCGACCACACGTGGCTGATAGTTCGCTGACAACCTACCTACCTAATTATCTATAGGTACTATCCCACCAAACGAATCACAAATAAACACGAGATCATTTAGAACTTGATTGAACTGCAAATCCTGTCAGACCTTCATGAATAAACCCCGAAAGTGAAATGGAATTTTATACGAAAACCTTCCCTCGGTTCATTGAGAGCAAATTTGCTGCTATCGTTAAAGCAAATTGGATTACAATAGGCAGACAATTAGAGCACCCACACGCACGATAGAGATAGCACTCGCGTCTTCATTGTGTGGGCGTTACATTATTCAGGAATTCCTTTCATAATTAGAATCTACTATTGAATGCCTTATCTATCAATCAGTCAAAATTGGACGGATCTATTGAATTACTCAAATGTCCTTTTATAATTACAGAAACAAAGCATGAACTGGAAGATCTCATGGCTGACGTCAAGAAAACTGCGAACAAAG
Organism: Eupithecia centaureata; assembly: GCA_944547425.1. Taxonomy (NCBI): domain Eukaryota; kingdom Metazoa; phylum Arthropoda; class Insecta; order Lepidoptera; family Geometridae; genus Eupithecia; species Eupithecia centaureata. The sequence goes on along the minus strand of OX155682.1, from coordinate 11,218,226 downwards.
TTAGAGGAAAATTAAAACGTAAGTTTTATTGAGTTACTTCTTATCATTGGAATACATATTTTAATACTTCTAGCGTAGGCGTTCTTTGCGGTGTAAAGCAAATCCCGAGTTGCGAGATTAAGTTCTTCGGCAAAAATGTTTTTAAATCCAATAAAAGTTGCAGAAAACTTGGGGCACTTTTGTGTTTGTTCGAGTTGAAACGACGTGAAAATTAGCGGAAAGTTACGCCATAGCTTTCGCTACTATTTTTAAAATAAATAAAACGTGAACGCTACCTTTATGAAAAATTTATAAGAGTAATGCTACCACTCGAATAAAGTTGGGCTGCTCACTGATTTTCAACTCAATTTTCACAGACATAGAGCAGAACATCGAACAAGAGGAGCACTCTAATAAATCGTCAGCCGACCTGAGGATAAGAAAGACCCAGCACTCGACTTTGTCGCGCAAGTTCGTCGAAGTGATGACGGAGTACAATCGCACGCAGACCGACTATAGGGATCGCTGCAAAAGCAGGATACAGAGGCAGCTGGAGATCACTGGACGTGCTACCACTGACGATGAGCTGGAGGAGATGTTGGAGCAGGGGAATTCCGCTGTTTTCACTCAGGGGGTAAGGTTCTTATAACACTACACACAGTTTCATAAAACTAGCCTCCTCAAAAACTGTTTGAATCGCTGCATAACCAGAAAATAGGCGCTGGCCCGGCTACCACCGATGAAGAATTATAAGTAAGGGAATTCCATTGTTCTCACTCAGGGGGTAAGGTTCTTATAACACTTCACACAGTTTCATAAAACTAGCCTCCTCTAAAACTGTTTGAATCGCTGCAAAACCAGAAAATAGGCGCTGGCCCGGCTACCACTGTCGAAGAGCGAGAGTGGATGTTGGAGTAGGGGATTTGCGCTGTTTAACTCAGGGGGTAAGGTTCATATTAAACTGTCTTGTGTTCACTATTAGAACATGGTTTTTCATCAGCAAACATATTATGTCATGTTCACAACGTTTGTTGCTGGCTGGCAGGCAACATTTTGGAGGATTGCAAATGAGGAAACCTATGCCCCAGAGACCCCAAAGACTCGTTGATTGAAATGCTGCTTGCCTGGCATAATGTATATATTCACTAATTACGTTATATGGATCCCATTCTTTGGCCAAGTCGTGGCCGATCTGCACTATGACACTTGAACCAAAGGCCGTTCTATTCACTCTCTTTGACTTTCATGAAAGTAATCGAACAACAGAAAAACATACCATCGCTGTTTGAAATACCACCTATTCTCGCAGCATTTTTCGCTTCTACGTTCGACGCCAAAAGAATTCGCTGTTTTTGTTTTCCTTTCCTTCCCTGAGTCTTATCTCGGACTACGTCAATAATAAAGCCACAGATACCCAATAGTGATAGTTTTTCTTTGAAAAGTAAAGGTAAATGGTACGCGAATAAAGGTAAAAATCAGCGATCAGTCTGACACAATGGTGTGCTTACAATCGTGCCACTTATCTAAGATTCCATTATCGTGGTTAATAAAGTGATTACAACCACTTAAGGGCTATCAAGATTAATCATTATTTATTTAAGAGAACCATTAAAGGATTGATTCCAATTTTAAAATTATCAGCGTTCTTTCACGATCACGCAAGACTTAAAGTATGTTGAATATTTAATCAAATAAGAACTTTTATGGCGCAACGGCGAAGTAATCTTGGCCTCCGAGACTAGGGACGGTCTAGTTTCTCCGTCCAATGCCGTTTCACCCCAATCGTTACGATCGAGAACACATTTTTCTTGAAATACAATCTACCTATTTGGTAACGTGTCTTACACATAGATTTGATATTTATACATTATAGGTGAAGACGAAAGTACGATTTTTATTACGTTTTACTTGCTCACTTAAGCCAAGAAATAGAAGAAAGCCATACACGGTGAGACGACATAGGCTCGTTTTAGTAAAAAAAAATATTATTTTTTCACAAAAAGTAAAAGTAGGAACAATAATATATAATATAAAGACATAAAAATAAGCAATACCTTGAGACAATAAGTAGCTACTGTCTCAGTATAAGTTCGTGGCGTTTTCAACCATCTGCAACGCTGATCTTCCGACGACGAAAAGACTGTGACTACGTCGTTGACATACACACTAAAAGACCTAAGAAATTATGAGACCTACAATAGTAGTTTGCAATCGACTTCAAAAAGGAGAAGGTTCTCAATCGACTCTATTTTTAACTTCTGTACTAGTTTTGTTTTAATAAAACCTACAATGCATAGATATTTCTATGTAGGTATTTATCTGCAGATTACACAAATATTTGTCCCGAGGCGGGCATCGAACCACAATCTCCTGCGTCACAGGCGAACCTTCGCCCGCTGCTATTTTTTGCATAGAGAATGAACGAGGTTTCCTAATCTGTGAAATTTGAAGTCGATGATAGTTTTTGTAAAAACAGATAAAATATTGCTCTTTCATATTTGGTAACGCTTATTGCTGCTACAGGTACACGATTATTGAAGAGTCCATTTCTCGGACTCTTCAATAATCTGTAAATTAGTTACACTCTTCACTGTCACACTCTCAACCCTCTTCACAAAGATATTCACAGGCAGCAGCCAACATATAAGCCTTTGCATACAATCTCAATCAGTCCTGCGAGTCTGAACCACAATCATACATTCACTGATGCCTTAACAAAACTCTTACAAATCTAAAACCAATTCCAGATAATAATGGAGACGCAGCAAGCCAAACAGACGCTGGCAGACATCGAGGCCCGGCACGCGGACATCATCAAACTGGAGACGTCCATCCGCGAGCTGCACGACATGTTCATGGACATGGCCATGTTGGTCGAAAGCCAGGTCATATACATACATTTTTCATTCACCCAACACTTAAAAGTTCCATCTTACAGGTCGTTAACGCATCGATGTGTTCCCTTGCCCTGATACAGTTTTCATTCACCCAACACTTAAAAGTTCCTTCTTACAAGTCGCTAACGAATCGATGCGTTCCCCTGCCAATGATACATTTTTCATTCACCCAACACTTAAAAGTTCCATCTTACAGGTCACTTACGCATCGATGCGTTCCCCTGCTACTGATACATTTTTCATTCACCCAACTCTTAAAAGTTCCATCTTACAGGTCGTTATCGCATCGATGCATTCCCCTGCCTCTGATATATTTTTCATTCACCCAACACTTAAAAGTTCCTTCTTAAAGGTCGCTAACGCATCGATGCGTTCCCCTGCCAATGATCTATATTTTTCGTGAACTATAGGTTCACATTTAGAATCATTTGGTTCATACTGACTTTAAATTGAGTGGAGTCGACCAATCAGCGACCAGTATGACCATTCAACACTTTAGCATTGGTAGCTTGAACACCCCAGACAAAGCTTTGTCACAAAGTCTAGGCTTTAACAGACAAAAACTCGATAATGCAAATTGAAAAAGTTAATTTAATTTTTATTCACATATAGTCTAGTACCTCAGACAAATAGCTGCTTAGGGTGCCTGCAGCCACTGTGATTGGTTGATTCCAATCTGTTTGCATCTACTGTATGAACGCAACATAATTATTGCTAAAAGAACTCTGTACTTCATCCTTCATGAATGGAAATAGGATGATCGCTTCAATTGACTCACTGAGTTTAATCGACTCCTTGGTGGTCAATATCCGGCAGTTTATGATTGATAAATAACTGATAGATAACTGTGCTAGTATTAAAAGGATTGCTAATGTTTTGATCTACCAAAAAGCATGACTATTCCATGTATCTGTTCTAAAAACTCTCAAACCTATATCGCTGTAGAGTAGAATATGAAGTAAATTGTCCTATAAACGCAGGGCGAGATGATCGACCGCATTGAGTATCATGTAGAGCACGCAGTTGACTATGTCCAAACTGCGACACAAGACACAAAGAAGGCCCTAAAATATCAGAGCAAAGCCCGACGGGTGAGTGTCATTCCAACTCCATACGTTACTAATCTTTTATTTTTTGTTTTGTTTTGTTCCGTCCGCTCCACGCTCGTTCCATCCTGTCCTGTCCCGTTTTGTTTCAAATTTCAATCGCATCTTTACAATCATTCAGCATTTGTTTTTCAATAAACCGTTTATTTTATTCGGTGATTGGTTCAAACGTTATTTTATTTTTTGTTCCACTAATATTGCTTTGAATGTAATAATTTCGCTACTAATACTGTGAAATGGGCTTCTAATAACCTGGTTACGGTGTCATTTCTAAATTCATTGGTGTATGCGTAATTTGCCTTTCGTGTAACAATCATGTCTGTATTCTAACAACTATCATCAACGCCTGTACTTACTATCGTTAACTTTATTATTATATATCTTATTATGTTTAACAACAAACTGTCTTCGTATAACAATCTGTCTAGGTTAACATATTTCCATATATAATCTAAGGAACTTGCTGAACTTCTTTATAAACTAAAACTCCGTATCTGTCTTAACTGTCTTCATTGGTTCTAATATATGGGGATAAAATGTATGAACCAATCCGTGAATGTCTTGCGTCCCGCTCCCTCCCAGCGCACCTGACCTTAGCGTGAGCAGGGCGAACTGATAGATCGCATCGAGCACCATGTAGAGCAATCTGCAGACTACGTGGAGACTGGTCAGGGCGATATCAAGATTGCGGGTGTATACCAAGCGAAAGCGAGAAAGGTAAAACACTTATTAGTATGGGAAATTAAAGGCAGTTGGCCTTTGCTATGCCCCAGGGCGCAAAGCAAGGCATTCTAGAGCGCACGCCTATAGTCCATTTCACACACGTATTGTTCGTATAGATAGGGGATAGGATTGAGATGGAAAGGGGAACAGCTTGCTGTTCGCTGTCCTTCTGAATCTTATTCTCTATCTACATGACTTATACTGTTCCAGAATAGTTCGCTCTTCCTTCATTTCACGCAAAATCATTTGACGACGATGAAAATTACATCTTACATGTAATAAATGTTTTCAGTTTTAAAACTGAAGCTGAATAAAACGTAGCTCCGAAATAAAGCACCGATTTGTATTTATTTAATTATGTTAGTTTTTGCTAAAACGGTGATTTTTGTCAAATTATTACGCGTGCAATGGAAGTGACTGTTCAAGGAACAGTTCTTATGTGAATGGACTAATTATGTGCGTTACTAGCGAGGTATTGCTTTGTTTTAGGCGATAGTTCCACTTGCTATAAGGTGGACTATCTGCTTATTCTGACAATAAGTAGAAACATATAACTAACTTCTCTTCTTCAAATTGGGACCTCGAACGCACTATCGCAATAGATTAGAAATCCTAAACTTTCCATTAATGAACACTACAAAATTATATTGAAAACTATCATAAACTTTCAAGTCGTAAAGTCTACAATTGAAGTGAAAACTGTGCCGTCTGATACTTTTACTAGATTTGTTGCACATTTAGATAATAGTATGATTGCATGACAGATGAATTTTAAGCGAGAAATTAACCACGCCCGACTTTTGAAAGTGAGAATAAATTTCATATAACTTCCGATCTTTTCGAAAAAGCAAACGTTTATATTTTTTGTAAAAAACTTTAATGGATTTACCTACATGAATCAAAGTTTATGTTACTAATTGTACGCCGTCATATCCTAACAGAATATTATTTAGTTTTTCTTTCTTTTTATTACAGAAAAAAATGTACCTCATTATTTGCCTCTCAGTCACTGCCGTAATTATTATTATATTGGCTGTCGCATTGTGAGAGGTGCGTCGACAATCAGGTGATTTCAGTTTATTTTGATAAAATTTAGGTAGGTACCTTTTAGAGAGGGCAGTCGAATTTTATCTTTATTTAAATACAGACTTACAGTACAGAAAAAAGACAAAAACAGCCTCTTGTTTTTTTTTTTTTTTTTTTTTCTTTATTTATTTTGAAGGCAGCCTCTTGTTCACACACGGTTTGTCGCTTTAAACATTTCACCGTGTTTTGTTTAGATAAGGATAAAAAAAAAGATAAGGATTTGTTTTAAAAAAGGAATTTCGCGGTAATAATGGGTAATAAAATAATAGAAAAAAATCTCAAATCTTGCGATTAGCAAGAAATCGTGTTGTGAACCAGAGGCCACTAGTTTAGATCGTGAGAAGAATTCCTGTAAAATGAATTACCTCCTAAGATAAATTACCAAAAATTATCTTTATTTTATGTTTTATATTACAATAAAAAATACAATTCGATTGCTCCCTCGTGTAGATTTTAAATTGCTTCGAAACTAACAGAATTGTCAGAGTTTTGCATACTAATTTGAAACATTAGTAAGATACGAAAAGTTCAGATTCTTATGTTGCTACACACGAAAACATTTCAGTTACGTAAAGGAAACATTTGCCCAAACTTCATAATGAAGTCGGAAATTTATTGTAATATTTTAGGACTTTGAAAAGAACAAATTACCTACTTATAAAAGTATGTATGTAGTATGTTTTATATATTAAATAATATATAAATACACGCAAAAGCACACTCATCTTTATCATCGCTTTATGTTTGTGTACACTCAATGTTGTAACAATTATCTTGCATGTCAAGGGAAGTACTTTGAATGTTCCTTCCCACATGTAACTCTTAACTTTAGCATAAATATTGATAAAATAACAATGCACATTGACATAGTAGCACCACTTGATTAAAACTAATTTATTTGGTGGTTAAATATCTGATATCAGAAAATCAGATTCATTGTAATATAACTACTTATTTTAAAGAATTATTACTAACCTTAAAAGTTTTAATACTGTTGAAAACAATTTTGCTTAGAAGATTCTTCTAAATATCTTGATTCTTTATTTTTGTTTTTTTTTGTTATTGCAGAAAAAAATATTCATAATAATATGCCTTGCTGTTACGCTGGTTATATTAATTATCATACTAGCCGTCTGGCTGACACGCTAGGACCAAGAAGACCATCAGAGACTCATCACCACGTTGGATCTAGTCCACTAACACGGATTAAGCGACATTGTACTCTAAGCCATTAGTTTAGATTGTAGGATATATTATACAAGATGATTCATTGATATATAAATGAAAATACCCATGGCACAAATTAGTGGTTGTCGTTTTAACTTAACTTATTAAAATAAAGATAACACACTAAATCCGCCAACGCCACTGAAACAGCCCAACGGGTTGGATAATGTCAGAAACCTGCCGGGCTGTCACGACGACGATGGCAACTTTGGTCTATAAGTCCAGTGTTGTATTAAGTCTACATATTTTGTCTACACTCATCTTTTGGTATCAGTGAATCACCTGTATAACTGAAAAGACATTATTTAACACGAAACGAAATAATTACAGCTGTTTTATCCGATTCAAAACTTTCCAGTTAAAAGTTTATATTGAACATGTTTATAAATGGTTTTTCAAATTTAATAAAATAGCTGTCGTCATGCGTTTGTTGTTCAACAATAGTCCAATGTAACTATTTTGTCTTGCAGTTCTACCGCCTCCAAGATTGATTTACAACAAAACAAGTTAAAGCGTTGTTATACTTGTTATAATAAAAGCAGTTGACCGGATTCAAGCTACCAGAATAAAAAAACTTAATAGTTACTCTGGATTAAATTTTTAAAATCTATTAAAATACAAAATGATGTTTTAGTGCTACCAAATCAAATCTTTTTATAGGTAAATAGCTAAATAAAGTTATGAGATTTACCAAGTCATGTATTATGTTATTGTAAACACAAATATTGAGTGCAGTAAATCAGTAAATCAATATCTTAATTTCTTTAGGCTTACAAAATAAGCACTTAGACAAGTCAAATTTAATACTATAGGTACATAATTATAAAAATAATATGAGCAATAAAGTGATGATTGGTTTTCCCTCCGCTTCAATCTTTTGTCCATTAGTGGAAGAAGCGAAACAGTGCGATAAATATGTCCTAACGTGTCGCACGATTTATAGTTTCAGTAAAAAATCAGAAGTTAAGCTCCTAAACAAGTAAAATTTTACACATTTCAAAAAGAGTGCATTTTAAATTTATTTCTATAGTCTGACACAAAAAGAAAAGCCAATGCTTAGCATTATTTACAAAAATACTTTTTTCAATCATAAATACCAATAAAAAAGAATTATTTACAAAAAAGGCAATATTTTTAGTTTTGGGTATAATAATAGAAATTGTCTGGTATTGCCAGTCGATAAAATTTGTAAATAACTTACTTTATTGTTAATACATCACAGAATAGACAGAGTACCTATTAATGTACATAATGCCTTAACAAATTATGTTTTAGTGATTCTAAGATCGAAAATGTAAATACATAATGTTTAAACCTAAATATGCAAAACATTTATGTTTAAACAAAAATACTGAAGAGCTTAAAGGTGCTTCGCATTTCTTGTCATATGGGTGGATAGCTAAGCTACTAGGTAATTGATTTCCTTACAAAACTGTTGATTAGCTTAGATTTTTCATAAAAAGTAATTTATATTTCTCATAGCCTAGTAAAATACTTCTCTGTATAAGTGTAAATTTACTGAAAATCAGTATTGAGTAACATATTGTTTCTTACTAAACTAAGTAAATATTATTTATCGAGAAATTACTACTGTTATTGTTACGGTGTGGTATGATTTGGTATAATTTTAGCTGATTATTTTTTCTGTATGAAATACACTTTATAAGGTAAAACTTGTTATTATTGCCTATAGAATATTATATAAATCAAAACATGATCCATTTTCTGGATCAGTAAAAATACGCACATTAGTTATAAATTTAATAAGTATTTTAATTATAATCTATCACGACTATCACGCATAGTTGCATTTAATTCAGCATTTTTGTTAATAAATCAGTATGTTATCAGACTTAACTTCAAAGGTTAAATTATATAGTACCTATCTAATGTTATTAAGAACTTTATTCTTCTGCAATGAATATATAATCTTGTATGAATAAGAGAGAGACTGACTCTCCTCATATTTAAGAAATACATACTTTGATTATGTATTATGTGATGTTATAGTTATTTTTATCTTTGAGTTTAGAAATGCTTTGATGTTTCCTAATCTTACGCACTAATTTATTTAATCAAAAGACTGTGAAACATAGTTTAATGCCATTATTTGACGGTTAATTTACTTTACTATATTAATACCAGTAGCATTGTTGTTTTGTCATCGAACAGTTACCCATCAGAATGGGATGTTGAGTTACAATTACAAAGTTTATGATGTAAAAACTACTCAAGTTGTAAATATGTTTATAATTTTGAAAATTACATTTATTTATTTGATTTCAATTTTTTTTTATTTATCATCCACTTTGAGGCAAATAACGCATATACCAACAAGCCTATTTCAATATACCATCATTCGCCATTTAATGTGTTCTAATGTAAGTTAATGAAGCGACCTCGATACGGCCTGGGGTGCCCATCTTACCCGTGGTCCGTGATCGGTCGGGACAAATTAAAAGCGTACTGTTGCATGCTCGCCGTCTACAGAAGAAGATCATGATCCTAGTGTGTCTGCTCATACTCGGCCTGGTGCTCGTCTGCATGTTGAGTACCTGGATCCCCTGGTAACTGGCTTCGCAAATAACCGCCAAATGCTCAAAGGTAAATTTCCCGTGTATTTACTGCGGGGGAGCGGACGTGGCGCGTTCCTGAGTCTATTTTAGTCTGAACTTTCCCCTGAAGCAACGGTCCGACTCTTCAAGTCTCAGTCCGATGCTTCAGCGGAATAGAAACCTCAGTCGCGATCACGGCCGCGCTCCCCCGCCAACCTTATCTAGTCACTAATACGTGTTGTGTTTGTCCACTGCAGAAGAAGATAATGATTATGCTGTGCCTCCTCGTTCTGGGACTCATTGCGACCGGCTACGTCTATAACACGTTCTTCTAAACGGGTGAAAGGGGCAGGTTTGACGTGCATTTACCTAAGGGTCTCACAGCACGCGTAGCGGAATGATATAATGAGAATGTTTTACATCATTTTTTGACAATCACTCCATAATCAGACACAAAATTTATTGATACCCGTAGCATATAGGATGAGACGAGGTCTGCGAGCCGTGCTTGCATGAAATCTGGTCTCAACTATGCGGCGTGAGTAGGATCTACTCAAGGTCCTAATAATGCTATGAGCAAACCATTAGGCATCCAAATTTGCATGTGTCAAAAGGTAAACGATGGAAACATGTCTGTAGTAATGCCATTCGCATACACATATTATCGCTGACATTGCTGCATTATTCAGGATATAAGAGAAGTCAATAAGAATTTCGAGGATAGACATAATTATTTATTAATTGGTTTACAGTGGCAGTTTTCTGTGACTCGCTAGATGGCACATCTTAATTCCTGATACATTTCCTTCCGATTACTGATAAGATTATATATTAATTATTAAAGAAACAGTTTAATATAATTCCTCGATTATTGTCTCGATGTGCATTAGAAATATTACCTAAGTACCATTCAGCGCCATCTAGTTAGTCTCATGGAAAAAGAACTACCTAAACGTCTATCTAAACTAGGGGGACTTTACGGAACACATAAAATCTTTATTTACTCTTTCAACCCTGTTCATTTTAACTCTTCTGTTTATTTCATCCTATGACTATGTATATCCTGAACTAGCTTGACTGCTTATGAAAACATTAGACCATACCTCTGAAAAAAATGCACCTTTTGTTAGTTTATTTTATGCACAAGATATCCTATATTTGTTTACTTTTTATATTCTTATTACTTATCTAAGTATATTTCGTATTTGCCTAAAATGTTTTCCTAGTATTTATGTAGTTTCTAGTTTTTAATCCTAATCGCAAAAACTAGCAGGACACAAACACGCAACTCATCACAAAAATATATAAGCTTAGTAGATCGGTCGTCTGTATTACATGATTCTATCGAATATAATAGAAAAATAGGAATAAACTAAATAGGTTACTTTCTAGATGTTATGCTATTTAGACAAAGTAAGTATCTATAACCCAAACCCTAAACTAACAACGTTCAAAGGGTAACAAAGGCCGTATAAAAAAAATATTTATAATATTGTACTTACCCAGGTAGTTATTTCAAAAGCATTTTGTAGAAAGTTAATTATATTTCCAGACAAAAACTGACATATTAAGAAGCAGCCCTTTTTACTCATTGAATTTTGTAAATATCTGTATAAAATGTCCAGTTATAAAACTGTTTTTAATATTTTAGGACCTGCATGCAAGCAAAGAGAAGCGACGCGCATATTATTGGTGCCTGCAACCCGCAACAACTTGCCTCAGCCCAGCGAATCCTCTCAAAATCATAATCATACTGTCTCTAGAAGATTATAATCTGTCTCTAGAACATGTTAGATTCACTAACTATAATCAATTATTATCATAACGACGCCGCTGCATCGAACTATCAAATCATATTCCATAATTCATTGTAATACTTCGATTACACCTTTAGGGTGCAAAGTTCGGCAGTTGGCTGTATTAGTAATCATAGGCATATGACACATTTTGTATTTATTTGTAACGATATTAACATTAGCATTCAATAATCGACAATTATACATTAGTTAATCGTATTACTGTCATGGTGTAATGACATGCATATTGCATATAACATTTAGGATAGTCATTGGAAAGTCTTAACAAATCCCGATAGATTTTGTATCACCTCGAGCATTGTAGCCCAGTTTGAATGTTCAACTTTTGAACTTTATTGAAATGTTTAAATATCATGTTGTGGTTTAAGATGATAACACCATTTGTGACTATCTCAATATAGCTTTTTAATAAATAGACCATAGTTAACACAAATATACAAAACGTATCCCTCTTTCTAATCAATGTCACAAAAGTTTTAGTTGTAACTTCTTGCATTTATTAAAATAATTGCATTTCTTGCATTACGCATACCATATTATGCAACTTGGTTTAAGTATTGCTTCAAAAAGCGTTGAGCGGTATTCAGAGAAAGGTGGGATTTTTAGAGAATAAGGTAATGAGATCAGTATTTAGAGCCGGAATATCTTAGGGTTCCTCACAATTAGAGTTACGTGCTAGTGTGTCGTAACGGAAGGTGCAAGTGCCTGGTGCCTCGTAGGTACTTACTCAGCCGGGTGCTTGCCTCTACGGTCGGAGACCGGTCGCGGTGCGGACCCCACTCGCTTTCGACGCAAACGATTCTGTGGTAGGACCTCATTTACTTTACACTATAGTACTTAAGCAATACCTGATTTACACTTTGTGTAGTGACACCTGCGTCTTGTAAGAGTGTTTTTTAGACGCGGCACCGAGTCGCGCGACTTTCAATCGCAAAACTCAAGGCGCAGCTGTGTGAAAGATGGCATGCGTCTTAGTTCAAAATTTTCCGTGAACAACTATCGGAAATCATAGTCACTTGTTACTCGCACTTGATTTAACAAAGTGTAAACCAGCCATAACCAACAATAGCAGTATTAGTATCTCAGTAACACAGTATAGCTATATTAGATTAGAGCCTGATCAGGCATTTTTTTATTCTTATATTTGTTACCGAAAGGGTTAATTTATACCCTCTGATGCTTTATGGTATCCCAGTAACATATTGATATCACTGTAAAAGTAATATCCTGATTCAAATCTTAGTGATACTAAAGTATATCTCAGTGATATTAGTTGATATCTCGATGATATCTTAGTGATAGATACAAATCTCAGTGATTCTTATTGCAATCTCCATGTTACTATTTAATATCTCGGCGATACTATGCTACCGTATTATATCTCAGTGATTCTTATTGATATCTCAATGATATGGAACGGCTTCTCAGTAATAATTAAAATGATCTCATGGTTCGCTCATAGCTCGCCTATTGGTAGGTCTATCTGCTACCAACGGTTCAGATAGAGTTAAGGCCCTTCCACGATCGTTTGCCCGCGCATGCTGGGTCCGCCGCCGTCGCATATCGCGCAGGCAAGACGCTAGGCCGTCGCCGCCGCAGCAATAATGAAATTCGATTACAATCGTAAATTGTTTTAAACTTTCGAATGTGTGATAGTAGATGCAGTTGTTGTTTAGTTAACTTTATAATAAAATTGTTATTGTGAGTGTAACTTTTAATACAATAAGAGTACTTTTAAAACTTTTCAATATTTATCGTACCTATCTATAGTTCAAATGAGAAATACAAAGTTTTGGCGCTTTCGGTCGTAAAGTTGAGTGAATTAATTTAACTTTTAAGATACTCTTCGATGTACAGTAAGAGATATAGGTAGCTGTTTTAGCTAGGATATAACTTTTTTAACAAATTTAAAATACCGAGTCTTCAGCTATACGATAGGTATCAATCAACCAGTATTTCCGAAATTATTAAACAAAATGTAGAATTCACTCAATCAATTGAAGCACTAAAACTTTTATTATTTCCTATAGGAAAGTTTAATGGATGTAAGTAATTAAAAAAATCTTCATTGTATTGTGAAGATGACGACATCCTCTTAATTATGTCAATAATGTAAAAAGGACAACGGCACTAACTCACACCCTTCTGTGCCCAGACCCAAGTTGTGCCCTAAATCGAATGTACTCCTATCTTAGTACACAGTTAATTAATAAGTGAAGCAATGTTAATTTTAACATTTATAGCGTAATTAGATTTTTATCCTTAAGAGTAGGATTTCATCTAGTTGCCTTCGTAACGGTAGAGAAATTAGGTGATACCTTTTCTCTAGTAGCTTCATCGCAAACTCATGGAGGTCAGTCGCGTGTAGATAAACTTACTGTTGGTCAGTCGTCACTCGACGGTAAACTGGCTGTTTATAAGTCGTCACTCGTCGGTAAAGTACCCGTTGATCAGTCGTCACTCGTCGGTAAACTGACCGTTGATCAGACGTCACTCGTCGGTAAAATACCCGTTGATCAGTCGTCACTCGTCGGTCTTGCACGTAATCGCGCTGACACTAGCTAGGTTCATCTTTCTCATCTCTTAGTGTAAGCATACTGGCCTCGTGGCGAGGCCGCGTACCTGACACCAAGTAACGTTAGCAAGGACGTGCAGCCGCCGAGCTCGCACAACTAGAGTTCAGACAGGGAATTTAATCCGAAGTGAATTTTGGACCGGTGCATATCTGACGGTAGATACGCTCGTATCATCGGTCGCGTAAAGCCAGGTCAGACAAATACAATCCTTATACCTAATAAAACATTTTATCCTTGCACAGTTGACCGATGATGCGTTACTGCAAATAGACGCGGCCGTTGATACGCTGGACGCGTTTCCCGTCAGATCGTATCGACCCTTGGCCGAAAAGCTAGGTCTTTCAATTCTATTAGAATGCTGCGGCTGTCAAGTTTCTTCGGAAATTCACATTGGCTTTTATTCCGTGGAACTAAACCGCGCACTTCGCGCTCTCTCGGCGGTCCTGGGCTTTGCCCCCTTCGAGCACGCTCCCTAATTATAATATAAAATAATTTGTTAGAGTAGGTATAACCTAACTTCTAGTCAGCTTTTGATGATCTCTTTATTATTCTGATAATATAAAATCTTGATATTGCAGCTATGTTCTGTTAGTGTACATACGTGAGATATATGAGGTTTTGCGTGAGTATTTTCGTGCTCACGGGCTGCGTTGTTCAGCTCGGATCTCTAATCGCATACAAAACTGTTTTCTCGAAACAGATTATTTCATAATCAATAGTATGCATATTGTTGGTTCGATTGCTCTCTTGTATAAGAACACAACTAGTATAGTTTATTATACTTATGTGTCAATTCTTATAGCATTTTATTACATTTAACAAACGATAGCTAGTAAGTGTTAAATTAATCCAAATAATGCAGTGCTGTTTATTAGGCTTTATCTTAATTTATTTGAAAGTATCGAATGAATGAAGTTTAATCAAGTCATGACATTCAATATATTTCTGTATAACGTATTATAAGAGCAGGCAGTATATATATGAACTTTATAGGTCAGTTATTCCTATAAAACTGTTGTTAGCTTTTCAATTAGCAAATAATGTACTAATTGCCTTCTAATTGACTTCATTATTCAGCTACACATTTCATTACAAGTTTGGTGAATTTTTGAAACAACGAAAATTGTAATTATTGATCTTGAACGATAAATATATTCATGATCATGAAAACTTCATTTTCTCGTTGATTTCGGTCTTGATATGATCTTGCAGTAGTGTTTGCGTCACCTATTTTAAAGAAAAGTCTGATCCTTGTATGGCAGTAACATTGTACATGTACTACACCGTTTTAAATATATTAAATCAATAGTGTAGCATTGAAACGGAATCTACCACCGTTTTTGAACTGTGATTGATTAATCACAGCACACATTTGCCGGGAGCAACTTAATCGCAGTTAGGTATAATATCTCTTTATCTAGTCGTATCTGTCAAGCTGAACCTTTACTGAATAATCATAATAAATATTACATTTTATTCTTTATGAGTAGAGTCGCTAGACTTCAATTCGTAGATAAATGTTCATAAACTTTACGATTTCCACTTTTCATGCTTCGTTCTTTCTTACTCTTTGATGTTGCTTGGCATTGGATAATGTGAAACGTTATTCATATAATAATATTAGAATTTGTAATTTATTTTATTAATCATGTTAATTTTTGACAAGTTTAGTTTAGACGAAAATGTTAAAATAGTTTAGTAAATTGTTCTAAAGAAAAATGTTTCTTGAACCTACATGTATGAAATCTATTAAGTAAATTCAATTTGTATTCCAGTGTATTGAATTCTAATACTTAACCTTGTAATGGATGAATGATATCTACAGTTACCGTTCCAACAGTTTAAACACTATTTAAAAATTAACAGTGAAATTCCACTTGTAATACGCAAGTTAGATTGGTTTTATAGTCATATTATTCTGTATGTAGGTTATCAATCTGAAATTCTCTCATAATTATAAAATAAACTGTGTTTTCTGCTGTAACTGTGAGTTTTATTTATTAGATTATTAAATAAAACAGTAGGTACCTACCTACTTTTTGTATGTGTAGGTAGATCCTTTCATTTGATGGTTTATACACATTACATAAAGAGGTAATTTCTTTATTGCACCATCGAAATGTTGTGAGCTAGAGGAATTCTCGAGAATGCACGGGAATTCCCGTTAATCATGTTCTTATTTTTTTATATTAAAGTTCTACAGAATAAAAATTAGTTCTTTCGATCTGAAATAACAAGGCTACTATAAAATTATAGTATAAATTCCGATAATAAAATCGAAGGTTCCAATATCTTTACGATTTGTTGAATAAATTCATTTTCGCATAAAATGGCTGTAGCTATGGCTGGCTGACAGCTCCATCTATCGTGGAGTAGCCAGAAAACAATAATAGGGTTGTACTATAATGATTGATTCGAATGGTTTGCTTCCTCGCATGGCAGTGCGTACACAAAATAAACTGACAGTGTCAATGACGACGACTTCTTGATTATGGCTCTGTGTCTGATTTGACGCAATTTTGCCAATGATTGTTTTGAATAGCATCAAAAGGTTTAAAAAAAAATCTAAGACAATTCTGCCAAGACCAAGTAGGTATTACTACGTTCCGTAGGATAGATGGAGCATAAGGTCACTGCCATCTTATATGGCGATATAGGCGTTCTGATATTGGTTTGGTTTGTTTGGTATTCCATTCTTCCATGGATCAATTGAGCTGCCTTTAGACTGTTTGCAACCGTCTGCAGTTAGCTCAATGGTTTCAATTGTAAATACTAGTTATAATTTTTCTATTCCTTGCTTGTTATTTTCTTTGTTATATAAATATCCTTTTAAATATCTAAGATCAAGTACTACGTTGCTTAAGGATAAATATTTACAGAGAAAAATTGTCAAGCGTCATCTGCGTCATTGGATTTATCATGTCAATGTCAAACATGATGGTGAAACTGTTGAGCCATAGTCAAGAAGTTGAAGAAACTGTGTGTTTCCTTGTTTTGTTTGTTTTTCAGGAAAATTAGGTCTGATTTTTAAAACTTGCTAAAAATAAATAAGATACAATGAACGCTCCTCCTACATTCGAGTCATTTCTGCTATACGATGGAGAAAAGAAGTAAGTAATTTTGGGATGCAAAAGCGTAGCTTTTGATTACTTAGGTTTTTCTAGCTATTCCCATGTTGCAGAGTCCAGAAAGAAGAAGATACAAAAGTAACTAATGCTGCAATATTCACAGTGAACAAAGAAGATCACACTCTTGGAAACATGATCAGACAGTGAGTAATTCCAGTCAGTTATCAATTCGTAAACTATTTGTCAAGCTGCAAAACCTGTCTGATGCAATTTTTGTATTTTAGCCAACTATTGAAGGACCCAAAGGTGCTGTTTGCAGGCTACAAAGTGCCACATCCTTTAGAGCACAAGTTTGTTCTGCGCATTCAAACAACTTCTGACTACACACCTCAGGAAGCTTTTATGAATGCTATTACAGACTTGACTTCTGAGCTGTCTCTGTTTGAGGAAAGATTCAAGGTTTGTTGTATGAATTTGTAGGATGGGTTGGGTATTTTCCACTGGTCTGATGGCTAAAGCTGCAGGGCAGATTTTTCCAATTACGTCATGAAATGGAAGTAGAAAACCCATTCAGAAAACAGTAGCTTATTTTTGTTCATTTTCAGAATTAAATTTACCAAATTGATTGGCTTTGTTCTTGGAAATTATAAGTTACTAATTTAAGTTATTAGTTATTGTAAGTACTAGTTGTAATTTTTCTATTCCTTTGCTTGTAATTTTCATTGTTAATAAAGTTACTAATTATAACAAAATACTAATATATTTCTTTTTCTTTTCGACAGGAAGCAATCAAAGAAAAGAAGGATGGATTGGATTGAATTGGAGTAACTAAATAACGATTTAAACTACTGTACACAAATATGAATCGCAAATAAAATACAGAGTGAAATGTAAAATATGTTTATTTCAAATTTAAATTAGTTTTTATTAGGCCTGGCTGGACATACAGGATATATTTCTGGGCATTACCAATAAAATTATTAATTGTATCCAATGATAATCTTAAAATTTAAAGAGAACCTAATAATTAATAGACAATTTCAAATATGTAACATTAATTTTATTTAATTAAAACATCAGTTTAGATACCCTTACTTGTTTATGAAAGTCTGAATCTGAGATGTACTGCAGCGCTTGTAATTATGTCTATATAATTACTCTAAATTTATCATAGGTAGTTTACTTAAACTCATAATTGTGATGGAATATTATCTTTTTGTGCTAGAAAACTATTTCTCAATGTTCATTATGTCCAGATAATGTGCAAGAAAAACAATACCTCTCACATGATAATATGCTTTTGATTTACCAAAAATAACATGCAAATGTGCAACTTAAAAATAAATCAAACATCAAAAATTATTTACAAAATATTGCCTAAGATTTAACAAATGAACCGTAAAAACAGTACAAATGTAAACAAACAATAAATAATATCAACTATAGTAACATAGTTTAACAACAACAACGGTAACATTAAAATAAATTATTAATTCATTGTTAAAATGTTTCCTCTTCATCACAGTTTTCTGTAGAATGTCCAAACACTGCAAACAAAAGTGTTATATTATAGTATTAGTCTACAAAATTAATCCGAGAGTAACTTACATCTTGGTAGGCATTTAAACAGAGAGAGAAGGATGGAAAAATTGCCGTATGAGGTTGTATATTGTTACAGCATTTTTAAATTACTAAGTAAATAGGTATTGACACTGATTTGGTGCATTCACCTTTGGTATAGATAGACCCTGATAGACCCATGATGGGTAATGTTTTTTTGAGTTGGTCTAAGTGATTGGCTGGCTGACATCTTTGGTATGTCAAAGTGTCAAAACAGCCAAACCGATTTTCGAAATCGGGTATTCAAACAATCCTCTAAATTTAGCATTAAGGAAGTATGTATAGAAGCAATTTATCCCGTATTTTTCGAAAAAAGTGACCCGCCCTTGCTTCGCACGGTTTTATTATACGTATAAACCTTCCTCTTGAATCACTCTATCTATTAAAAAAAACGCATCAAAATTCGTTGCGTAGTTTTAAAGATTTTAGCATTCAAAGCGACATAGGGACAGAAAAAGCGTCTTTGTTTTATACTGATATACTCCAACAGTTATATCCAATATGTCTACTATTCTAAAATTAAATTGAATACCTTCACAAATATCGCAGTAAGCCCTGGGCGGAGGCCTATCCTTCTTAGGCGCAGGCGCCTCGGGCTCCGCGGACTGGCGCGGACAGTCCTCCGTGTCATGCGCGTCAAACACATCGCAAATGTCGCAGAACAGACGCGGCGCCACGGCCTTTGGCTTTCGCCCGTTACTGTCAACAATACCAAACTATGAGTTTCAAAGTTGTGATAGCTTGAAGATTAGAAATATATCATTTGTAAGATAATCATCATCATCCACATGTGGATTTACTCTGAGCTCTAACTTCCAAAGCTTGTGCCATGTTGGTTCAATCCGCATTTATTTTTCTGTAGCGTGACTATTTAATGTAAATTATGGACTTATGAAGTCTGAAATAAATAAAATAAATTAAATTAGGAGCTACAAAGATGGCACTTACAAGACCGGTTCCGGCGAGGCGGCTCCTCCCTCTAGCGCATGTACGCGCGCCAACAGCTGCTCGTTCTTGCGCTGCATGTCTACTATCACGGAGTTCAGGAAGCTAACTTGTCCCTCTATCAACTCTTTGTCTTCGGGGCTCCTGGAACAAATTACCTATTAAAGTTTCCACACACTGAAGCCGGAGGCGGAGCGGAGGCGAAGGAGTGCGAGTTGTATCCTATTGAATCGTATGAGAGACTACACACACACCGGAGGCGGTGGCGGCGCGATGCCATAGGAAAATCCGGCACGCTTTCGCCTCCGCTCCGCCTTCGGCTTCTGTGTGTGGAGACTTATAAGGAGGTACATAACAAGAGCTATGCTCGGAGCTCAGACTATCTAGACAGAGCCCCGACGAAACCCGCACTGACGCCGGTAAAACTACGGCTTCAAAATCATTGTTGACAGCGCTCGCAGTTCTTTGAAGGATAGGTAACGAGTATACAACAGAATCAAAGTTATTGATAGATCAAGAATAGGGTAGATGCCTGGGTAACTAACATATCCTCTCTGCGGTGGCGAGTACTGTACTTTGTATATTTTGACATGAGTTTCGCCATGAGGAAATGTTAGTCCTCATAGCCAAATCAGTTAGCTGAAATAGTTTGGCCACGAGGAACAAGCCAGAAAAATATACTATTTAGTCCGTGAGTTAGGATTTCGAAAAATATCGGACACTTTCCTCGGGCTCGTGACGTCACGTCATTCTATGTAATGTCACAAGGCATGACGTCACGAGCCCCCACTTCTCAACTTTAATACGCAAAATTATAATATAACTTGTAGGATACATGTCAGTTATTGTACTTTTACTGAAATAAAAAAGTTTCAAGTTCCACCGATAGTTATCGACAGGGTATGCCTTTTCCAATATTGAGATGAACATTCCTTAATTGTTTGCACAAATGGTTTGGTATGTATTAGCTTCACTTGGGTGACTGGAGGAAATAAGTGAATTTTTAAAATTACTACCGACCATTATATATTCATAAATATTCAAGTTATCTCATGTTTAGAAGTCACTTGGATCATTTCTATCCCGATTGAACTTTCTATTTTCTCTGACACTAGTTTAATTACAACCAAAAAACTTACTGTGGTGACGCGCTATCCCCCATTCCATAATTCCCAAGGGGATTATTGTCATTTTTATCCTTATTATTAATTGGTATTTCTTTCTTAAGCAGTACTTTCTCGCGTTCAGCTATTTCTACTTTGGCTTTTTGATTCTGAAAACAAAAATAATTTAATTGTATACACAGTCAAAGTCAAAACGTGCCTACTCAAATATTTTTATTATTGTTTGGCTTCACAACTCTCCTTTCATCGACATGTTAGTCACAGCTGAATATCACTACATAGTATAAAATAAAGTCACTTTCTCTGTCCCTATGTCATTATGTCCCTTTGAACGCTTAAATCTTTAAAACTACGCAACGGATTTTGATGCGGTTTTTTTTAATAGATAGAGTGATTCAAGAGGAAGGTTTTTACGTATAATAAAACCGTGCGAAGCCGGGGCGGGTCGCTAGTATAATATAAACACGGGGAGTTTGCCATAATGCGATTGGCAACCGCAGCGGTGATGATGAAAATACACAAGGAACCTTGTTTCCCTTATTCGATTCGGTATTACTCACCTTAATTTCATCTGCTAGCTTTCCTATCAACTGTTCTTTCTGCTTCAAATCTTTGACTTTCGTTTCAACATCAGCTTTCAATTTGTTAATCATCGTTTCGCTATTGGTTATCGACTCGGCCGATAGTTTCTTTGTAGCTTGCAATTCAAGGGTCAACTTTTCTATTTTACTATCTTTTTCCACGTCAGAGCTTTGCTGAACCACCACCATTTCCAGTTTCTGTGATAATTCCGCAATGGTTTTTTCGGCTTCTGTGAGTTTTAGTTGAATATCGTTTTGCTTTTCCTTTTCAGCTTTGACTTTATCTTTGGATTCCAGTATTTCTTTCTCGTAATCTTGCAATTTAGCTTTCAAATCATGCTTAGCACGTTTGCTTTCACGTTTGTATTCGTCGTATTGAGTTTTCAATTGTTTATTTAGATCTTCGTAATTCATTTTCTGAGCTTCATTGATATTCGTGAGTTGTTTTACATCGCTATCAGATTTAATCAGCTGCTGTTGAAGTTCGTTTATTTTATCTTTAGTTTGCTTGAGTTCTTCGCACATTTTTTCAGTGTCGGCTACCTTGTTCTGTAGTGTTTTGATAGAAGAATTCAGAGATTCGACTTCAGTTTTGTATTTTTCACTTAAAACAGAGTTTTCGGTTTGTAGTTTAGCTATATCGTTTTGAGTTTCATTTGTTCCCATTTCTAAAGCACTGTTGAGTTGAACAAGTTTCGACTCTCTTTCTTGTATAGCTGCATCTTTATTTGTGGCGTCTAGTCTAAGCTGCGCTATCTCGTCTTCAAGAGCTTTTAATTTATTTACTTCAGTCTCATACTTTTCACTTTGAGATTTCAATAAATTGTCTCTTTCTCCAAGAGTTTTCTGCAGTTCACTACTTATAATAGAGTTTTCATTAAGTTTCTTAATTATATCTCCGTTTTCTATCCTTAACTTATCAAATTCGGTTATAGTTTCAGTGTATTTACTCTCTAACGATGTTTTTTCTTGAGCTAAGACAGCCATTTCTTTACGTAATGTTTCTAGTTGTCCTATTTGCTCTTTCAATAAAGTGTCCTCTGCCGATGACTCTGCTATTAGATGTTCGTATTTCTGTTTTAGCGTAGAAGTTTCTAGAGTTGCACTATTGAGCTTTTCTTCTAATAGTTTCTTGGTTTCTGACGTTTTATTTAATTCCTCGCTAACTTGAGCTATTTGACGATCTTTTTCAGCTACTATTTCAACGTTTGATTTAAGGTCTACTTCTAGCATTTCTAATTTTAGGCTTAGTTCCTTTATACTATTTTGTTTCTCTTCTACTAGTTCTTTTAATTTATGTTCTTCTGCTTTGTATTTATTTATCTCTTCATTAACGTTAGTAACTTGTTGATGCACTTGAGACAGCTCCTTTTCGTGTTGAACTTTTTGATTATTCAGCTGTGACGTCATATCATCTAAAACTTTTTGCAGCGAGTCCTCATGTTTTCTAGCTTCCTCTAACTTATTATTCAAATCATTTTGTGCTTCGGTTAGTTGGTCAACTTTTTCAATAAGCTTTACTTCAGATGTAGCACCTTCCGCTTTGAGTAAGGCAATTTCTTCTTTGTACCGCTCAATGTCGATTTCTAATTTTTTATTCATTGAATCATACTCATTCATTTGTTCCTGTTCTTTTAACTTTAATGCTTCTATTTCTTTTTTCAGATTAGCAGTTTCATCGAGTAAGTTATCATTAAGACATTGAAGATCTTTCAAACGGTTATTTAAATCAGTGTTCACTAACTCAAATTCTTTTGCTTTGTTTTCAATATCACTAAACTTCTCGGCATGTAAATTCACCGAGGCTACTAATTGTGTGCGTTCGACGGAAAAGTCATCCTGCAGTTTGAATAGGTTTTGTTTAATTTCTTGTTCCGCTCGCGCGAAGTTATTCGAAGATTCTCTGTATTTGTCTTTTAAGTCTTGCAGTTCTTTTTCAGTTTCTTTCAAATGTTGAGATAACTTGTTGAATTGGTCATTAGAGCTAGTTGTTTCTCCGGTTAAATTCATGTACTCTGACTCAATTTTATCTTTGGCTCTTTGTAGCTCTTCACATTTTTCGATACTGCTTTCGAGTTGCCGTTTTAGTTCCCCTATTTCCAATTCCATAGCTGATATTTTTGTTTTATGCTCATTGTTATTTTGAGTTAGTTCTGCTACTGATTGTTTTAATTTTTCGTTTTCCTCTTTCAATGATTTGAGTTCATCGGCATTTATATTAAATTGAGAATTGAGCGCATCAAGCTCAACTTTCCTTTGATCCAGAGATTGCTTGTGATTTTCGATTTCTTTCATAAGTTGTTCTATCTTTGAATTACGATCTTCAATCTCTTTTTTATGTTCTTCTGCAATTTTGCTATGCTTTATATTAAAGTTAGCTGTCTCTTGCCCGAAATCGTCTTTGAGTTTGATTATTTCTTTATCCCTTTCGTGAATTGTTTGTTTGAATTCGTTTATAAGCTTCTCAGTACTTTCAGTAGACGAGCTCGATTGTGATAATAATTTCTCAATTTCTTTCGTTTTAGCTGATAGACTTTGTTGTAGTTCCATTATTTCTGTTTTACTCTTCTCATTTGTTTGTGAGACTTCGGTCAATAAACTTTCATACTCGTTAATCTTGTTTGAAAACTCTTCTTTGGCACGAGTGATTTCATCTTGGAGGCTTTTGCATAACATGTCTTGTTTCCGTTTGGCGTCTTCTAATTGTTCCAAATCTAACACTTTGGCACTAAGTTCCATT
The DNA here is from genome assembly GCA_944547425.1 of Eupithecia centaureata. Classification (NCBI taxonomy): domain Eukaryota; kingdom Metazoa; phylum Arthropoda; class Insecta; order Lepidoptera; family Geometridae; genus Eupithecia; species Eupithecia centaureata. The sequence continues at coordinate 11,194,182 of OX155682.1, read as the reverse complement.
TTCAGCTTAGTCACTTCTTTGTTAAGGTTTACTTCGTGTTCTTTACTAACACCTATGACTGAAAAATAAAACAATATATGTTTAAATTTATCTATTCTGTACCTATTACATAAAATCTTAACAAATATTAGCTTACCTTTATTTAACTCTAGTGTTTTATCGTCAACAGTTGCCTGTAGTTGTGTGAGCTTAGTTTTAAGATCTATAATTATTTGGCTGTTTTCTTTGTTTAGCCTTTCCAAGTTTTGTTTCTCAGTCTCTAGCTTGGACTCCGCTAGCTGCAACTTAGCTGTTAGAACCGAACATTGCGTTTCATATTCTGTCTTTGCGATAGAAATCTTAGATTTGGCTTCGTTGAGCGCTCTTTCTGATTCTAATTTAACCTTAGCCAGTTCATCCGACATGCTCTTTCCGATAGAATCTTTCTCATTATCTTTCTCCTTAAGAAGTGCATATGCTTCGTCTAGAAGTTTCTGCAGTTCTGATGATAACGCTGGAAACACAAAAGTTTTATTCAATTTAAATGTACAGAAAGGTCGATTAAAGCTTGTATGTATATTCCATTTACTTTTAATTATATAAATAACAAATGAAAACTGTCGTGTAAGACATTTGACACAGCTTCCTCAGGGACATGACTCACTATGACAGGAGATTCCACGCCCAAATCGTGTGACGTCACAATGTGTTCTAAAACTTCTACGATTTTGTCCGATTCCACGCTTCTATCTTGTCTTAGGTGTGTAACACGGACTTGGATTGGCCATAGTGCAACACCCCCTGGTGTTATCCGTACACGTTGTTTGGTGAACCGTCCGTAATTAGTTAAGGATGTATACATACTCTGTGCCGCAGTGAGCTCCTCTCTATGTCTATGTTGTTCGGCGGCGGCTGCGCTGTCAGCCGCTAACTGCTCCTCGACAATCCGCAGCGCCGCCGCCGTGACCTCCGCGCGCGCTGTTTGGAGCCCTATGTCCGTCTCTAGTTTAAGGATGTATGTACATACTCTGTGCCGCGGTGAGCTCCTCTCTATGTTGTTCGGCGGCGGCTGCGCTGTCAGCCGCTCCCTGCTCCTCGACAATCCGCAGCGCCGCCGCCGTGGCCTCCGCGCTCGCTGTTTGGTGTCCTATGTCCGTCTCTAGTTTAAGGATGTGTGTACATACTCTGTGCCGCAGTGAGCTCCTCTCTATGTTGTTCGGCGGCGGCTGCGCTGTCAGCCGCTCCCTGCTCCTCCACGATCCGCAGCGCCGCCGCCGTGGCCTCCGCGCGCGCTGTTTGGAGCCCTATGTCCGTCTCTAGGTCTCGAATGCGCTGCTCTAGGGCTGCCTTTTCTTTCTGAAGATGTATTGAAGGAAGTTGTTTTGATTTAACACATAACTGGTCAGTAGCTAATTAATGCATGCAATAAATTACCTACACTTTATAATTTAAATTATTTGCTATTTTATTTTCTCTTTCTGATATGGACATAGGTATAGGAATAAATGGCTTTATAAATATTTTTACATAACTGATTGAACAATGAGACGTAGGTATGTTTAGCAAAATTTAACGACTATTATGAATTACCTATTTAAAATCTATTTTGAAAAGAAAAGAAAGAAAATTAGTTTGTATTTATTATCTATGAATCTTTGTGTCTGAATCAATAAATGAATTTCATTTAAAAGGAGCCTCATTTTTTTTTAATTTAGTAACAAAGTTATAATATTTATCAACCTTAATAGCTAGGGCTTACCTCTATCGCTTCCTTATATTTCTGCAAAAGGAAAAAAATAATCATAATAAAATACTTAAACATAGGTATCACGTCACATAGGTCAAAGTCATGGTCACGGCAATGGAATTAAGGATAATAACAATAACTAACAAACGTCATAATGAGAGTTTTACGTATTAATTAGTCATAAAGATAACTTTAAAGAAAGAAGATGTTTTATTCTTTCGGTCATTAAAATCGTCTGTTTCGTATCACTACATAACAAAGTCGCTTTCTCTGTCCCTATGTATGCTTAAATCTTTAAGACTACGCAACGGATTTTGATGCAGTTTTTTTTTTAATAGATAGAGTGATTCAAGAGGGAGGTTTATACGTATAATAAAACCGTGCGAACCCGGGGCGGGTCGCTAGTTTGGAATATGTAATTCCCTTCAAAAACATTTTAATGTAAAATGTTGCCAAGACGAGAGAATATGGCTTGCATTGTCAAACGATTTCAGATCACAGGTAGAGCCAAGCTTCTAACTCTACAAGCCCTAACTAAGCATTTTAACCGAAATAAATATGTGGCTTGGTCGTCTTGGAAATATTTGACATGAAACGATTTTGGTGAGATTTTACTTCTTTTTGTAGTTGTTTATGAAAATATTTAAAAAATAATAGTGTCATGTTAAAATATTCCTCAATATTTTTTAAATTTTACCCACATATTTTTTATACAATAATAATAAGGAAGTCTGCCGGTCTTTGCAAAATTTTAGAGGGTTTTGCTCACGCTTGGCAGGCAGACGGATTGATGTTCGAAGCAGGGTGACAATGAACCAGAAGGGAGCTAATGCCCTATCTCTGGTAGATTCCCTTAGTCAGCTCCTACACGACCATAGGCTGATTTAGAGGTCTATTATTACGCTACAACCTCCTTAGCAAACAATCTAGACTTCACCACTTACCTTATAATCCTCTTTATTGATATTTTCCTCTTCATTCCGGAACATGAGATCTTCGACCTTCTGCCGCTCGTCTTCAAGCTGCTTTGCGACCTTGTCCAGTTCTGCTTTGAGCTTGCCATTCTCGTTTGTGGTCTGAAAATAATATTAAAGCTCATTATAGTTTAAAATTTTACTTGTCTATTTTATAATCTACTATATAAAAATAAGTCGGGTTTTCCTTCCTGACGCTATAACTCCAGAACGCACGAACCGATTTCCACGGTTTTGCATTCGTTGGAAAGGTCTCGGGCTCCGTGAGGTTTATAGTAATGTATAATAAAACCGTGCGAAGCCGGGGCGGGGCGCTAGTCTTAAATAAATAAAGTCATTGATTTCTGATTAAATTCTACTCCATACTTGGCGATGTCCTCTTAGGAAATTCAGCCACGGTAGCCAGTTACAATCGAGATTAGAAATGTGCGCAAGACATTATAGTACGTATTAATCGTACGTCATCACTACTTTGGTGCATGCTGAAAATCGTTGTGGGTTTATTTACCTACTCGCAACATTCAGCTGAGCATGGCACCTATTCTGATAGCGCTCGACATCGATCAAAACACGCATCTGTTATTATAATTTAGACTTTATAATTTACTACTTTACTCGTATATATATCTATATATCATATATTTGCATGTTAGTCTTAAGTTTTTCTCGGTGTCTGATTGTTTCTATATGTATTAGCTAATTTTAAAGTGTACCTACTAATCTATCCGAATAAACTTTTCATTCATTCATTCATTATAGTAAACAGGTGTTACAAAACATAGATACACTTCATACACTCTCTATTCGCTGACTTGCCTTCCCATCGGATTATGAGACGGCAGATAGAAACGACCGGGGAAATCTCGGGACCAACGGCTACGAAGATGCTAATATTCTACAACTAGTGTAGTGTTCCTCTAACTAAATGTTCATCGGACAATAAATTTTTAAACGCATGCATCTCATATATGTATAGCATTAAATATATACATATATTACACAAACCGTAATTGATCGATCGATTATCATTTAACACAAACCAGCGTGAAGTCATCATAAACATTTGATAGCACTTTTGAGGGTTTCTATTTCAGATCAAACGTGTTAACCACTTTTTTGAAAGGACTTATAAACAACCACATTCGTTAAGCGCCGTCAACCTTGCTGACCTAATACGACCCCAATAAATAATGGTACAAGGCGCTCTCCTAGGACCATCAGTTGCGGGTATTCGGATTCAAGATAAAACACCTCTAGCCTGAATAAATGGATGCGGTTCCCCAGGGGAAGTCTAGGAGAGCCTGTGAGCCACAAATAAATAACATTGAAAATATATTTGATTTTCTAAGACTTTTGTTACTCGCAAAAATAGAAGTTCAAATTTCGTCTTAGATAAGATATGCATATAAATTATTTCATGTTAAATAAATTATATAAAACTGAAAAAAAATGTTGCAGAATGTTTTAGTTAACTATGTAATAAGTAAAAAAAACAGAAATTTTAAATTTCAACTTAGCTAAAATCGTAACTGAAGTAATGAATTCACAGCTGCGCATGCAGCTATTTATGCGTTCTCTACCTTACACATTGGAGACATTGGAGTTAAAAAGAGAGCGTTCTACGGCGATCTGCCTGGAGAGAGATCTAGTGACTACTGCTCGCTCTAACTCTCTTTATCTATTTACTTCTTTATCCACACTCATTAACAGTTGCAGGTATTATTATTTGCATTATGCGTTATGTAGTTAAGTACTACTGACCTGAGCTGCCTCTTTCTTGAGCTGCGAGAGTGCGTTCTCCGCGCGATCCGCCTGGAGAGAGATCTTGGCGACGTCTGCTCGCTCCAACTCTCTTTCTCTCATCAACCTCTCCAGGTGCTGTTGCTTCTCTCGGAGTAGCTCCTGTTTAAGGGGGTAAGTTGGATGCTATAGTTACTTATACATAAGGAGACGGTAATTAATAACTAATAAATTACTAAATAACTAGAGAATTATTCAGATTTAAAATACCTACAGAAAAATCTACCCTACTTACTAGAAGAACTAATGTTTTAACAATACACCAAGACAAGTACGATACAATACAATTTTGTGTAATTTTTATTTTATTTTATGTTATACAAATAAGCACTTATTTTATTAAAAAAGCTTATTTAAAACCGTGATTCGGTTTGTCTGAAAGCCTCTTGGACCAGTGTTCACCAAAGGACAGACGAACAGTATCACATATTCTATCACATATCAGCAAATGAGACGGTAAATTAGGTAGGTTAGGTTGATTTAACGGTGAAAATAAGATACAAACTGTCTTCCGTCCGCACTTGTCACTAGATACATATAGGGCTAGATTAGCGGGTTCTGGTAGATATTTTGTTGTTCTTCTTGCTTCTATCTCAGCAACACAAGTTACACATTCACATCCATTGCCTTGGTTAGTAACTTCAGTTATCAGCACCAACAATGTTATCAAATATCATAAAACGAGCGTAGTAAACACGCCGATTATAGAAATGTTACTCGTGCATCTACATAATACAAAAGTTTCTTCTTAGTAAAAGCAAAGCAAGCTATTTTAGTAATGTTGCGTTTATATGGAGCTAATCTGCATAAGCACAAAGATAAACTAGAGTTCAAGATCCTGCAATAAAGATAATAAGGTTTTCAGCTGAACGTGCTGTTTTTTCCCTTATTATTTACTAGCGACCCGCCCCGGCTTCGCACGGTTTTATTTTACGTATAAACCTTCCTCTTGAATCCACTCTATCCATTAAAAAAACGCATCAATATCCGTTGCGTAGTTTTAAAGATACATAGGGATAAAGCATAAAGCGACTTTGTTTTATACTATGTAGTGATAGACGACTTAGGCACTAGTACATAACGACCAAGAACGTATATAACACTACCTCAATATGTATTATTCCCACTCGTATTAGTCGAGTTAGAATGCTCGTTCAAAATGGAATCTCGAATCAATTGAATCTACTCGAATAGACTTTATAAATTATATTGAACTATCGCTACTTTGAACGCAATCAACTGAATATCCTCGAACAGCCTGTTTGAAAGTATGTAGCTATAATGAATTAAAGTATAGCTACTTTGAATGGATGAGTGACCTAGTTTTTAAATAACGACATGTCAAATAAGATTGGTCACTTGATTGTAAAGTCAACGAGACATAAACCAAGTTGTCTGCTAGGCATAGAACTATTACTTGAGGCATTACAGATCTAGTCTAGACTGTCTTTAGCAAACGATATCTTACAATTAGGCAGCTTCGACGTTTTGTGTTTTGTTTACAACAACATAAGTGAAATTCGTCCGAACGATTCTATAAAAAAGTAACACTCTCTTTTATGTCAGCAGTCAAGGAGTATATGATTACAATATATAACTAGAACATAAAATACTTTTGTTACGATTCTAAGAACAACTCTATGCGTCGATCGATAAGATGGTACCCTATTTGTAACTTAATAGTGACGTAAGAGATACTAGGAAGGAACTTACCTCCATCATGTGATATGGATCGCTTGAGCTAGTCTGTTTTGAACAGTCTTCAGTTAGCTCAATTGTAAATAAATGTGTACCATACATAATAATCTGTTAACTCAAAACTGCCAAGCGGTTCCTACAAGATTTATCTAAGAGCGAGGATTCAAACTTCCTTAATTTTGAAATTAAGAATGTTGTTTTCTTTAATGGCTCTATGTTATTAAAAATAAATACCTACCTACTAGTATTATTTCAAACAAATATTTAAGTTAACTCGTTGACTGCCGGTCATGCATGCCCGTGAGTGTTGATTCAGTAGCAGTTAATGTGGTATCTAGCAGACTATAATAATAATATAATAGAATACATAATTTGGACATGTTATAGTAGGTACGTAGTACCATAGAGAACCAAACCTACAATATTGCATCGCATGATACGTCCCAATTACGTGAAAAGCGCTTGATTTAGATCGATTAAGATTTATAGTGCTGCATTAGCTTTATAAAACGCAGGCTAGCTGCAAACTTTATAGGCCAATTTATGTGAAAGGCTAATGTTCTGTCTGTGTGCCTAACTAAATGCTGAAATTAATGTTTGACTACCATAGAGCTGAATTTAGTTTTATATTTATAATATAGGTACTATACCATACTATACCTTTATAATATACTAGATACCTACATACTTATAAATACTTTCTTGGCTATTTGACAGTAGAAATTTTATGAGATCATGTTTAAGTGTTGTTTTCTATGTATTAAAAAATATCTATCTATGTAATGTATTGTATTAAATTTATCAGTCATCTAGTACCTACCTATAACATAAGCTCTGCTAAGCTTGGGGCTAGATGATGCTGTTTGGACTGTCCGGATTTATTTATGTAAAAAAGGGGATGGGATAACTACTTGATTTTAAAGAGAAAAAAAATCCCTTAGAGGAAATATTATTGCTTATGTTAACTAACCAAAGTATGAAGCCTTAAATAAAAAAAAATCAAGAACTGATTATTAATTAATACCTAATAGAGGTATTTGTACAATTCATTGCATTAAGTAATCTATTATTTTATAAACACTTTGCTCTAACTACATTATTCTTTTCTCTTTGTGCTCGCTATTGAGGTGGCACTTAGATAGTTATTTATAAGATAAGGCCCACAATCCCTGTTTTGGTGTCCTCTGCCTTGGTCCTTATATCAACATCAACCTATATTAGTCCACAGCTGGACAGATACCTCCCCTAATGAGCTCCATAGCGTCCTTATATGCTGAGTTCCAATCTGAGGCTGTTTTATCCAAGGACCACTTAGCAAAGCTCCAGATCATAGAGCATACAAGCTAATTTACTAAATAACGAATATCTGTCGTACCCAATGATATTTATGGAGTCTAAGTAATTTTCCTCACATTCAATTGTTTCGTTTCTTGTGACTCTACCTGCTCTTCATTTTGATAAATGACTTGTTGACTAGTTAAGATCAGATCATTGCTAAAGATTTCCGGTGATGACATCAGCATAACGTGACCACACCGCGTGGATATTAGCAACAATTAGGTAACCTAGGATCTCGTCACATACGTTTAACACCTACTGGCTTCAAGTATTAAGACCTACAAATGAGTCAAAAGCTTAAACCGCAAAAACATGCGGGGTTTTAACATCTACCTACTTACCAAATTTTCTACTGAACATATTTATCAGCATTTTCTTTTTACTTGCCTAGACTTACACATTAGCAACAACTAGGTACCTAGGATCACGTCACATACGTTTAACACCTAACTGGCTTCAAGTACCTAGTAGTTTCAACTAAACCTAGTTTGAGGCATTTTTTTTAACCTAGTCTATTTTGTTAACTCCTATTCATACGTATTCAACTAAGCTATAAGTAACGTAACTATAGGTACCTATTGCATAAGTTTTAGATGACATCAGCCAACTTGGTGTAAACATTAATTTCAGCAAATTCCCACCTAAGCTCTTGGAATTCCGGAATATTTAGCGAGAATGTGTTTACACAGCATGCATGTCCCACACCTGAGGATTTGCATAAGAATTTTGCCGCTTGACTTGAAATTAACATGAAACTCTACCAACTTATAGCAAACTTTGTATAAGATATTTCTTGTATATTTGAGTGATGATATGTATTCTCAAGTGTGAATTGTCTAGATGGTTTCGATAGTTTATTTTGAACTACAGGTCAACATACGACTTTAAGAAGTAATACAAGAGTCTATCTCACAATCAGAGTTTGCAAAAACTAACCATTGAAATATTCAGCAAAAACTTATTGTGGCAAAGTTAGCCAATTTTCAAAGTATACCTACATATAGTATAATGCTGTTTTTGAAACATCCTCCGAGTATAATTACGTCGGGTCGTGTTTCAAGGTTATTGCCGAAACAACCAAGGCCACCCGTCACAGAAGGGTGTTCTATTATTCAAAAGGGCCCTACTAAGGTTACGTAGGTTTCATATTAATCACCAAGTCAAGGGCAACAGACCATGCCCACGCCATATTACGCATTCTGTGGCAAAAGCTACATTAAATACAGCATTATTAGTGCAATAAAACAACAGAGTACGAATCTTAAACTTTATTTACAACAGCAAAGCAGGGTAATAAGAATAAGACACGATAGGACTTAGTATAATTTTATTAAAACATTCGAACTTATTATTATATTATAAACACTTATAAAAGACTTATGTTAATCTAAGAAAGTAATAAGTTAAGATAGAAAATCTAAAGGAATGTTTTGAATGCCTAATTAATTGAATATTATGATTTCTTACAGGCACTGGTCAATTCATTTAATAATTAATATAGCATTGAAAGTAGAAAATGCATCTCACAATTCAATATTAATAAATATGTGCAAGAATCAAATACAAAATTATCACAGTTTTGCCTCTGACGATCGTAAGCTAAGCAATTTGCAACTTTGCAATTACAGTGTTGGTGAATTTTTAAGAAGAATACATTACAAAATGAATGCATAGAATCAGTATTGTACTTGGTGTATTGTCGGAATGATTAAGTAAATATATATAAAAACTTTGTACTCTTTAGTGCGCTATGGACAAAGATGTTACATAATTCGTATAACTTGTCTGTTCTAAGTTAAGAAACACTTAAATCAAAACTTTTAGTAATGTTACGAGTAAGTAAAACATTGTCAAAAACAGAAAACACATTCGTTGGTCGTAAATTTAAGATCCTAGTTGAAAACAGTCGTAACAAAGCCCTATCGGGCGCGGTAGCTGGCTCCCAAAACGACACGAGTGCTAGACTTCAGAACTTTGCAAGTGGCATTACAGTCCCCAGAGTTTTGCACAGCACAATTTCAGTTGTTTTGACAAATGCGCTTTGTCTCACGAGAGATTCAAAACTATTATCAATCGCGTATTTTTCTCAATGATGAGAGAAATGCTAATGATCTTACCATAGCTGTCACAGCTAACTATGATCTCGTCTTGGCTGCAAGCCAGAATCTCTCGTGAGGTTGCCACTGAGTGCGTAACGCAAATTCTGACGCGTAACACACGAACGAAGCGGAGCGGCCTACCGCGCAGCGATAGTGGAGTACTGTACCTGAAGCGCGTTCTTAGCCGACACAGGGGTGGACGAGGCCCTTGGAGCACCGACTCGCTGCCGCCGTGCCGTTAGTGACAGTGCAATGGAATCAAACATGAGGGAAAACAACACGCGTTAACGCAATCGAAAATGCAACTACAGCTATCGATTATACGGTTCTTTTACAGGATTAGATCGAATACAAAGACGGTCAAAAATGTCATAAGACACATCTCTGATATCTGAATGTTAGGTCCATCAAAAGAAACGCATAGTCGAAAAATTATATGCAGAAGATCAAAGTTGAAACTTGCTGATATTGACTGTGACTTATACTGAAATAAAATTATGATAACAAAGTGACCGACGAGATCTTTGAACCGAAGGGCAATTGAGAGATTACAGTCAATTACGTATTCTAGTTGAAATGTATAAGTCTATTAATAACTGCAAGTTTCAAGCCTTGATAACACGCATCAAAGTAGAGTCATTCAAAGAAAACAATTTGCGATTCACATGTTCTCGCGAAAAAGTAAACAAACAATACAGTCAATTTTAGTACAGTAGGTAAAACGAATGACTTTACTAATGTAGAGGACAATTAAAGTTATGACGTTATACACCTCACATGCCCAACTGCCAAATAATCTCAAAGCACTAAATCTAGAACTAGACTAAATGAATGATTTCGAACGTAATATGAAGATGATAGATAGGAAGAAAGGATTAGAAATTAGAACAGTAATCAACATTTAATATTGTGTGCATTTTGCTCATAATAAATATAACATATACGTATATATTTACATATTATACAAGTTACTACGATATCTAATTTAGAAAAAACATCATGGTAGTACGAATAAATCTTAAATGGGCGAGTTACCCTGATTATAGTTTTATAAATTATATGGGATAAGCAAAATATACCATACAAGTGAGAATCTAGAAAGCCTAAATCTATAAAATGTGACAAGATCTACGATAAAAATAATGAAGAACTCTGTGTGCAATGTTTATGAGACAAACCCAGAAATAACTATAAAATCAGTCAATACTAAAAGAGAATTTCTTATAAATAAATTTTCACAGCCTAAACATTTTAGGTTTCGATTGATAAAAATAAAGCAGCCTCTACAATTATATTTATGGGATATTTCATGTAGGTAAGCTAAATAGAATAAAAGCTGACCCAAATGATATGATTCACACATCCCAAAAGTCCACGGTTCGCTATATAAAATTATAAATAGGAAGTTATAATAGCGGATCGAGAACTATACAATTGTTAGAATGTAAATGCAAATTAAATTAAAATTAAAACACAAGGGCCAAACCAAGGAGTGCCAGCTACAGAAAAATAAAACTCAAAACAGAGTCATGCCAAAAAGCGGTCACTACACAAATTATACGGAACCCTTCAAACAGTATACCTATACTGTTGCATGTCGCGCCTACCCTCATATCGTAAACATTTTCATTGCTTTAATGAAGGCAGCCTTTATTTGACAACTATATTTGACACGATTCTGTAAAATACAGTCGTCTTTAACTCGAACTACAAGATTAAATAGTTTCGAAACACGAAATACAGGAATGTTTTAATCAATAATTGCTGCGGATGTGAACAAACTTCATTTGTAATCGTAGGTATGTAGTTTCTATTTACGTATAACTAGGCAACAAGGACGGAAATTCTAGACACCGGTCGTGACCAGTTCAGTGCAGGGGCTGTGTCGAGAATTTGTGCCCAGTAGGAAGGACCGGTGGCCTCCTAGGCGTTCAAATGTAGACGACATAAGGGTAGGTGAACTGAAACGGCGACACGCAAGAGTAATGGTAGCTCTTCCCGAAGCCCGCAAAGTGAGTGCGCGGCGGCGGCATGTCCACGAATATTTCCGTAGCTGCAGCACTCCCGCGGCTGGCCCTCGTCACTGCGGCCGGCCGGCCCGCCCACCGCACCACCTCGCCGCCGCCCGGGCACCCGCCGCCCGCGCCTTTACCGCGAGACATAGCGCCGCCGCTGCTGCTGCCGCTCGACACGCTGCGCCTACTTCGCTCCGAAGAACGCGTCTCGAAACTCAAAACGCTCTCCGAGCAACGCCAAGACTTCGGCAGCGTCTCGCTGGCCCAACGCCGTGGACTCAAATCTTTGCATTTGTCTTTAGACTGGAATACGATATCGTAGTAAACGCGGGGTTGCGGCAGAGCGATGATGGCGCAGCGGTCGCCTTCTACGTGCTTTACGAGCAAGGTTTTGTCGAGCAGACTCGGGGCGCTAGTGTGCGGTCGCGGGCGGCGGGTGCCGGGCGAAGTCGGGGATCGAGCGGAGCGAGGCTCGGCCGAGCGCGCGCGAGGCTAGCCTACCTGAGCGCCCAGCGACGTAACCCCTAGCCTCACCCCCATTCGGGACGACGCGATCGACGTGCCCAGAGATGTGAGGGAGTCGCGAGAATTGGATCGACGAAGGGGGGTCGCGCGGCCGTTGCTGTGGATGGCGCAGGCACCGGGCTTGCGGTTCGATGGTGACCGCGTTACTTTCGATATTGGCGCGAACAAGCCGAAGCGAGGAGCGCACTCAAAGTACCTGGAAAAAGGATCATTAACATTGTAGCGTTCATCAAAACTCATGATCATTTCCCTAACTTGTTATGCTCTACCTCTTGCCGTCAACAGAGCCATCGTTTTTTCCCAGAGGATCATCGAGCTCTACTCCGGCCCAGACTCCGGTCGCGAAATCTGTGTTGCCCACGAACTTGAGTGTACCGGCCTTGCTACCGCGACTGCTAGATACGATAACACGATCGCCCAAGCGTACTTCACCGTTCGTTGTGGTGGAAATTGAAGCATCTGTAAAAGAAATATTCTCATGTGAGATTATCGTCGTAATCACTTATAGCATCTAAGCTATGTACGATGAGAACAGAAATACTTACTCATTTTACTGCTGACCATGCTGCGTATGCTTCCGTTAGGAGAAAGCGCTCGTCTCTGCCTGCCGATGGTACCCATGCCAGATGGAGGCCGTTCAAAGACGCTGCCAGCGTCCGACACCGGGGAGGCATCATGTGGCGTGTGAGTGGCGAAGGGAGTTCTAGTGAGACGTGTCAATCGGGAGAACACTCCGCGCTTTTCTGGACATTGGAAATATCGTGTGCCAGCAACGGAGCCGTCATTTTTTCCTAGAAACAAAACAAGTATGTCAGCCACATGAGTATTGTGGACAAAACGCTTAGTAGGTATATAAATGGTTGTTTACCGATGGCGTCATCCAGCACGATCCCAGCCCAGTCTCCAGGAGCGAACTGTGTCTCGCCGATGTATGCAATTTGGCCGGCCTTAGTGCCACCAACCCAAACTCGCTCGCCGATTATGAAACCATCAGTGTCCTCTGTCAATATGACACTGTGGTCTGAAATAAATTGTGATTATTACAATAAATGTTAAGAGATAAGTTGGCCTATCTGTTTTAATATCGTTTTTATGGATTTCTTAGGTAATATGCATAGCTTATTAAATTTGTAATCTAAGAAAGTGTCTAAGATTGTCATCTAAGGACTGAAATTTATGACACTTTGAATACATATGGCTCGATCATTTCCTATTCTGCGCACATTTATGACTTGCGTGTGCACACCTGACTGGAATATGTACCGTTGTGTGCAAGTGCAACGGCCGGTGAAGAACTATTTGCGATTCAATTTGCATATCTTAAATAACATCGAAACTTTCGCTCCAACAAACTGCATTTGACTTGAAGTCTTCAGATAAGCAGTTTCAACAGTCATGCCCAAGCTCATGCTACAACCAGGGAAGGTGCAAACAACCCAAGCAAACACTGACAACATAATTGAACACAAACAGTGCGTGATCCTATGCCTTCTAAAAGTGCATGAATTTGCTATACATTTGAAGGTGTAGGTGTAACATAAAGTGTTCTGTACCATTCCTTTAAGGTATTAGAATATTACAGAACAGTGAGGCCAAGAAAGTTTTTTATTGGTTGCAATAAACAACTTTCCCAGGATGGGTAGTGCATATGAATTACCTGAGGACCTCCTGAGGCCCGCCTCGCTGAGGCGCCGCGGGTGATTCTCCCACAGCGCGTCCATGGAAGTGCCGGAGAACGTGCTGCTAGCTGCGACCACACACAAGCGAACGCACACAAACATTAGCTACTAGTCTACTTGCACAAAACATACGTGAAATCTAATTATCTTGCATTATTCTTTCATTAAAATCAGTTTCAATTTAGGGTCAAGGATACAATTATCTCGATTGGGTTAATCATTGGTAGACGGAACTCACTGGATTTGTTATTTAACAATTATCATTATAATCTTTAGATAAGTATTGTGAGCATGCCATGCAGATTATTGACAGTTATTGCGTTATTATTCGAAACAATAATTTCAAAGACCGGTAGACACTTAATTATAAGAGCCGGAAGTTGGCTTAAGTTGGGATTACTTGGCAGTTTTCTTCGAATGGAGCACAAAGAGAGTCAAGTTACTTGTTACTTTGAAGCGTTGGCGTTTTGACAAAGTTATTTATGGTGAAACACATCTAAAGCGGATGTAAAAAAACTATACAATAGTAACAAGATTGCTATTCGATTGTAAAACAATGCGACTAATTGGTTGTAGGCGAGGCGAGGCACTTCTGGCAGTTATCACGCGAACGCGGTGTAATGCATGAGCTCCATGTAAAGGCTCACTAGCTGCTAATACTCAAGCAAAACAATCTCAGTTATTAGGTTTAACCGCTTAGATGCAATAAAATCACATACTTGAATTCTACAACAGGTAGGTACTATCGCTGTCACTGAGAAAACTTTTAGTTTTATTCTTTTGTATTAGAGTGTTTTATATTTATCATGCATAGATTTGTTAATTGTTCCTTTTAAGCAATATAATCTCAGTTATTACGTTTAATCGCTTGGATGCAATAAAATCATAAACCACAATACTATAACTAGTAATATCATTGTCACTGAGAAAACTTTTAGTTTTATTGTTTTGTATTAGACATTGATAATAAATATCATGCACAGATGTTAATTGTTCCTCTTTGTTTGAATAAGATAACTGTTATTGTTTACGACAACGATATGTAGATACTTTATTTATAGTTGACAAATCGATCAATTCATGCAGTCAATTCATTGCACGTTCGTAAGGCTAACAGTTGTAGATGGAATCACGCCCTTCACCTAATGAGCAATGTACCACCACCGGTAGTTAGATACAAACTTACTGGATGCCTTGCGGTAGCTGCGGGCTCGGTCCGGCAGACTGCTGGTCACCTCGTCTTCCTCGTCTTCGATCAAATCTGATCAACGGGCAAGTGATTATGAACAAGTGATAGGATATTGAACACTGAAGTGATTGGGAGAAAGCTCGTGCTATGATACAAGTGATATTTAGCCACTTCAGGCTACATGCTTTACACTCATGCTGTAAGATACAACAAGAAATTTGGTAACTTTACGAAGTTAGCTCACCTGATAAATGTTTTCTCGAATCGTCACTCAACTTCCTGAGCGTGTCTGTCGAGCTGCTGTCTATGATAACAAAAAACAAAGACAAGTAAAGCAAAAACCAAATAAAAACAAGCTGACCAAAAAATTACATAAATGACGTGATATAATACAACAAGGCAATTGAAATTTACAACACATACACTGCAATTAATAGACGTAGATAAGACGAAGGTATTAACGAATTGATGGCATAGATTGTTTGCTATGTAGATAGGGTAGAGTTTGATAAAATTGTATAGGATTAAGCGTATGACACCCACTGGATGGCTCGGATCCAAAGCACAGCTGTGTCGACACGTTTGAGTAGGCTCACAACGGTGGGTGATAATGATAATGTTAAACTTGGAGATTGTTTATTCAATGACGACCATTCTGTGTCACTCTAAGTAGAGCACCGCTCCGATACAAACAACATTGCAATTAGAACGATTAAGTTTGACGCACATTAGTTAGTTATATTAGAAATTATTGAAATCTTGTCTAAGTTACGAATGCTGACTCCTCGATAAACTTTACACTAATTCAAAATATTATTATTTTCAAGTGAAACGTACTTTCTAGAAAATATTCCGAAGTAATCGTTCGCATAATATTGGATGCTAATACTTGAAATTAAATAAAAATATTTAACGTGATACCCGGAAGAATAAAAACTTACTCAAATTCAACAGAGCAAATATTTTATGGTTGTCGAAGGCATCCGGCTAGCCTTAGCGTGTGTCCGGCACTGATTCAGAATATCAGAATAATCATCAGCTACTGCGCAGCATGGAGCATGGCGGCCTTGTCGGCGCGCGTGGGTTCGCACTTCATAATTCAACTCACAAGAAAAGAGGCTCATCTCAACCGACTACTAGAAGGAAATGGAGGAAAACCCGAGCAGTTCAAGGTGAATGAACCGCTGGTGGAGTTGTTCCGCAAGGTAAAAGCAGATGTAGGCACTATTGAGGGATTAGATGGGGAAAGGTTAATGTGAGGAAAATCGGGGGGAAAAGGAATACTGGCGGATGATAAAATCATTTACATTATTACATAGTGAGTCAGACAAAAATTTTGTCCAAAGATTAATATTAAACTCGTTATCACATAGTTATAGTTGAATAATCAACATTCTTAGGGTAATCATAAGGACAGTGTAAACTGTTATTATATTCATTAAAATAATAACTGGCAATCTTACGTGCTTACCTTTTCCGCGTGGGCCCATTATTGTTATTTATTGCTAATTATTGCAAAATATATCATCATCACATGATCATCGAGCTAAATAGAAAATTTATTACAAGTCTAACCTGAATGAGTTTAATAAAAGCAATGAGTACAGACAGACTAGACGTGCGCGCCGCGCCGGCGCCGCCACGCCGCGCCGCCGTTTTCACGCGCCGCCGCCGCCGGGTTCACAAGTCGGCGCGCCGACTAGCCGCGGACCCGCGTGAGCGGGCGGCGGCGTCAGCCGGGGTGCGGCGAGAGGATAGAGGTAATCCTCTCTCTCCGCTCTCCGTACCCCGGCTGTTGTTTTGACACCCATTGAAGTTGAATTTGGAAGTTCGTGATGGCCGTAAATATAAACAACTGCTGGACCTAGGCCTCCCCTAATGAGCTACATTAGCGCCCTGTCTTCAGTCAGCTTGTTGCATTCAGCATCTAGCAGTCTTTCGTATATCATCATCCCACCTGGCCGGAAGGCGTCCTACACTACGTTTGCCAAGTCGCAGTCTTCACTCAAGAACACGTTTACCCAACGGTTGTCAATTCTTCGAGAGACACGTCCAGTCCACTGCCACTTCAGCTTTCTATTCTTTGAGCTATGTCGATAGCTTTGGTTCTCTGTCGGATGTATTTACGAATCCTATCCTTCAGAAAAACCCCGAGCATAGCTCTTTCTATAGCTCGCTGAGCGACTTTGAACTGATGGACCAGCCCTACCGTGAGTGTCCACGTCTCAGCTCCGTAGGTCATTAGCCTACACGAGGCCCTGATTGAAAACTTTCGTTTTCAAACATTGCGGTATGGATGTCGAGAAGACTTGACGTAGTTTCCTAAATGCAGCCCAGCCCAGCTGGATCCTCCTCTTGGCCTCTTTCTCAAATTTTTTTTACATTACTGCACAATCTGCCCAGGCCAAGTGTACTCGGAAACAATTTCAACGATGTGGCTAGGCCGTCCAGCATGTGGTTCAGCTCCTCTAGCGACACCGCCATTACGACTATGTCATCAGTGAATCGCATACGCGAGATGTAATCGCCGTTCATGTTTATACCCTTACCTTCCCAGTAAAGCGTCTTAAATATATCTTCCAATGCGCTCGTGCACAGTTTCGGGGATATCACATCCCCCTGTCTCACTCCATGCGCAATTGAATGGGTTTAGACTGCTGGCCCTGTACTTGGACACTCATAGAGGCAGCTTCGCAAAGACATCTCAGCACTTTGATGTAACGATAGTCGACTTGGCATCGCTGTAAGTATTCCAGAAGCACCCAAGTTTCGACGTATTCAAAGGCTTTCTCATAGTCCACAAAGACTGACACAAGGGCTGATTATACTCTTCGGACTTCTGTATAATCTGCCTCACTGTATTAATGTGGTCTGTGATGCCGTATCCTCCGCCGCCACGGAACCCGGCCTGCTCCGCTCGCTGATCTCGTCAAGTCTTCTGGCGAGACGATTCATGACCATTTGTGAAAACAGCTTATAGATGTGGCTCAGGAGTGTGATAGTTCTGTAATTTTTAAAGAGAGTTTTATCACCCTTCTTAAAAAGAGCACCGCCAAACTCCGGCTCTACGCATAAGGATAGGAGTTCTCCGGGCGGCTCTGGAATCATGGTCGTCTCGTCGGGAACGAGGGGCATGTGCACTGTACAGACGACCATAAAAATCCTCTATCTCGGCCAGATCTCCGTAAATTCGACAATACGGTCCTCCTGTCGTGCGTTTTAAGCTTCGTCAGGTGGCTCCTGCCAAGCTGCTGAGTGAATACTTTTTTTTTACCCTCGGTTTCGCTCTATTCCCTCTTCAATGATGCTTGTGTTGAAGCTCCGAAGGTCACGCCGTACCATCTTCGCAATTTGCTTGTTCAGGTCTGACCTCTCTGGTGAAGTTGCTTGGGTGGTTTCCCGTCTTCTTGTCATCAGCCCCAGAGTCTCCATCCGAGACTTTGGACTTCTTGCCAGTTCGCTGTTTTTTGCAGAACTTGATGCCCTCATCCCTCAACGTTTCACGGTCTTAAACATATCTTCCAATGCGCTTGTGAACAGTTTCGGGGATATGACATCTCCTTCTCACTCCTCTGCGCAATTGGATGGGTTTAGACTGCTGTCCCTGTACTTGGACACTCATAGTAGCGGCTTCATAGAGACATCTCAGCGCCTCGATGTAACGATAGTCTACTTGGCATCGCTGTATGGATTCCAGAACAGCCCAAGTTTCGACTCAGTCAAAGGCCTTCTCATAGTCCACAAAAGCGAGACAGAGGCTGATTTTACGCTTCGGACTATTGTATAATCTGCCTCACTGTGTGAATGTGGTCTAAGGTGCCATATCCTCCGCGAAATAATCAGAATCACCACAAGTGATCGATGATGAGTTTGGTAGCAATAATCATTGTGTCTGCCATCTTGCCACCTGCCATCATCAACACTTTTACGCCAAACCGCTGGCACAGTGTGTTAACTAAGCTGGGCTAACATGTTGTTGCTTGGATTTCTGTTAGAAAAGTGGCTCGTAAGCGTTAATAGAAAGAAATAGACGAAATACTGGAGCGAAACATACTTTTGCAGAAGTCAGATCGACTCACACAGGTGAAAAGTCACTGATTAAGAAGACATCCACTGCTGCTAGCCAGGTAACATATTGCTCCAGAATTTCGTTCATTTCTATTCAATCTGGAGTTTATATTTACCCCGTTTTACGGTACCTTCTTAAAAATAGGAAAAAATTAAGCCACGCCGGCGCGGCGCCGCCGCGCCGGGCTTGAGGGTCGGCGCGCCGCCGCCGGCAAATTTGATGTCGGCGCGCACGTCTAAGACAGACACGTCGTGAGTCAAATTGAAATATGTAGTACAACGACAGAGCTGCATGCAGCGGCTAATAAATTATGTAAGCTTTAAATAGAGTCCGACGGACTTCATTGATTGTGTTCGCATTGCAACTTTTCCCATAACTTATCAAGGGGAAACTCCGGTGTCTCTGTTAGCGCTAAATTTACTAGACTTCGGTTTGAAGATTTTTTATTTCTCAAACAACACAAATAGTTCACTCAGATGTGAAACACAAAGTTTTACTTGGGTATGTGCGTAATAATGTTAGTATTTTTTACTCAAAAATATATTATGTTATACTGACATATTACTGATATAACGTTATACTGACTTAAAACTTCACTGTGGTTTTCTATTATTTACCAAAATACTACTCGTGTCTTGTGATATTTCATTTGCGACATTACCATAATAAAGGTGTTTCCACAATCGTCGGTCAAATGACGGTCATTTATTGTGATGCTAAGAAGGCATTTATCGTAGCTATTGAACACGTTCCGTACACGACAGCAATGTTATTCGCGAAGTCATAAGGCAGAGACAAATTACTGTAGCTGATAGGTGACAACAAAATAATAACGTTTGTGTATCAAACGAGCAAATCTTATTCGGTTATGATGCGGTTTTATTTTGTATAGAGATAACCTTTCAGATAGCTAATTCAGTGAATACATTAACACTATAGAACAGCAGGTGTCATACAATGAATGGAACAAACTAGTCCCACGCTCAGAGTTTGCTCTCATCATTACTCAGTGGGCGACATAATCTAGTTCCGAATACTCTCCTTCGACGTGAATCACGACCGAAGCAAAGAAATATGCGGTGAATATCGATACAATTCCGAAGAATACCTTAGAAAACATCAGAGAAGTCAACCCGATGAGGTAATACCTATAATAGTCGAGTGTTTACATTTTCTATTAACAGACATACTAGAATGAGGTACTTAGCAACACACCGTATCCGACCAATAATCTTGTGGTCAAGTTCAAGATGTTATTTAATAAGGTACTTTAGATGAGGAAATTAGGTAATGCGGTGTCCCAATGAGCAGTTATAGCTTTGGAATACACGAGAAGATTGAAACTAGACAGTGTTTAATCAAATGCCGAGGTGGTACCACAATCTTCCGGCGAATAGACACTAATTCCTCAATTAAGGACAATTTCGCGGTTAACTTTCATGTGGAATCAATTGATGCAGCAATCACATGCTGTAAGACAGATGCAATTCTCAATGCCAATTATTCAGTTTAGTAGTTCCCGTGAATTTATTGTTAAATGATTTTACGCTTGTCGATTTGAACGAAATCGTGGTACGAATTGATGTAGCTATTACTTACCTATACAAGACGAAATTTGTGACGTAGCGTAAAACCAGAAATCGATTCCTGAGCGATGGGGTTTTATTGATTTTGCAGAAAGGCCTTTACTCCTACTACTTTAAGGCGTTTTGACCCCGGATCGATAGATTAAAAATATGTTGGATACCAAGGAGTGTTATTTGTGGTGTGATGTGACCTAGCAGAGAGCAGGAAACAGCACGAGAACATTTGACCGACTTGGCTGTCACAATACTGCCGCGATCCAGAACAGTCGACTTTATTCTTAAAGATAATGTTATATAAATAAGCAATTTTCAGTCGTCCTGAAATTAACTTAATGTGAACTTGCTATAATGAAGAAAACACATTTTTGGTGATGCAACTGGGACATATTCAAAAAGTATGACTCACTGAACTCGTATTTTAACCAATTAATAAAAACATTGCCATGAATGAAAATTTATTGATGGATCACTCAATAAGAAAGAAGGTTTATTGATATTCATGACTCATCTGCAATTATGGTATCGAAGCTGCATGAATCTGATAATAATAAAGTACGTGAAAAGACGCAAAAGGATTAATTTGTATTCGTTACAAACGAAAAATACATACTACACGCGAGCCGTGCAAAGAATATTTAAACCCAAAAAGGTAGTACAAGTATCAAGAGGATCGCCAAACTGCAACTAATAAATTATGTCAATCAGATCTCTCGAAAGTATTGTATATTTGTCGTTCGATGCCGCACTGCAAGATTTATTGGCTATTGTTTTATTAACAGTACAAGCTGCGGTTATTGAAGAGGCTTTTAACGATGATGGGGACGTGCCATAACTATCAATAAATCTAAATTCATTTCAGTTAGTTCGTTCATCTTCGAGATCTTGGTAAAACAGCTGTTTAAACGAGACATGCCAGTAATTATATTTCTAAGACATTCTATGACAATAATTCCACGCTCCAACACTGAATAAATTGTCTGAGAATTCCGCAGAGGATTCATATAGCAGCCATTTACGCCAGATAAGGTCGACTGGGAACGTAAATTGCCAATATCTGTTTCAATAATAGCAATGAATAATTTAAACGATAACACGCGCCGATCGGAAGAGCCTTATATCTTAACCCTTAGGACCGCGTATGGCGAGACCAATCGGTTAATCAGGACACGTTCGTTCCCGCTACGCTAGTAGGCGGTAATGTATACCATCCTAACTCGCACCTGGCATGATAATTGATGATTTTCATGTCACTCTAGTTTGAATTACTCATTGGACCGGCTTTCATCTAAAGTGGTCTTTTAAAAAGATTATGAAAACCTAATTGGAAGTGTAAACTAACATCAATAGAAGATTGCCCAGATGGCGAATATTACATGCGATTGAAATGGTTTCATTACTACCGTTTTAATTGCAAAAGGTACAACTGCTATGACTGAAATAAAGTATTTGGTATTTATAAAAAATACAAAAAATTGCACAATGGATTTAGCTAAGAGCGTTCTTTTCAAAAAGAAGTTCCTGGTAAAGCTTGCAAATCTTTTACATGACAGATCTAAACTGAAGGTTACTTTATATGTGTCAGTAAATAAGTAAACATTTTAATTAGGTATACAAATTATACAATTGCCCGTACACATAATTGTTTAAGATCGCTTTGACATTGGCAGGCAGTAAGTAAGTGCAATTGTTATCGGGGCGAGTCACGAAGTTCATGGCGGGCGTACTAGGCTTTGTTCTCACGGTTTCTGAAATATAGCGCCGATCGTTATCTTAGCCAGTGATGAATGCACTCAGAAAGATCGCAAACCATTCTAATAACTCACAGTTTGTAAGGCCGAACCTAGCAACTACTGAATAACTGCTTTACTTGTTGATTTAATATCAAATGTGCTAGGTAAACTTAATCGCAGGTAAGGTAATCATGCGTGTGATGATGGTGACCGTACGAGGATAAGTTTGTTTGGCTAGCAAAGCCAAATAAACTACATAGTTAAGACTATTTGTCGAGATGACATCAGCCTACTTGAAAGAAAAGATTCCAGGGCAAGTAAGACCCTTTGACGTGACTCCTTGTTTACCAACTTCCAATATAGGTAAATGTGAGTCAGTTATATCGGTATAAGCTCATGTTGTATAGGTAGATAAATAACGAACTAAGGCACTACCTACAGCCAACTGTGTCCACACAAGCTGATGACGTGGCGTCAGAACTTGCAATTTAAGCTACTACGTATCAACACTGGAGTTATATGAAACAAAGAAAGAAATAAAATAATAAGAAAACCTCTTTGAAACATAAATAACAGAAGGCTGTAATTTCCCAGAAGATTCACCTTGAACTTGAGTGCGTCTAAACATGGTCTGACGTAAGTGTTTCTGTCAATACAGCAATTCACACTTGTGATTGAATGCTGTCGCCTCAACAACATCACAGGTTTAATCAAAATCACATAAAATCGGATTATGTTCGTTATAAAATGTTTTTGATGAGTCTAATGATGGAGCAATTGAAGTTTACTGCGCAGACAACATTTAACTAATGTATTCGTAGTTGATTAAGATTATACACTTAATAACTACATATTCGATTTCTTATAAAGTAATTCCGTGATTCATATCGTTCTATTAGTGATATAAGGACGCAGATAAGATAGTTTGAAATACAACGCGATGACCAATAAATAGTAGAATTGCTTTAAAGGCAATTTCTCAGAAATAAGATACTTTGATTTCAATCCGATATGAACATCCAAGGCCAAAACGAACCTATGGGAAATAACAGTTAGAAATCATCGATTAAAAATGTCGTTATACGAGGAAGACTTTGTTATTGAAAACTCTACTACAAAAAATGCTGTTTAGAATCAAATATGCCTAGATAGAAAAGGCGCATTTAAAAAACATATATCATACCAATATTTGTGTTTCATAGAGATATCATAGCATGCCTGATTATTTATTATCAAATAAAAGATAGCTGATTCGAAGAAAGGAACACGGCAATCCAATTACGGTCAACAAAGAACTTTCATAGTTCTATCTATGCGAATATTAAGTATTCCTGACGTAGATAAACATCGTGAAACTGCACAGAAATTAATAGATAGAAATTTGTCTTCTTGCAAGAAACCTAATAAGCTTAATGTGACATTTACCAGTTATTTTCTAAGCTTAATGTATTTGTTGATTTAAATATCTTATTTAATGATAACACCGTTAAACTATAAGGAGATAAACATAACATTAATAGTTTTCAATTTTGGACAAAACGTGAAACCACTTGTGACTTGTTAAATCAGAAACACCCACGTGAAAATCTCTCGTAAAATTTAATAGTCCTCCAAAGTTGGAGAACACTACTGTTGTCGCAAATCAATTAGAGAGTAAAGAAAAATTATACACAAGTATTTCAGCTATCTAACTATGCTTTATATTATAATGCAATCAGTTGAAACTTTAGATAAGAAAAGGGTTTTTAAGGACGTGCTATTAATCTTACGAGATAAGCTGATCTACAGCACTGTTAATAGGTTATCGTTAACGTCCACATCGCCTCGCAAGCAAATTACATTCAGCGCTGAATCAAACAGAGATTACTCACAAGAACCTAACGATCATAATGATTATGAATTTATGATGGTGTGGATAAATCTGTGCAATTTCTAATTCTAATGGTGCAGTTTAATCATTACTAGGTTATACAAAAGGAGGGTGGGTCGCAGCGTCCTGCCAGTCGAGACGGCGCCTGTGCAGACGACTATAAAGAACACAAACGACGAAGTATTCTATAAAAGAGGTTTATATATCCAGCAGATTTGGCAGAAACCCAATTTGAAATCATTAAATCGACTGGTACATACAATTACCTAACTGTTATTAAAGATAATGGTTTCGTACTAAGAACACTTGTCAAGTTATAAAATGATGAACAATACGTTATAAATAACTTTGTGGAAACCGCCGATCGCAAAAGGAGCGACCACGTACGGAAACAGAAATTATTTGTGATCTCAACGTGTATTGTCTACTGCGATGTTTTGCAATACTATTTGTGTGCTATTGAAATAACATGAATTCTCAGATTGATTATGGATGTGGACACTTGGACATTGACTCAACAAACGTGTCAAAGTCAGCCAAAGATTATTATTACTATGATTTTCTTTGAAATAACAAAATTCCGGGCGTTTTCGTTTATAAAAAACTATTAAAGCTTAAGAACATCGCATTAAAACGACGCAATAACTCAAAACTTGGCCGCTATGACTAAGCCAGTTTCCTAATGATATCGAACGGCGCCATGCAGCAGCAAAAACTTGTCGGGCAATCGACGTGCAATGAAAATACATAATTTAATGTGATAAAACATACCATTACCGAGACCACGGCAAGACATGACAAGGCATCGATTTGATTGGCACGTGAGATGCATGAGGATGCCGCATCCCGCGATTACCTTTATACATTACTATGTGTAACTTGAAGATGGAATAAAGATGGGATGTCCTGTAATTGACTCCAACCGTATGAAGTTTAGGAAGGATCTCTACATCCAATTTCCGAATCCTTAGCGACAATAAAACTCACATTCCACGTGTTGTTTTGTCATCAGTCGGGCGTGGGAGTGGCTAGCACCTCCGGGCCAATCCAGCTATTAGGAAGTCTACATCTCAATTGTTATCATAGATTTGACAAAAACATAATGTAATACAAGCCGACGGATGACGATTGATTACCGAGACATATTTGGCTCGGTTCGATACGCTCGAGAAGAATCGGTATCGGTGTGAAATCTAAACCCTGGTTCAAGGTAGCAGCTTATTTATTACAGTGACAAAATCTACATTTGAGGTGTAATGTTACGATGATTAATATGATTATTGTTTTCCATCGTTAGAGCTGATTATATACTTAATTGATTAATTTGTAGGGAAGTCACGTAAATACTAGGTCGCACCTGTCGACAACAATGCCAAGTAAAGTAATTGAGGATTCATCTACAGATAAGGAAAGGATACAGGAAACTGTCTCACAAACTTTATCCTTTGGCTCTGTGCCTTTTCATTAGTCGATATTACTTTACCTATAAAATAAGAGGAACTTGAGAGAATATAACAAAAGTTAATCACGAAATGCTAGAACAGTGTCATGACATTCGTAGCAAAAATTCACAAAACCTACAGTTATTTTTGATTTACATTTTGCCGTGCTTCAACGATGATCGTGACGTGAACCACGCTATATAGAGAATAGAAATTAACGAAGAAACAACTTATTGCGCAACTGCCGACTATGTTAACTGGCATTAAAGCAAATAGACACCAGAATTGTGAATACAGAAGTAACACAAACAGTATGAATTTGCCTAACAAAGACTAGCGTGCCAAGTGCCAACTGATAACTTTTTATAGCTCTGAAATATTCTAGAAAAAACTCACTGAATATTTAAGCGATTTCAAAATACAGTCGGGAATGAACAAGTCTGTTTGAACGGGAATAAGCTGATGAACTGTTCAGAGCCTCATCAAGGTCAGATGCAGTTAGTGTTTGCGATGTGGCATATCATTCTGTTGGACCAAACAAGGTTAAACGTCGGTCACCGCAATGGCAGAACATAATGCGAGCAAAGGATACAGAGCTCAGCTCGCCGGTCACGGTAAACATCTCACGGTAATGAAGGCTTGAAGACAAATGCCGACCACCAGCACACTTGTAATAAGGAGTTGTAGTCAATAGAGCCAGTATTTTATTGGTGTGCAAATAAGGCATACGTTTAAGCGTAACGAGCATTAGATGACAGTCGAGAAAGGCAAAAAATCTGGATAAAAACTAAAGAATTCAACAAACACAGACCAAAAGAAACACGTTTTATATCGTTGAGGTATCTTATTAATGACATAAAACTTTACTATTGAAAACCAATGAATACTAATTTCCATGGTTCGTTATTTTAAAGGTCAGCACGATACCGATTAGTAAATAATCAATAGGGGTTCCTAGGTTTCAGTTAAAAATAGACAAACTTAATTACTACAACCGATTCCACAAAGTCTAAGGGTATACTACATACATGAATAGGAACCTTTAAAACTAAAACCATATTATTCGCATAGAGGAGGAAGTCGAAGTTTGTGCCTAATGAATATTTTACTTCTCTTACTATGTACAAGCCAATGTAGTCAAGAAGTGTTTATATGATTAGGAGCAAAACATCTAGATTAGACAATAGAAGATTTCCCAGCACAGCTATTACTCAAGTCAAGAATGTCATCTTTACTACTTAATAATTTTATCAACTCTATAGCTGCTTATAGGTAAGATAGTTTATTTTTGTATAAATTAATTGCTACTATAATCGTAATTAGAATGTTTTATAATTTGTTATGTTTTTATATTAAAGAACAAAGAATATATACATATATACTTAGATAGTATTTAAAAATATGGTATAAAAAATACTCTTAGGTTTTGATAAGTCCACCATAACATTAATTAAAGCAGTTTGGGATTTGTCCACGTTACTTTCGAAGAAGATAAAGTGAAATCTAGAACAATACCACAATAAAATCCTTTTAAGAATTTTAAGGATTTTCGAATAGTCTTGCTATTTGAGACTATTGGGTAGAATCTGCATATGAATAGCATTATATTAGCATAAATCGTTTTAAAATGTCAAGAGTT
Source organism: Eupithecia centaureata (assembly GCA_944547425.1). Lineage (NCBI taxonomy): Eukaryota > Metazoa > Arthropoda > Insecta > Lepidoptera > Geometridae > Eupithecia > Eupithecia centaureata. The sequence continues at coordinate 11,166,803 of OX155682.1, read as the reverse complement.
TAACGGGAAAGTGAATTTAGAGAAAAACTTTGCCTTTTGCAAATATTTTTGTCGACGTAGAAACATAAAAGGAAGGATATACTAAAAAAACTACGCTAAAGAAGTTTTTAGAATGTCTATAAACGGAAAATACTCGTACTTAGCAACGGTTTCAAGCTTAAAGATTAAAATACACCGGAAAATTCAACCGGATAAGGATAAGAGTACTTTTAAAAGCAGCGTAAACGTTGCAATTGTTTCAATCATTTTAAACCAAGGATACAATTTAACATTTTATTCAGAGTAACCAATAATAAAATTTGGCGTAAGCTGGGGGAATATATAGGTCCCTTCCTAATTTGCTTTTTCCCGTCGTCGCTTCTGCGCATCGCTGTTTAAACTCATATCGACTGTGAACCCTGCTGCCTCATATCTCCACCTATATCTACTCTACCTTGTTATGAGGTACTTTGTATAATGTACTGTGCACTAGATTCTTCACAAGCATTTAGCATTAATTATTATAATTAAGAGCTCATATTAGCACCGGCCTAGATGAGAGGTCTACTAAATTTTTAACAAGAGTTTATTATGTGTAGTGTAGGTATTAATTCTGGTCATAAACATTTGTCGATTTTAAAATAATGTAGCAAATGATGTAATTGATTACAAGGAAGTTACAAAAATGTTAACAAAACCTACTCTTTACGAAAATATTTCACGTAAGTGCGAAAATCTCAATTGCCTTTTTGTCATCACTTTTTTGAACACTATGAAAATTATAATTTTTTTTCTTCAAGTAGATACGTATTAACTATTTGAATTTAATATCAATCTTGCATTAGCATGTATCAAAACTCACCGGAAAAGCTAATTCTCGTTTCAACCGGCATATTTAATTCTGCGAATTCCTTAGTAATGTCTCAAGAAGGTGTTCGGCGTTCGATCGTCGGAAGGTCCTGCGTTTATTAGCAGCGCGGTCGTGTGGGGACGCGCGATTGATTCAGTCGTCGAGCGTGCACTGCCGACCGGGTACCGTCTGTACTGCCAACTGCGACTCAGTATTGTGGCTAGACTTACATACAAGTACTGTTACTTGAACTTTACACCGAATAAACCTACATGGTATCTTTCACGTATTCCCCACCAACACTAATGTAGGTATTATTCTTGCCTTGAAAGAGAACCGTTGTTGTAAGAAAGGATTAAAGGTACGCAGAAAAAACAGTTAGTAAGATTATGACTCAAGTTCTAAGAAGGGCTTTATTCGAGCAAGAAGAAACAACCACTACCTACTAAAATGATTCGCTGGAAATTAAACAGGTTTTTTCTTCATCAGACGTTAGATCTAACGGACCAGTAATAAAGTTGGAAACACTCATGCCGTACATATTCGGCGTTTCGTCTGAACCTCCAACTCAGCGCGCAATACCACGATAGGCTTTTGTTATTGTTTTGGCAGGCGCTCGCCGCCGCCCTTCGTGACCGACTGGGGTGGAATGCGAATCATACTTGCTATTTCGCTCACTTGACTTCTTTAGGATTATGGACCCTTGAGTAAAGTTGGCTAAGAAGCTTCAGCACTTCTTTTATATCAATATTAAGTATCCTTCATATCAAAAGAAGTCAGACTACTGGGCTTTATTTCTGTGTGTAAATAAATATCTAGGGCTAAATAAAAGCTTTTTTGGAAGAAACGAAGCTATAACGTCACGGATTTCCCGTGGTTTTCCCCTGAAAATAAGTATCGAGTCCTATTATTAGTCTAACGTATAATATGGAAATAGGCAGCTATTAAACTCAATTTACTTTCATTACTATGCTAGGTAAGGGTTATCAACTGGGGCTCTGACTCAGGCATAGAATTGATTGATAACAGAATGTGAGCAATAACAAAATAGAGACAAACACTTCATTGATAAGACAAAATTATCACCTTTTACGAGAGACGATAAGAATCGCGTGCTTCGAATTCCTCTATTTCTGCAAATGTTTAAGTTTACCGAAAGGTTAAAGGAATACTCGTAGATAAGACCGCCAACCGAGATATTGAAATGATACAGAGTTTATAGATTAGTGATGCTGGAATACACGCTTGCCTATCGTGACAAAACAGCCAGTCATGGTTGAATGAAGCACGATTTCTAACAGGTCAAAGAAAGTGAGTTTAGCGAGGTCCGAGGTGAAGCCTTTGGAAGAGCATGTGACTCACTCGAATTGCATCCTGCTTCTTGCATTACTGTTTAAGAATACCAAGGTACATTCTGATTCTAAGTCGTAAATAATACGCCTTTCTCTACGTTTCCTACAAATAGTAAATTGCAATCACAATTTGTGCTTCGATAAAGCAGTACATAAAGCTATGACTTTAGAATGGACTATAATCTTACACAACAGACCTATAATGATAAATTCCAAACTTCCTTTCACCAAATTACAGACACACAATCTCTAATAGCCTGAAAACAAACCTACGATTTTTAAACGTAAATGTCAGGTAGGTCGTACGTAAGACAACGATGCTATATTGCCAATTCGCAGCGACGAATGCGATCGTAAATTTAGATCACTAATGAACAGTTAACTGTTTTGCTTGAGGGCAAGTAAACTAGGAAATATTGCTCTCGTCTCGATCGTAGGCCACTTATAAATCGCAAATAAATATCTGTCTTTTCTATGAAAACAGTCTGAAGCCTTTAAAGCCGTAATGAAAGTCTTATTAAGTCTTATAGTGAAATATTTCTGGACATGTAAATAATCTGTATGCCTCGCACATACCTAAATGTAAAATTAAATACACACCATATTCTTTAATGCGATGAGCATCAGCGAAGATATGAAATTTAGTTAGCAGAATGACATAATTAATACAAAAATAAGACATACTGCCTACAGGAAATTAGCAATATCCCAGCTGGCTGCGCACGTTTCAGACATCGTTGAACCAGGGTAAGTGTACTCGAGCGAAATCTCCCTCGGGGGTTGCGCGATGCGACATTCGCAACTTTCAATAGAGGCACTCTGAGTGTTTCAGTTTATACTCCTTTGCTTTTGCTCGTTATTTATTTTTCAGGGACCTTCTAGTGAACCATTTAGGTAAGACGTACCTACAAAGCAAAGCATACGTTGTACTTGTAAACAAATTCTAATTATTTTGTAAACATGGGCCACAAAGATGGAAGGACAGTTATTATAAAGTCAATTAAGTAAATGAAATAATAAATAATACGATAAAGTCTACACATATTAATTTGTTCTGTTGCAATTTTCAATACTTTGAATGTTCTTTATACTCCTGCTTGCTCATTTTTACTTTTTTTCAGGGACCTTATAGTGAAGCATGCGTAAAATCTATATAAAGTAAACATGTAATTGGCTTTTATAATATCAGGTTTCTCAATAAAAAATTACAAGTTAACATCTTGTAACAAATTCGATTACGTTGTAATTTTAATTCGTGATCGCAACAATCGTAGATCGTAGTATTACGATCGATATATAATTTACGTACCGGAGAAAGTGCTTTGTTAGAACAATCTGTTACCACACCAACACGTAATGAATTTAACACATCAACTGTTCTGGTTCTTAAATTAGAGCTCTTTAGCTCCTACTTGTGCTTACGTTAATTTTATAAATTGTGAAAGTTTTGTCATTTAATGTTAAAGTCCGCAAAGGTTCCTGAGCAATTTGTCAAATAGAGTTCTAAAGAGCTTATCATTCTAAATAATAAAGTTATGATTACGTTATGGCTTTCATTTTGGGTCGTTGACCCCTGGGCATTCGAAACAATCCGCGATTATCTCAAAGTTTACAGCGGAAGGCACGTACGACGTGCTTTCGGTCCGCAACTAATTTGTTATAAAGAACTTTTGTAAAACAATATCGTAGGTATGCGAGTTGTGCTCAATGAAATATGGAAGCGGTGACTAAGAAAAAAATATGTAGTTTTATTACGTGCAAAGAATAATGCGACAGTGTTGAATATTTAATAAGCTCTGTGCTAAAACATATATAACGTATGATAATAGGCAGACAGAGCGTCTTCTATTTTGTGGTAAGTCTTAGTTCGCTTGCCGTGTGAAGTAAGAACCTCGCGAATAATGCGGATATTGCTAACGTGTTACCGTGGGATTGCTTGGCATTTGATTTTCGCACTTTCGTGTGAGCGAATCTGTTCGGTGTTGTTGGTCACACAACATTCAACACGGCTCTTGGTTGTTTACAATTCGGCAGTATCAATATTATATTCAAATTAATATTATGTAATAGCAGCGCCTCGCGCAACCAAATCGATCAAATAATACAAATATTATATTTATCAACGCCATGATAAATATATATTTGTATTATTTGATCATCCCACGGGAACACTGAATTATTGTTGGATCCCGGGACAATTCAGTGTTTAGCATGTTTTTGTCCAGGATATGAGCTACACCGGTACCAAAGTTCATCCAAACCCATTTTCCGTTCGAGAGTTTCAGAGTAGTAACAAAAAATACAAACCTGCTTTTTTATAATACGTAAGCGGGATAATAACTATAAAAATTTCAATCAAAGAATAGTCAGATATTAAAACTAACTACACAATTGATCTAAATGCAGGCTGTTGCAAACAATCTAGATTTCAACTAATACTGTGATAACGTGATGGCAAATTGTATTAAAAAACCTGATAATATCCTTTTCTGTACCGATTACTGATTTTGCTCATCCACGTGTTTTTTATGAGGTTAACGAACCAGACGGGGTTTTTACAATGTTGAGATTACGTTGACAAACCCGACACCAGTGGAAAGAAACAAGCTTACCAACCAGAACTCTTTCCTGTAACCGTTTCGGAATACTCGAGTTACAGGAATATCGGATCACCGGTGACTTCCACAACATGCAAGCCAGGATGCCTGAGTTCCGTAGAATCACGTTACATCACACAGTCTGCATGTAAACTTACAATATGCGGCGCGCAGCGAATGCGGTTACGGAGCCTTCCGCATGTCAAGTTTACCGATACAGGTTTAATCGAATACTTCATTGATCATTACTATATTTCTTAAGAACTGAGATAAGTATCGCAAATACCGACAGCGGCTACAGAATTTATTTCATTAAATGAAGCTCAATGAGTGTTTTAAAAAGGTCAGGAATTCGTGGGAACTATAAATAATAATGTACGGTGCTATGAATAACTCTATAATTATTCGAATTTGTGTATGGACGGACAGTATCAACGAGGGCTATTTACGACGACAAAGTAAAATCGCGAAACACACAGTGAAAGATTAGACGCAGAACGAAGACATTTTCTATAATCGCATCGCATTGTGTGGAAGCGGCTTTTATCCCTCCGTATTAGGTTTAGAAATTGTCGCGACAACGTTACAATTTGTCGCCGTCACTTTCTTCACTAAGCAGCTATTTAAAAAGTCAATTGAAGTACATTGGATGGACATGAATGTAATGTTAACGAGTCTGGTTAGCTCGAGACCAGTGGAATAGGTTACTGTGTCTTTAACAATGCAATGGAAATTAATTGACTCTACGACAGAGCTCAGCAATGGGGGCAGACCTAGGATATCGTTGTATCTTACATATCGTATATACATAATGTCGCCACCCCACCACTCAGCAATTACTATTTCAGAGCAAACTAACCATAGCGCTAGTCTTTCTTAGTAATTTTAAATATTAGCCCCGAATCCACTTATTCAAGTAAGTTAGTTGAGTAGATTCTAATTAGTTGTTGCCTTTCATTCTTTCCATCGAAAGATTGCTCAGAAGAGATCACTCCATTTTAGTTAGGTATTTGTCTTGTAAAGTATTTTTGTTATGTTTTTGTAGTGTAAAATAAAGTTTTTTGTATTATATTTGACGACCGATGTAGGTACATAGGCCTCCCATAATGAGCGCCATAGCGCCCTGTCTTCAGCTTTCTTTGTACCTCAAGTATAATATCATACATTTTTTTTATTACAGTACATATTATTTACTTATCACTAAATAGTATAAAATAAAGTCGCTTTCTCTGTTCCTATGTCCCTATTTCGCTATGTCCCTTTGTATGCTAAAACTTTAAAACTACGCAACGGACTTTGATGCGGTTTTTTTCAATAGATTGAGTGATTCAAGAGGAAGGTTTATAAGTATAATAAAACCGTGCGAAGCCGGGGCGGGTTGCTAGTTTATTATAATTAGTAGAGCATCCTCTTTATCAGAAACACATACATACAAAGCTAAAGGGTGTTAGGGGATCCCATCATTATTGTAAGTCATTTAGAATCATTTATTCAGTTGTTTCGTGTTGTTACAATAGGTCTTAGGTAAATAAATGTATAGGCCAAACAAGAACCTCGTTGAGGCGCTACAACATAGCTTAAAACTAGTCTTAGGGCGAGAGAAGGAGAATACAAAATGTTATAATCGCACATACAGGCCGCACCCATCACGGAATTGATATAATAAGAGCGATTAGATGACTGGCGTCCTCCTCTTCATACGATCATGTAATTTGCGTGTCGCCATTGGACCGTAGAATCAGTCAGTTTGTATAATGGCTAGGCCGATTACAAAACGAACGCCCAATATTTTTAAACTTACACGATCATAACACTGGATACATTATAATCCGTTAAAAATGTAATTATAATTAGGTAATAGGTTTATTATTTATCGCATTAAATAACCAATTTTTTCAACGTTTTAACAGGTTTACACACTGTCACGCAATGTCATTCCTACCTAAAATTAAAACGAAAGCTGATTTGTTGGGAATACTTATAAAATTTTATTAAATGAGATGGCTTAGCAACGTTAAACCATTTTGTTGATCGTTCAATAGGCAAAGGCAATTAATTTAATTGCGCCGTTTTGCAATCTTTCCAGTCTTTCTATAAACGGGCTGATTCTGCGATCTGGCGGCGACATGCGTATTTTGTATAGCCTAATTCACATGCAAGACCAGGACGCGGACATTAATAATGCAATAACTGCCTTGAATAACTGAGATTAAACCAATTCCTTTGAGAAAGAAGCCGAAGCCGCGATTTAGTAGTAGTATGGAGCGTACGTGATCTGTGATATATGCATTTTTGTTCTTAGAGGGTCATAATGATGAGAAGATAAAAATGTGCAATATTAGGGGGCGTCCATTTCGTTCGGAAAAAATCACAATATATTACAAAGGCCTCCCCCTTTTGTGATATATCATGATTTTTTTGATGAGCAGTGAGATTTACCGTGTATATTTATGCGCATTTTCTAACCGGAGACAGACATTTTTATCACAGTACCTATTAAATTTGATTTAGAATAAACATTATGAATTATTTTGATGCTTTGTATTATCTAAAAAGAAACAAGTGATTTTGGGCTTTCTTCATCTCACAACGTATCATTATGAGGGAATGGATGGGGGCTTAAAAGTTGCTAAAATCATCACGTGAGTAATCGACGACCTCACCAGCGTCCTTTCAAATAATTCTTAAATAACTTGATAATAAACTCAACTCAAATAATCATAACGACTGAAACAAAAAATAAAATTACTACAAGTCTGTGGAAGTTTTAAAGGTGTCAGTTCACAAAAACCTTAATAACATTCCAGCAAAAACTTGTGCAATAAATAATTGTGTCAACGATGTCTCATTCATTGTAATGTTTATGCTGTGTGTATGATAATTATGATTGTAATGAATCAACAATAGGCAGTGATAATTGCTTGCGATTGATTTGGCTGATTGATGATTGGGATAAGCTGAACATGCGAGTTTCATTAAACAGAGTCCGTGAAAATATGATATTTTGCAGAAATGCTTTTAAATATGCTGGTGAAGCATCGAGCATAGAGAGATCTGTAAGTATAATCAAATAATCAAATAATCAATATCTTTATTTCTTTAGGCTTACAAAATAAGCACTTAGACAAGTCAAATTTAATACTATAGGTAAGTACATAATTATCAAAATAATATAAGAAATAAAGTGATAATTGATTTTCAGTTCGCCTCAGTTTTTTGTTCACTAGTGGAAGAGGCGAAATAGAAAAAGATATATAAAAGACTATATTAACGATATTCATTACAACCCAAAAACCTGCCTTCTAAAAATTTAAATTGGTTTTGTTTGTGGCTAGACTACTTTGTTAAAACGTTTTAACCAGAGTACTTCATAATCAAATACCATTTTAAATTTGACATCATATTTCATTGGGACTTGCATGAATGATATCATCAGATTTAATCCCATTATTTGTGGACGCTGGTTAATCCATAAGGCACATATTTACTGTGATAACACAAAAATCAGAGCGCTGTTGAAATTTAATAGACATAAAGTTATAAATTTTGCTTTGAATTAAATCTGTTGTTTGGCCTCATTGCCATTTCGATGAAATATCGAAAACTAGTATCCTAGAACAAGCACGATCACGCCAAGGTGAGCTAGTTCACAACAACAACAATTGCAATCGCACAAATGTAACTAATATACCTACTGATTTTGAATCGTAAACATTTAATAGTCGGGGAGCGGGGGGCTAGTTGTATAACGGAGCTAAATAGTAACAGCTTATTGGATAAATGTCCTATAAAATAAAAAAAGCTTCATTACGAGTATTATAATATTTGCTATCTTGACTTCCCCGTCAAAAAAACTAAAATTTGTTAGAACAAGGTCCCCTATTATTCTATTGTTTTTACTGTTAATTCTTGTTTTTTTATGTGTGTGTCTGAAATTGCAATATAAGTCTTTATCTTAGAGTCAAACATTAATTGTATAGAATAGATAATATTACGTGGAGGTGTTTATCTTATTTAGTATCACTGACCCTGATCACCCTGTTGGGCACATTATAAAATTATACACAACTACATACTGCAACCTGATTACACTCCCGTTTTTGGAATTATCAGCCTAAACTAAGTTTTAACTTTTTTTAAGCAGATCTCGATAATTTTGTAAGGCACCTTAATAAAGTTCAACAAGAAATAGTTACCAACTAAATCAAGTAATGCTGCTCTGATTGTTAGCTATATTGGTATAATCCGCATTAGATTGTAACGGGGCCAACCAGAGCGCTTCAGTTAGTTTAGTCACGCCTTTAGTAGACCGGACGGTATCATAAATAGCTGACACGGCTGGCAATGAACTGTCAGATCATGATGAATGCGACAGGTGAAACAAAGGAAGAAAGTTCCGGAGACAATAATATATCGTCTAATAAAAAAGGTTGGAGAATTAGCTTCACATGAACCTTCATGGAAATTTAAAAAACTACTAGCCATTTGGCTTGTATTGTAGTTGTACGCGTCCTGCTGGCTGAGTGATATGATACAGTATTTACTAGCGACCCGCCCCGGCTTCGCACGGTTTTATTATACGTATAAACCTTCCTCTTGAATCACTCTATCTATTAACCGCATCAAAATCCGTTGCGTAGTTTTAAAGATTTAAGCATACAAAGGGACATAGGGACAGAGAAAGCGACTTTGTTTTATACTATGTAGTGATGAACATGATTTGAACCACGTTCTGATCATGACTGACATCCGTGAATAATAAGTGATATGTGGAGAAATGGGTATATCCCACTGAAATCCACGTCTCTTAGAAATACCCCTGTCAGCTGTGGGTTTCTTCACAACAACACTACGGTGACGAATAAGACATTTACTTATGTTGTCCTGACTCCCGATAAATGTAAGATAAGTTATATTTATTGCAACTAGCGACATGTATTATACATTTAAACCTTCCTCTTGAATCACTCTACCTATAAAAAACCACATCAAAATCCGTTGCGTAATTTTAAAGATCTAAGCATACATAGGGACAGAACAGATTACTATGTACTTATGTATGTAGTGAAAAATAATAACATTACAGGCAAAAAGGTTGTTGGTAAAATAACGTGACAGTTTGTAAGTATGGATGGATGGATGTTTGTTCCTCTTTCACGCAAAAATTACTGAACGGATCGAGCTGAAATTTACGGAATAGACGTAGTTCTAGCCCTGGAATAACACATAGTACTTTCCATTCCATAAATCTGTTAGCATGGGATAGAAATAGCTTTGAGACATTTCCATACAAATAACGCGTGCGAAACCGCGGGCAGATACAATATTAACATTAAAAACTTATACACAAATAACTCTTTCAAGAACAAAAATAAGCAAACAGATATAACTAGAAAAAAAGACAAAGTGATATGTTCACCTGGAACTAAGTAAAAGTAAGTCAACAGTAATAACTAGAAACAAAAACTTGGCGCCTCTGTAATTGGAAGAAAGTTACCATTTCCATAAAAACAACTTGTAACAATCTGACTGATGATACCGACGACCGATGTGGCGTGGTTGGCCGGAGGAAGGAGGTTGAGGGTTCGAATCCCGCCTTGGGACAAATATTTTTAAGATTTGTAAATATTTGTTCTGGTTTTCTGTGTGTGCTCTATGATATAAAAGTATCTATCTATGTAATGTATTGTATTAAGTAAGTCAGTCACTAGTACCCTTAACAAAAACTCTGTTTAGCTTGGGGCTTGATGATGTAGTGTGGATTGTCCAGCATAATTTAATTTAATTGATACAGATAATCAGCTCAACCAACATGTGACCTACATTAGGTAAATTTCGAGATATTTTAACACAGGCGCCATTCGGTAGATATGATCAAATTGATCGCCGATAAGACAAAACACGGAATACTAAACTGTTTTTCGCCGTTCAAGTGGTGTGACCGAGCAAATAACATTTGTTCCGGTATTTTGAGTTCAAAATAATATTTAAGCATGTGATATTACTAGTATCTGCCCACGGTTTCGCCTGAGTCGTTCAGTAGTTTTTTGCGTGAAAGAGTACCTAACGAACGAGCATCCGTAAATACAAACTTTTGCGTTTATAATATTTGTAAGGATATATGTATAATGTTTACGTACTTAGTTACTTATTTCTAAATGGCAAGTGCTGCTTTCGTCGTGGTTTGCGCGTTGTGCGGTTGACTATTTAGCATTGATCGTTTCGTACCATTTCTGTATGGGATTTTCTTAGTTCCCTGTTTAAATTCTAAAAAACCGGCTCGATACTATCGTTACATAACTGAACTGATCTCTCGGGTCAAGAGAGATGTATCATGTAGGTATTGTTCGTGAGTATGATTCTCGACGCTCATTGGCTGTATTTTGATAATGCATTAAAAAACAATAGAAAATTACTCAACAAGAGGCGAAAATCGTCTTGAGTGATACAGTCGTAGGTACACCTAAATATTTTGCCCCTGCACCCGATCTCAAAAGTAGCCTGTCTAATTCCTGAAAGATCTTGCTTCTCATGGGGTCATGAGGTATTTATTTAATCGACTTCGGAGTTCATAGATGATGTTCTAATTTTTGTTTTAAAGAGTTAAAAGTAGGGTGGGTGCATCAGTGCCACACCAGGAACCATTAGTACACCATTTCTACCTTCACATCAAAATATTAACCTTCTGTCAAATTTCACGCCACTTTTTTACATTTGGTAGCACTGTTGTATTTCTATCAATCGTTTAATAAAAAATAAAAGCGGTAAATATGCCATCTATATCAGTAAAAAACGCATAATGCAAAACAAAAACCATTCTTTTCGTTCTGGGCGGCCATATTAGTAAGCTGCACTTCGACGATGAGTTTTTTCAATCTTTTGAAATCTTTGTATCGATCGTTTTAACTTATTTTCCAATTAATTGCGTAATATGATATGTAAAGCAATCAAATTTCATTTTCTTTCATCAGAAAATGTTAATTTTAATCAAAAGTTGTCATTGGAAAACTAATGGAACACGAATTCAATGCTTTTGCAGTAGTATTCCATTTGGTCTACAACTCGTCAATAAGTCTGTAATGTTTTTTTACAACATGAGCTCGTCGATCTCCGTCTCCCCCAGCAGCAGCGGGCGCGTGTCCCTGCGCTGGTGCTGCACGAAGGCCTGCAGGTCCAGACCGAAGGCGTCGGCCGCGGGGGGCTCCGCGCCCTCCTGGATGCTCTCAATCAACATAGACACCTCCTAGATACTCTCAATCATCAAAGACACCTCCTAGATGCTCTCAATCATCATAGACACCTCCTAGATGCTCTCAATCAACATAGACACCTCCTAGATGCTCTCAATCATCATAGACACCTCCTCAATCCTCTCAATCATCATAGACACCTCCTAGATCCTCTCAATCATCATAGACACCTCCTAGATGCTCTCAATCATCATAGACCCCTGTCTCCCCTCGTTCATTCATACCTGGATGCTCTTAATGATCATTGTTACCTCCTGGATGCTCTCAATCGTCAAAGACACCTCCTTGATGCTCTTTATCTCCATTCACATCTCCTCTTAATCATCATAGACACCTCCTGGATGTTCTCCATCATCAAAGACACCTCCTGGATGCTCTTCATCATTAAAGACACCTCCTGGATGCTCTCCATCATGTTAAACACCTCCTGGATGCTCTCCATCATCCTAGACACCTCCTGGATGCTCTCCATCATCAAAGACACCTCCTGGATGCTCTCCATCATCAAAGACACCTCCTGGATGCTCTCCATCATCAAAGACACCTCCTAGATGCTCTCCATCATCCTAGACACCTCCTGGATGCTCTCCATCATCAAAGACACCTCCTGGATGCTCTCCATCATCAAAGACACCTCCTGGATGCTCTCCATCATCAAAGACACCTCCTGGATGCTCTCCATCATCCTAGACACCTCCTGGATGCTCTCCATCGTCAAAGACACCTCCTGGATGCTCTTCATCATCCTAGACACCTCCTGGATGCTCTCCATCATCAAAGACACCTCCTGGATTCTCTCCATCATCAAAGACACCTCCTGGATGCTCTCCATCATCCTAGACACCTCCTGGGTGCTCTCCATCATCAAAGACACCTCCTGGGTGCTCTCCATCATCAAAGACACCTCCTGGATGCTCTCCATCATCAAAGACACCTCCTGGATGCTCTTTATCATCCTAGACACCTCCTGGACGCTTTCCATCATCAAAGACAACTCCTGGATGCTCTCCATCATCATAGACACCTCCTAGATCCTCTCAAACATCATAGACACCTCCTAGATCCTCTCAATCATCATAGACACCTCCTAGATGCTCTCAATCATCATAGACCACTGTCTCCCCTCGTTCATTCATACCTGGATGCTCTTAATGATCATTGTTACCTCCTGGATGCTATCCATCATCAAAGACACCTCCTGGATGCTCTGCATCATCCTAGACACCTCCTGGATGCTCTCTTTTTGACAATTTGTTTACTGTTTCTTCTACATTTATGTTTACTTAATTACACTGTACTCATTATTTTAAAAAAATCTTAAAATATCCACAATGTTCCTGTTGTAGACCAGTGGTTTGTTACTGGTGATACTACGAGTTTGTACCAGTAACAGACCACCTATATTTTTAATGACGCCGAAAAAAACGTTATTACATTATTTTTTTGTATTTTGATTTGTAATATATTTGTTTATTCATTATAATTCATAAATATTTTATTGCCAGCTATGATTATGTAAGTGATATGAATCACTTCATAATTATCTAGTTATCAAATTAGTTATTACGTTATTACCTTTATAGCATTTAAGTTTTACATGAAACTTGTGGACTCTCTGAAGGATAGAATTCGTAACGAATACATCCGACAGAGAACCAAAGTTATCGACATAGCTCAAAGAATTAGCAAGCTGAAGTGGCAATGGGCCGGTCATATCTCGCGAAGAACCGACAACCGTTGGGGTAAATTTGTTCTGGAGTGGAGACCGCGACTCGGTAAACGTAGTGTAGGACGCCCCCCGGCCAGGTCAGATGACGATCTGCGAAAGACTGCTGGCAGATGCTGGATGCGTCAAACTGAAGACAGGGCGCTATGGCGCTCATTGGGGGAGGCCTATGTCCAGCAGTGGACTAATATAGGTTGATGATGATGATGATTGTAGACTGATAAACAGTTTTTTTTTGTAATGGTTGTTTGAGGACTTGTTATAATAATTTTGTTCATTTAAAGCAATTGTTTTATTTCCTGATTCACTACTGGCGCAAGGTCTGGTCTTGCTGGTACAAGCTGGTCCACCTTAGGCACATTGCGACTTTTCACATTAATTATTAAATAAAAAAGCCTATTAACTAAAGTAATTCCGAATAAGCTACTTTATTCTATGGTAGACTAGAAGCAGGTTATTCTTTTTTTGCAATGGTTGTTGTAATATTTAATTAAGTCACAACATCAAAATTACTTTTAAAATGTTGCTTAATCGGTTTGTTACTGGTACACCCACCCTACGTTCATAGTTTTTAAAACACGCCAAATTATGAATAAGAATTAAAGCAACCAGAAATAATGAAAGAAAACCAATCAAAATCGAGTTGTTTTGTTGTAAATAATTGTAAGTCTTCCAGTTATTTAAGAAGCCAGTCAAACTAAGCCTAGTCGCGACTACGATTAAGCGGGTTAGGTATTGATTTACCAGCTCGCACGAGGGCCTTCCCGAAGATGACAATCACAATAATATTTTTTTATTTACCTACTTTATAGTTTGGATGGATGGAGGGATGTATGTATTGTTGTGATACCTTTTCACGTTAAAAGTACTGAAGGGTTTAATTTTCTATTATTGAAAACTAGCGACCCGCCCCGGCTTCGCACGGTTTTATTATAAGTATATAAACCTTCCTCTTGAATCACTCTAACTTTAAAAAAAAACCGCATCAAAATCCGTTGCGTAGTTTTTAGTCCAGTCATTACGTCGGAAAAATCGGCTTCAAAAAGAAAGTGAACCGAGAAAGCCAAATTTTTGATATTACGTGGGGGGTGGCTAGAAAAGCTTAAGTTCAAATTGTCGACCAAAATAACCTTGTGCAATTTCCGCCATCTTGAAAAAACCCTTAAATTCAGTTTTTTCATCATAACTCGGTTCCCCGTTGAGATACGAAATTTTTTATTGAATACTTTTTTGTAGCTTTTTTTACGATCTATAATTAAAGTCCGTTACATTTTTCACGTATCGATCGTCGTTTTCGAGATATCGATCAAAAATATCGAAAATTTTTGGAGATTTTTTTTTATTTCGCTATTAACTTTTTTTTTACTTTCTTTCACTGCTCCCACCAACGGAAAGTGCAGTCCGCCAACACGTCTTCCGGACATATCTACAAGTCCAAACATGGCTCGGAATTTACAAAGATCCACAGGAATGGGGTTGGCGACAAACAAATTACGGGCTCGAACCAATTTGCACCACAGCCGCACCACCTGAACTTTTAAAACTAATTTCGTGCAAATGCAAAGGAAAGTGTGGAGCTGCTTGTGGCTGCAAGAAAGCAGGAATTCATTGCTCCGTTATTTGCCTGCACTGCAGTGGACAAACATGTGACAATGTCGCCAGAGTCGAGATTTTATTCAACGACGATCACGACGATGACGATGATTATAATTTTTCGACCCTCACAACATCATTTCCTGCGATTGAAGAGGCTTCACGACTCGAAGAATCTACCGAGGAGGAACTTGAACAGCCAGGACCGTCCAAACGACGAAAAACGTGTCAAAATATGTGAAAGTGAAACGTGTGAACGTGAAAATGAAAAAAAATGAAAAAAATTACCACCTGTAATCATTATTTTTGCTGCCTAAAAATTATTTTATCAATAAATTTCATGTATTTGATTTATAATTCGGCTGGTTTATGATTTTTTTTTGATCGATATCTCGAAAACGACGATCGATACGTGAAAAATGTAACGGACTTTAATTATAGATCGTAAAAAAAGCTACAAAAAAGTATTCAATAAAAAATTTCGTATCTCAACGGGGAACCGAGTTATGATGAAAAAACTGAATTTAAGGGTTTTTTCAAGATGGCGGAAATTGCACAAGGTTATTTTGGTCGACAATTTGAACTTAAGCTTTTCTAGCCACCCCCCACGTAATATCAAAAATTTGGCTTTCTCGGTTCACTTTCTTTTCCAAATGTATATAATGACTGGACTATTTAAAGATTTAAGCATTCAAAGGGACATAATGACATAAGGACAGAAAAAGCAACTTTGTTTTATACTATGTAGTGATGGTCGAGCGTTTGGCCACCAAAGTGAAAATAAGGCATGAAATGTAGCGCGCTTCCCAGAAAGAACTTATTCACACTTTGAAGATTCCTAGATTGTAATTACTATATCGGGAAAAAATTCAGTCCGAAATAGCAGCCCCTATAAAAAGTACCCCCATATAACGGCAGTACTTTTTATGTGACAGAGTAATAAACATCCATACAAACTTACGCGTTTATAATATGAGTAAGGATAAGAAAGTTTATGTTTGTATGAAATAAACTTAACAGTTATTTTACATGTTTCAACCGAGACATGCCATTTGCCTCGTTTAGTCTCAGCTCCGAGGCTTTTAGACCAGACAGCCAAAGTGAGTTCACGTCACGCACTGGCTGGGAGAAAGTCCGCTCGTGGACAATAGAAGAATTGAAGGCCCCGAAACAACACGAAAATGCCATTCTCGACTCACGAGAACAGGTGAAACTTGCATCCTTGACTTGTACAGCTAAGTAAATTGCGTATTTAGTTACTGTTTTGTTCTTTACGGTTCCCAACGAATGTGTGGAGCGAAGTTTGTAAAACTCTGCTATCTTTAGTCTTGTAAGATTTTGTGAGGTTATGAATGTTTCACGATATGCAAAATATATCATATTGCCTTGTAAAACCAATGCTATACAAATGGTGATTAATTACAAATATTCTGACATGTCTAAAAGCCCTGTAATGTAAGGTCTAAAGGAAATAAAGCACTGAGTTTGAGGTTGAAATATAAAGAATTCTCGAGCTTTTGGGATAGATTTTATAGGGTTTAATTTAACCCTATCCAAGTGTTATTTCAGATCATAGTAACAGAAATCAGACAAAGAAAAATAAATGACAGAATAAACAGCGACGTAAAATAGAAATTAATAGGATATTCTGGTCATTTCGGCACAAGTGATCTTACTGGTTTCGGCTGTCTAGATTCCGTAATATTACTTTAAGATTCGTGTTCCCTAGTTTATTTTTAGGACCCGTAAAGTAACTTGGCAACGTAAAGTGACTAAAAAAAACATGTAATCACGTTTTTTTTAGTCACCGAGTTTAACAACTACGGTATCCAGCCAACCATAGTGTCTCGCTCCACACGTAATGGCAGCCCGCAGACGGTGGTTGGCAAAAGGTAAAGTTAGATATTTGTTCAACGTTTTTGGTAACCTTGAATCTGTACAAATAAACACATTCTCTGGATATGCTGATGAACTTGGGTCATTATAAAGGATGGATTTTTGTGACGGGATAGTCACTAAAGTTAAAGGTACAAGAAATGTTTTTTTTTTTTGAGATTTACTGAGCATTCATAGATTTTGGAAAAAATATTAGTCAGTAAGAAAAAAATGGTGGTTTTACGCAAAAACTTTTTTGATGCCAAAAGATTCTTCTGATTCCGAATTATGATTCTTAGGAGTTTTAAGGATCAAAAGTACCTACTGGACCCGACTGAGTTTTGAGTAGGCACTAGGAATTTAAAAAATCGACCTGTATCTTGTCTTCAAAAGGCAGTTTCTCATATATCCTGACAGGGCAACAAATCAACGTAATATTTACATTTATAGACAGATAACTGCACCTTCAAACCATATTAAGGAGCAAGAGCCCAATACTAATAATAGTGGCACAATCGGCGGCCTAATCGCTAACGGCGATCTCTTACAGGCAACCTTTCGATCTGAGGTAGGTATGGTAGCTATATGATTTTATCACAAATAAATAAACTATTAAGCGTATTCGCTAACGCTAAAAAGTATTATGAAAGAAAACAAATGTCCACCAGCTAGTGCCTCGGATTGGGAACTTCTTAATTTAGCGATTTCGAAATGGGCTCATTTTCGACTGACAAAAACCAAAAGGAGAAAAATCACAATACGGATGTAGGTATGTCTTTTTAAAGTATGGTGTAAGTTGTAAAGCGATAACTTCGACGATAGATCAGATTTTGATAATTATTTCGCTTTCATATAGGTAAGTATACTTAGTAGAGAATCACTATTAGTTCCATTACACTTAAAAATAATATAAATAGCCAGAAATTTGCAATCGTTTCTAGTTAAACGAAACACGAAGAAAAAACATTAAACATCGAAGTGAGTAGGTACTTTATCTAGTACGAATGATAACGGGATCCAAAGGCGTTCTCGGCAGATTTTTAATAGCATGAAGGTCGTATAAAACCGGTTCATATAACAGGAACATTTTTTACCACAAGCGCTTACAAAAACCATAAACATTAGCAAAAACTTACTTTCGAAACTGGATCATTTATTCTAAACGAGTTATATTTTACGGTAAGGTCTATTGAGAGTTTTAAAGAAGACGATTTCGGAGTTACGATCGTTGTTGGGGTAAATGTGTTCTTGAGTGGAGACTGCGTTTGGCAAACGTAGTGTAGGGTACCCTCCGATCAGGTGGGATGACAATTTGCGAAAGACTGCTGGCAGATGCTGGACACGGCAAGCTGAAGACAGGGCGTTATTGCACTCATTATGGGAAGCCTACGTCCAGCAGTGGACTAAAATAGACTTAAAAATTTCATAATGTTTAAATAAAATTGTTGAAAGAATATTTTTCCGCATATACCTATCATACTATTGGTAGGAACAAAATTATGATTGTATTAGGTATAAGAGAATAGCGATGCCGATTTTCTAAAAGAGCGTGCCGCTCCTTACCTACGTCCCTTCACTGCATTCCTCTAGTGAACGGAATCAGTTTTATTGTAGAGCCAATCTCTAATTGAAATAGTTCAAAATAAGCATTTAGCTTACGTAACATGAGAATATGATATTTCAAGTTCATAGGTCATCGTTTGGTTCGCACCTCGCATATTTTGTCGTAAGCATTTAAATACCTAACTTAGATAGTTAAGTGTTTAAATGCTTACGTTATTAAATGTTTAAAATTTACGTCATAAGAACGCAATTCAAAACATAACGCTAACTTATATACTTAGGCACGTCTTGTGATTATTTAGTAGAATAATAGAATTCTAACATGTTATACGTTCTTAGTTACAAGGTTACCTAAGTGACAAAATGTAAATTAACTTTACCATTAATCTGAGGTTAAGTTTGCTACGTTAGATTAAATACATATAGTGGTTTGGTACCATGGTAATAAGGAGCTACATAACTATGCTGCGATTCAAAAACCTAGATATTTAATATTTATGATATCAAATCAGTTACAAAAGAAAATAAATATTGGTGAACGTATTTTACGACGGTCGTATCATCAAAGCAAGCTGCTTTTTGTATTTGTATTTGCAGAAGTTCAAAACAATTCGTGGTTTTTACAGCCTTCGTCCATAATGGTCTCTCACTCCTTATATCTTTTTCGCTGTGCTTCAAGTTTTTGTTTTGGTTTTTAGTTGTTACTCTGCTATACCCTACTGTTGTCTGTTATTCTTATCAGTTTTTTAAGTTTCCATTCATAAATATCTTTGTTTACGAAAAATATCAATGACTCTAAATCAAAATATACAGAAATAGATAGTTACAAATCGATCATTAAACACAGTTCCACTATCAAGTGAAACGTGACCTAGTACGAACGAACAAAACCACCGTGCGCTTCACAGTCACACTTTCGTTCGCGTTTAGTTGATTCCAACGCCAAAATTACCATAGCAAATCGTCTGAAGTGATAGATCAACGCACGAACGGAGCATGGTCCAACGCGCTGAGAGAGATGCATAGAAAGTAATGGACTCAGATGAATACCACATTAATGCGTACAACTTGTTGTTGTTTCATGAACTGTAGTGTAGTGTACAGTTTACACATGCGCTGTTGTATTTAGAGCAATGCAGCAGTATAAAATATACATCGATGCGCAAAAAAGATCACAGAGCAAAAATTAACTTTTTTTCAACTCCATGAAAAAGACTCATTTTAAAGTAGATACTTATTCATATTATATCTCATTATGTTTATTGTAGCAGTTTAGATTATAAAACGACCAAATTAATTAAAACATATTTTAAGTTGCTGACGGAATATAAACACGTTTTGCGTGAATTTTAAGAAGTTTTTATTTGATTAATCCTGATTGTGTCGTAAACCGGCTGGGTGAGGTCATCCTGCATCAGATAGGCGAGATGATCTAATGCAATAAACTCTAAGTGTTTATGGATAATTCGACTAATATTATACACGCGAAAGTTTGTTAGTATGGATGAATGGATGTTTGTTACTCATTCAAGCAAAAACTATTGAATGGATATGGATGAAATTTGGCACAGAGATAGATTATAGTCTGGAATAACACATAGGCTATATTTTATCCCGGAATTCCCACAGGAACGGGAATTACCTCGCGTGAAATCGTGAGGCGCTGCTAGTAAAGAAAAGAAGAAGTGCTAGATATTTCTGTGGGAAATGTCAAGCATTATTTGCTATTACAGAAGTAGGTAGTTTTATGTTTTAAATACTAGCCTCCAACTGCGGCTTTGCATGCATTCTTCCAGGACAAAAAGTATTCTTTACGGGTATTTTATTCAAGCTCTACCTTTGCATTTGATTTTTGATATACATATAATACATAATTCCCAGCCGGATTTAATAAAAAGTTAGGCATGAAAAGGTAACATACTTCCAAATTTTTGTATTTAAAACATTAGTGTGAAGTGTAATTTGGACTCAGACTTAGCTTCCAGTTTATTTATCAATCATTAAATAAACTTATAGAATTGATGATGCCAGCCACACAATTAGATTATTGTGTAAGCATATTTCAAGTAATATTTATTTAGAAGATATTATGAGGCACCTGTTGCAAAAGTATTGCTACAACACAAAATACCTAGCTAGTATGATAGTACTGTTTGCTTGTAGTACTCTTAGCTTATCAGTTTCGTCACATTTCGAGGCATATTAATAGAGTAAATTCAAGTTTACTATTTTACTTGCTTATTTAATTTTATTTAAAATTAACATAAGAAATGCTGCTAGCTATGGTTTGTAGAAAGTGGATCAAACTACATATAAGCAAGTGGGTTAACAAAGAATGAACCAAATTACCAAGTACTTGTGAATTACCAATGTCACCACATCCTCTCATAAAGAGATTACAATGACCTTGATCCAATCTACCTCTGCCACATTGATTAGGCACAATAGAATTATCGGAACAAGACTGAGTCAATTAATTGCCAATTCTGATTACAATTGGATCAAACTCCACCCAATGCTGATGAAATGATTTTACCATGTTTGAAGAAAGGCATATAAAAATATTAGAAAAGGTGTCAATTGCAGTTTGTGTTTTGAACTTATCAGTGTTATTTGAAAACTTATCTGAACTTACCAGTCCGTGGTGAGATGGGTACAGCTGGTTTGGGAGCAGCATTGGAGCACAGCCTCCCTATTTTGCTCGGGGGCTTCAATCCTGATGGTTTAGGCAGCGATGAAGGCCTTATTGCATCAGATTTCTTAACAGATGCTGTAGTGCTGGTGACGGAGGCAGCGTCCGATGACGCTGATGATGCAGCCGGAGTAGCCTCAGCTTCAGGCATCACTTCTTGAGTCTCACTCATTTTGTATCACTTTCTCACACTTAATTTACACACATTTTGCTGAAAACGGACGCGGGATTTTGTTATGAATAATTGCTATTTGCGACTAAAACCGTATTGCGACCGACATACTAAAAATAACACAAGTTCCCGCGCAATAACAAGACACGTAATCTGGATCACGGCCAATGCAGCATCTTCAATTGTAAATAATACAGATGACTAAAAATTGCAATAATTTGTAAGTTGACTCTATCAGGATAATAACAGGCTGTTGTAAATCACACGTGTTTGTTTTGATGTAACAGCTACCAAATAAAGGTCCCTTTGAAACTCAGATTAATACTATATAGAAAAGTGTGGAACTTTTTAAGTTAACGGAAGAGTTTTGATAGTAAATCTAACGGCATACCTTGAGCAAATGGAGCACAAAAAGTGCTACATCAGAGAAATCTCGTAAGATTTTTACCGCTCTCGAAGAAGCAGCTGAGCTTGACCGTTGACGTTATCGAGCACAAACACAGCACACACAGGTTCTTACAGTCTTTCTAAACACAGAACCAGGCTCACTATATGGAATTAAATATACTTAGTTACTCAAAGAACCTATGAAATCAGGAATAATAAAATTAAAATCGAAATATTCGTAAGAGATTGCATCGCTCTTCTCAACACAACTCGCGAATCAACAAAAAACTTCAAAAATTACGTTACGTAGGTACTCCAACATTGTCAATGTCTCCACGACTGACATAAAAGGACCTAGGTGTCAATGTCAGCAAGCTAAAGCGTGCCAAGAAAAAAGAAGAAGAGAACGGAATGAAAAACATTTTCCTTCTCCGTGTTTGTGGTTTTTCTTCATAATTTCATGCGAATTTCAACCAAAAAATGCACTTAGTGCTTCAATAAACTTTAAATTATTGCATGCTCATTCCAAGATGAAGTTGGTTCATAAAAGTATTGAGAGAGATGGTTGTGGGTGAGTGTTTGTTTTGGTCACCCATGGTGAATTTCCACCATTATCTCCCAAGTTTTAAATTAAATATATTGGGTTGCAGAGTTATAGCACTTATTCCTGATGAATCTGAAGATATGTGGCACGCGTTCAACCTCATTTCTGAGGGGGATTCAGTTACAGCATCCACTGTTCGTAAAGTGCAAACAGAATCAGCAACAGGGTCTTCCACGAGCAGCCGAGTCAGAACCACATTGACCATACAAGTTGAAACAATAGATTTTGATACTCAGGCTTGTGTTTTACGACTAAAAGGACGAAACATTGTTGAGAACCAATATGTGAAGGTAATTTTCTTGAGCTACCAACCAACCCAATGATAAGCAGCTGTTTGAATTAATTATACCAAAATCATTAAATGGTGTTTATCATTACAGCTGGGTGCGTACCACACACTAGATTTGGAGCTAAACAGAAAATTCTCACTATACAAGCCAGAATGGGATTCTGTAGCTCTAGAGCGAGTGGAACAGGCTTGTGATCCAGCAGCCAGTGCTGATGTGGCGGCGGTGGTGATGCAAGAAGGACTTGCCAATGTCTGTCTCATTACTCCATCTATGACCTTGGTGCGAACTAAAATTGATGTCACAATACCAAGGAAGAGAAAAGGTTTTACACAGCAACATGACAAGGTGATTAGATGTTAGTTATTAACTTTATGGTCAAATAAATGAATTTACTGCATTAGAAATATCCACCACAAGGTCATAAATCATAGTTATCCTTATCAAAATTCAAACAACATAATGATGTTGTTTGAATTTTAGTACATGGGCAAGCATAATGCTAGATAGCATTTTCTAACTGCTAACCTTTGAATAGAGTGGAAAACAGTTCATCATTGGCTTATTCATAATCATTTTTAGATAATTTTCTCATTTCAGGGTCTAAACAAATTCTATGATGCAGTGATGCAAAGCATCCTACGGCATGTAGACTTCAATGTAGTGAAATGTGTGATTCTGGCCTCACCAGGGTTTGTGAAGGAGCAGTGCTTTGAATACATGATCCAGACTGCCATAAAAACTGATAACAAACTTCTTTTAGATAATAGAGGCAAATTTCTATTGGTGAAAGCTTCTTCGGGATTTAAACATGCTTTGAAAGGTAAACTTGAAGTTAACTTATTGATCAAGATTTCTATGATTTAAACTGGCTTAAGTTGGCTTAATATCTTGTGGTTTTCATAATTTTAGAAGTACTACAGGAACCAGCTGTTATGGCAAAGATATCAGATACAAAAGCAGCAAGTGAAGTGAAACTATTGGAGAGTTTCTATACAATGTTACAGTTAGAACCAGCAAAGGCATTCTATGGAAAGAAACATGTGGATAGGGCGAATGAAGCCCTGGCTATCGAGACCCTTATGATCTCTGACAAATTATTCAGGTAGTATTTTGAGATTAAAAGAATCCTTTTTGCATTATATTTGGAAGAATACACACTAAAATAACGCGAAAAGAGAACTTACAGCGCCATCTATTGTCGAGTTGCAAAACCAATTTCAAGATAATAATCTTAAAAGATGGCGCTGTTAACAGTAATTATTTATATACCTAGTGGAATTACCATAAATTTTTATATCTTGTA
The DNA here is from genome assembly GCA_944547425.1 of Eupithecia centaureata. Lineage (NCBI taxonomy): Eukaryota > Metazoa > Arthropoda > Insecta > Lepidoptera > Geometridae > Eupithecia > Eupithecia centaureata. The sequence continues at coordinate 11,142,570 of OX155682.1, read as the reverse complement.
TTTATTTAACTTTGGAACTGTATTTTACAGATGCCAAGACATTCAGAAAAGGAAGGAGTATGTGGCACTCGTAGACTCTGTACGAGAAAACGGCGGCGATGTGAAGATATTCTCAAGCATGCATGTTTCCGGAGAACGTGAGTAACAAATAAGATATTACGGCTTTGAAGCAACTTGGGAGTCTTTTAGTATTTTAACTAACCGCATCTGCAAATGCGAACCCAACCGAAAAACGCCTGCAAAATGCATATGACAGATACTCTTTTTCACATTTTATGGGCTACTTTATGCAAAGAACACCATTCGGCAACCTTCGTGAGCGATAACGTGAATATAATCGCAGTTGTCCACAGCTTCTGTTCAATCGAAATAAAAGATTTTAATCTTTATTTGCCTAAATACTTTTCCATAAACTCATGCCAATAATCATGCCTCATACATTTTAACATTATGTAATTCAATTAGTTCAGTTTTATATGTCACATCCATATGAAAAGGCACCATAATCTCATTTGGCCATGTTGAAGTACACTTTACGTCCCAAAACGATAATGTTGTTATTTATTTTGTAATAGTTTGTTAAAACTACTTTTAGACTTGACTAAATTTCCCCCATGAATCCACAATAGGAGGTACCTCTGAATAAATAAATAAAATTGCTTTATCAGACCTTCCCTGTTTTAGAATTGGACCAACTCACTGGCGTTGCTGCAGTATTGCGGTTTCCAATGCCGGAACTTGAAGACAGCGACGATGGCGAAAGTTATGATGATTCAGATTAGTTAGCAATTCTAATACTTAATTATACTTCTTATGCAAAGGACATTAGTGAGAAATTTTTATTGCAGATAGTAATGCAATTCATGATCAAGACAATTCATCTTTTTAACTGAGTATGTTAGGCGCTAGACAATTGTACTTTATAGGAATACTATCAAGACACAAGACAGCAAAGCTGTGATAGACTATAAGTAATTTATTTTCTTACAAGAAAAGAATGAATAGAAAAGAAATCCTTCCTTTTTGTATAGGATATAAGTTACTATTCTAATGTATTTTGTTGATGTTTATTAGTTTCCATAATTATTGTCTGTATTGGCAAATACTCTATCTAAATTGTTTTGTCCTGAATTTTAATTTATTTTTGTAAATATACAAATAAAATAAACAAATCAGTTCTGTTACATACCACATTGTTTATTAAAATAATAATTAATAATTTTAAATAATGCATGGCAACCCACACGCTGTTAAATTTGCATAAATTTTACACTGAAGCTGTGGCTTTTTCAAAAGCTTCTTTTTTCTGTTGCTTCTTCTGTTGTTTTTTGTCTTCTTTTACCTTTTCGTCGTGTAGTCTCCTCTTTTTCCTCAATAGCCAGATTTCCTTCTTCCTGGCCTCTGCTCCTGCCTTCATACTCTTGTATAGATTCCTGTGCTTCTTCCGGACAAGTTTCTCTCTCAGCCTAAATGCCTGCTTGTCTTCAATCTCCTTTTGGTAGGGATGTTCCTTGTGGGTCACACCTGTTGTGACAGCCATTGCCTTTTTCTGTAACAGATGGGAAATGTTTAACTTTAGAAATAAGATCACTGCAAAATGCCTATCATCAATATAACAACATCCCCGAGTAATAAAACTTTTGTAGTTTTTGAATTAATTATGATTAAGCAGGTTTACTATGAAATGAACCCAGTTTGTGTTGTGAGAACAGCAATGTTACATCACTGAACACTGTTCGGTGTTCTTCCAACACAAACTAGCTAAGCAGTCATAATGAATCCCAAAGTAGCTTAGTTACCCTGTTATTTCCAGAAGTTACGCTTACCTTTTCTTTCTTCAACTTCTTTTTCTCAGCATCAGTTTCGTCATCATCATCATCATCATCAGAGGTATCCTCTTTGATCTCTTCTTGGTACTGCTTTGTGAGGGCTGCCTCATCATCAGAATCCGACTCCTTCTCTTCTTCGTCCTCATCACTGGCCTCTTCGATCTCACTGCCAGATTCATCTTCTGCAAGGATTTTGAATTACTTAGTAAAAATCTAAGGTGGTTTGGTTGCTGAACAATAAAGTATTTTATTACAAAATATAAAAGACATAATATTTTATAAACTAAAAATACAAAAGAAATTCAGATAGCAAAAATGTAAATAAAACCTAAGATAAACCTGTTTCCATTACTAATTCATTTATGGAATATATAACTTAACTAGAAAACAACTTATAGTTAACAATTAAAACAGTTGATCTTGTTTGTAGCTCATGATATCCAAATCATTACAGCCTAAAAAGTCAGGTTATTATTTTCAGAGGAATTAATTTAGTAAAAGATAATATAGTAGTAAGACTTACCAAGTGGTTTGAAGTTAGGATCATTGAGTTCCTTCTCTTCGGGTGGGATGTAGATTTGGTCCTTGATCTTGTCCACAAATGGCGACAAGTGCGGCGGCAGGACAGCACCCATCAGGTACTTGTTGATGGGTAGCAGGGTCCTGGCATTGACACTGTCAAACACCCACTGTGGCTGGATATAGTACCTGGATAGGTACTGTTTGTCCATGCTAGGTCTGTCCACAATCTGATAGGCGATAGACTCATCTGTCTCATCAAATGTTGCTCCAACAAAGTGATCCTTATCCCAAGAAACTTCACCCCCAAAACACCGAATCATGAAGACCAAAGGCTCCCTGGGAACTTCTCGGTTGATAAAGAATTTCAGTCCTTTAAACATTGTTTTCAGTTTCTTGATCTTTTCAACTTCAAGTTTAGCTTCTTCCAGTTTCTGTGGGTCCTCATCATCTGTTGGGAACACATCTATTTCTGGTAGTTCCTCAGCTTCATTGGACCCTTCCACTCGAGACAGAGACAGGTTCATGGCTGCAATTCTCTCTGAGACATAAGCCTGCTCATCTACAAGGTCTTTGTCGGATTCTGATGAGAAGCTAGCAGTGAGCTTCGGTGGGTACACTAGATTCAGTGAGTGGTATAGCTTGAAGTTGACAAATCCAAGCATCATTGTGTAGAACTCCACAAAAGTAGACATGATTTTGAAGTCAACTTCATCTTTGCTTTGTGGCTGGAAGTAAAATGTTGTAAGCACATTAATATGTGGAAATTTAAAAGGGAATGCTATACCTATGCAGTTTAGTTATTTCAGAGAAAAATATGTGAACTCTTTCTTTACCTGGAATGCAAAGTGGTGAGGTGTGATCCAAGTAATGGTCTGGCCTTCGAATTCCACTTGGAAATAGTATCCTTTTACAGACACAAATACTTTTCGTAAAGCTTTAGCTGCAATTACTGCATGCATGAACTCTACTGTGAGTCTCCTGCACATCATGGACTGATCCCGTGGTACTCTCTGCAGTGAAGGGAAAGTACTGAACAAGAAGCACAATGTTAGGCAGTCATCCAAGTCGCGGAGGGCATCGACGAAAGTGGGGTATCTTTCTTTAACAATGTGGTCAATGTTAATTTCAGGATAGTCTCGAAGCCACTTCTTCATTTGTCCATATTCTCTCATAGCTCTTGCGCGGCGGATTTTTTGTTGGTAGACCTAGAATGCGAGAAAGTATGTATAAATAAATAAACCATTGTGAATTATCATGAAACAATGTATGGCAATTTGAATTCAGTACCTTTAGTTCTCTTAGTTTCCATATCGTAGGTTCGTGAAGTAGGAACTTGATGTCCTTTGTGTGGTACAAAGTTTTGATTCCTCCAGCTCCCTTCTGAGCGCGCTTGCGGTTTCTGGGTTCTCGAGGGTAAATACCTTTCAAGATACATATCCGCCTAAAATCTTTCAGTGACAGTTGTAGTTTCTTTAGAGCGGCCTTCCTAGTCATAAACTGAGCTCCCTCTCCTGAGGAATACTAAAAATAAAACATTTTTTGGTTAGGTTCAAAGTAAACACGTGTTGTATTTCAATGGAGAAACTCTCACATACCTTCTTTTTTCGCTTGTTGGAAACCATTTTAAGATGTTAGATCTATTCAAGGAATTGATACAAATTATAATTGGTCTTTTGATTGTGTATTTTTGAGAGAAAAATCACATTTTTCACAATCAAAACACTACCACACAGCACGACGCAGCTGAAAAGATATTGACATTGTCAAAGCTGTCAATTAAACCATTCGACATTGACAACATTGAAGTTGAAATGTCTTGGTGACGATCCACAGATGAGAAATATGCGAAAAGTAGAATAGCGTTTGCAAAAATAAGTTTAGGTACTACGGTGAAATAGGTCCCCCCCGAGGTTCGATTTTTTATTTTGAAATGAAATGGACGAAGTTGGTTCTAAATCCCCCCGAGGTTCGATTTTTTATTTTGAAATGAAATGGACGAAGTTGGTTCTAAATTCATAATAAATTATTACTTGACTCCTTGCTAGATAGGTAGAGGAGTTAGATGTTTTTGTCCCGTAGATGGAATATCTATCTACATTCTGTTCTGTCCAATGAAATGTTCAGTGCAAGTTAGTACCTACCTACTGTTGTGAAAGGTAGGTAGGTACTAATGATCTCGCTGTACTCAGTTGAGTCGATTCTTGCTTTTTCTATCCACGGTAAAAAATATTACAATCATCGCTCTCGCTAGCAATAATCCTTAGCTACTAAATATCATTTAAGTACCTACCTAACTATGTAGTTGAGTACATATACGTAGTTTTAGCCCAGGAATAACTACTTTTCATCCCGTATATATAAATCAGTTTCCATAGGAAAGAAGTAGCCTTGAAACGTTTCCAAAGTAACAACGTTATCGACTGATACTAGTTACTACGGTTAGTTAGATAGAATAGTAAGGTAAGGACGTGGATTTTTTGCTTTCTAAATATAAACATAAAATAAGTTTGGATTAGGTTACTTATGTACCTAAGAGCTCTATATTATATGTAGCTTTATAATATTATGGTCTGTGGGTAAGAGCAAAAAATTGGAAAGTAGTAAGTCGTACGTACCTACCTAGTAGGTACATATTACTTCTATGAAAATTTATAATTATTTAGGTAGGCACTAAACCGTTTGAAGTTCCAGGTCTTGATTGAAACACCTCTCATTATAAATTATTATTTGAATAAATTACTTAATTACAAACTTATAAATATTACATTCATTTGGGCGAATTCTCAGCAGTGGTGGAGCTAGTTTGGGCTGGTTGAGCCTGTGCCCAAGCTGAAGGGTCCATCATGACATACATAGGGTATGGTGGGTAGGAAAAACTGCTGGGCCAGAACAGCGATGCCTGAGGAACTACAGCGCCCGCTTTCTCGTCACTCAAACCGGTTTCCTTCAGCAGATTCTTGGCATTAGCGTATGCCTGCAGCGAAGCCTGCATCAGCTGTGGGTAGAAGAACTGGTAGGGGTTGTATGGGATCGCGGCAGTCTTCTCGCAGGGGCAGGCTGGAGATTCAGGGGTGGGGATTGCATATTGCATTTGGGTTCCTTCGGTCGGGTTTAAGGGGACGGCGTACGCGTACTGCACGGGGGCCGCGGGGCTTATGATAGCCCGTTTCTGAGTTGTGGAGCTTTCTTCATGGGCTGGGAAGGAGGGAAATGCGATAGGTATGGTCTGGGTAGCTTGTGCTGGTGCGGGGAGGAAGTTCACGGGTTGGTCGGTCAGCCACTGAGCTTTAGACCCGCTCTCTTCTGTCGCCGCGACGTACAGGTCTCCGGTGGTTCCATCGCTGGAAGGCTTCACGTAAAGCCCATGAACCGGTTGCAGCTGGTTCGAACCACTCCAGGTCTGACTTTTAGCAGATGAGAGGATGGAAGTCACGATCAGAACGAAAGCAATTTTGGACATAGCTGTCGAGTGCATATAACTTTTTTTTTAATGAAGAACAAATCGGCTGCATTGGTCTTTTTATACTGATGGAGAAAGACACTGAAGTAGATGATGAAAGCGAGTCTTAAACACGTTCTTTGGACCTATCAAATGAGATAATTTCAGGGCCGGTTATCTTTATCTTTGGCCTGATAGACTGCGTTTCTTTTTATGTAATCAAGATACAAGATATATATTATCTGGTACATAGCTACCTATACCTTTTTACTTGAAAAGGAAGATCAGATAAGATGTAGGTAGTAGGTACCTATATAAGAGTTTTAAGTAAAAAAGTGTGTCTACGATTTGTTATTTAAATGTAATAAATAAAGGTATTCATCATCAGCCCTATACGTTCAATGCTGAACATGGGCTTTCTCCAAACGACTTTAAGAATAGGGGCCATAAGCCAAAGAAATAAAAAATCCAACGTAAAAAAGTAAGTCAGAGTAAAGCAGATAAATAACTAACTATGTAGGTACTTTATACCGATGAATTTCCTGACTAGAATTTTTACCTATTGTTTATACAAAACATAAGGTAAGATACCTACGTACCTACACTTATCGATTTTTTTCTTGTGTGTAAGTAGATTCCTACTGTATTTAGGCATAGATTACAAAATTACTACTTACCACTAATATCAAACATGTATTTCTTCTGTATATGTATATACCCATGTATGTGCCATTCTTGGTCAAATAAAATGTATGTTATATAATATTTCATATCATGATAAAGATAATGAACAAATTGAAATTTATGGTAAAAAAATAGAATAAGTACTGAAAAAATCCCACATCTAGAGGCCTAATGGGTAAAACTGGGTAAAACAATGTTTTTACACGTTGTTCAACACAACAAGGACACCATGAGTTCATCCAACGTGTCCTATACAAATTGGTGTCCTGTAAACTTTTAATCAATAACTATTATTCCTTGTAACATATAAATTTTAATTTATTTTATTTAAAGCGATACAATACAATATATATTATTAGATTTTAATTTTATATTCCACATAAAACATTAATTTATATTATTGGACATAGGTATATGTAATATAACCTACACTGTTACGAATAAAGGACTTGAAAAATCGTCGTTTAAGTACGAAACACACAGAAGCCGGAACACACACTACGAATAACATTCGTAAATATTTAAAACTGAAAATCTATATATTATGCTTACAAACGTAATCAAAAAGTACCTAAGGCAGTATTTGTATGGCGTGATCGGATGAAACCGTTTGACGCCGTTTGCCGTGATCGGATGCCCCGTGATCGGTTTTGGCGTAATCGGATGGGAACAACCCGGAGGCGGAGCGGAGGCGAAGGCGTGCGAGTTGTATTCTGTTCAATCATATGAAGGCCTACACACACACCGCAGGCGGTGGCGGCGCGGTGCCATAGGAAAAACCGGCCTTCGCCTCCGCTCCGCCTCCGGCTTCAGTGTGTTTTCAACTTAAAGCGTCATCGTCGTAGCACAAAAAAATCTCGTAGCGTCGTAGCAGGGTCTACGGTGCTACGAGACCCTGCTACGACGGTACGAGATTTGTAGTAGCACACCGTAGTAGTTAGCACAACGTCGTCGCTACGTTACTTACTTACTTACTTACTCCTGTGGCTCAGCGACCCAAAGTGGATCTTGGCCTCCGATACAAGACTTCTCCAGGCGTCTCGGTTCTGAGCTGTCTCTCGCTAGCTATAAGTCGAGTTCGCGGAGATCGGCTACGTTACGCGTAACGAAATTATTTTAAGAGGTTTCAAATGGTACTTTAGCAAAGTAGGATATTCATATTATTGAAATCCTACACAGTTGGAAAATAGGGTTTTCGGAGATGTTTGTTCGGTTTAGCCACAGATGGTTTAGCTCTATTTGCGACTCAGGAGGTTGCTTGCCTTGGGAAAAATGTTTGTACGATCTGCAAATATTTGTTCCGGGTTTCTGGGTGTTTCCTATGTATATAAAAAATATCTATCTGTGTAATGTATTGTATGAAATATATCAGACATCTACCTCTAGTACTCATAACAAAATCTCTGCTTAGTTTGGAGTAGGGGATGCTATGTGGATTGTTATTTATTTTTAATAGGCAAGGAATAGAAAAATTACTACTATTATAATATTTATTTCAAAATTAGCAGTGCCTCACGGTTTCACCCGCGTAATTCCCCGTGGGAATTCCGGGATAAAATATAGCAAATGTGTTAATCCAGACTATAATCTATTCTCCGTGCTAAATTTCATCCATATCCGTTCAGTAGTTTTTGCGTAAAAGAGTAACGAAGTACATAGTTAAGTTAGTAGGATTTGACTAAACTGACCAAATCAAGTTGAAATTGCGTGTTTTCGTATACCGACAATTTAATCAAACCTGCGCTCTCACCTACTTGCTTACTATGCTACGCAAGTCGTCCTTAAATATAATAACATTGTAATACTCGTGTACTGTCAATTCTTAGTATTTCGAGCGCATGCGCAGATATGTATGCAACTCTGCAGAAACCTTGATGATTCACGGTTTCGCGAAATTTCTACATCTTGAGATATTTCCAGTGAACACGTTCTTAATTTATAAAGTAAAGCTTCTGATTTTAGGTATTGCTTAAAAAAATGCTCTACATTTTTTATTCGCATTATTTCATTTCCTTAGTAGTTTAGCAATAAAGGTTAATGTTTAAAACTTAGAATAATTAAGCTAAAAAATATTTTCAAACTTATATAATACAAGTACAAAGCTGTAGCATACAAAGAAATATCAATAACAAGACAAGGGGAGGGACTTTGACGTAATGTAGATTTTTACCTCGTGTGCACTAAATAACGCATTGAAAATTTTCGAATCAGCAAAATAAGCTTATAAAAAAGGTTTTCCCAATTTTCAGAATTTGCCCTCAATGTTTTTTCTTATTCCTTTTATACTCATTGAGAAAAGAAAACCAAAGAGCATTATTTATTTTATTTAAAGTGTTTTTTCATGCGTCATGGGCTGACGTATAACTAAGTGCATTTTTTTACAGTAAACATTAGAGATCCTATTTTTTATTAAATATTACCAAAACTCCGACAGACTTTTCTTCGCCATAAAATATAAAGAAGTTGAAGTTGACTTATCTGAGATAGTATAAAGCAAAGTCGCTTTTTCTGTCCCTATTTCGCTTTGACTGATTAAATCTTGTTGTCCACTACTAACGTGTACTAACCTACGAACAGAAGAAATTTTAGTGGCATAATTACCTACATTTATATTTCTTTTCTTATTTTCTATTTCTATAGTTCATTTGAAACATTACATTAAAATTAATTTACATTAAAATTACGAACATAATGAACAAATTCAGTTTTTGGAAAAATCAACTTTTATTATCCAACAAAGAACCAAGGAGAAAAGTCACAGCAATATTTTAGTCAGTAGTTAAGTACTAGGTACTACTCTAACACGCATAAAACCACCATTCGAAAACGCCATAAACCTCGATACTAGTGGCTTCATACCTAGTTTTACTCTCATGTTAAAAGAACTATTTCTAGTGATAAGTATAGCTGGATGCAGCAGCTACAGAACCTCGACTTGTGAGAGACAGCATGAGCAGTTCTCCCTCTGCGGGTGGAAATGTCCTCCCACATGCGTCAATATGAAGATGCTCACAGAAGGTAGGTTTATAAAAGACACCAAAATTACAATCAAGGAAAAGAAAAAATTTAATCTAGTAAGTATGTATATACAATTGAAACCATTGAGCTAACTGCAGACGGTTGCAAACAGTCTAAAGGTAGCTCAATTGATCCATGTCAATACCAGTTGGAAGCGTCCCCAAGACACTGGCTGCATTATCAAGCCGTATGGCAATGCTGATGCGCTGAGCCAGATACTCACCAGCTCTCGGGTCACGCGTCGCAGGTAGCTATTTATTTACTGGAATCCGATACAAAGTGGAATCCATAGAAGTGGCAGTGGGTCGGCCAATGGCCATATCTTCCGAAGAACCGGCAACCGTTGGAGTAACTTGTTCTTGAGTGGAGACCGCAGGATAGGACGCCCTCCGGCCAGGTGGGATGCGAAAGACTGCTGGCAGATGCAGGATGCGGCAAGCTGAAGACAGAGTGCTATGGCGCTCATTAGAGGAGGCCTATGTCCAGCAGTGGACTGATACTTATGGGTTGATGAGGATGACTGCTATAAGAAAAATGTAGATCCCTGATAAACGTTGTTTTTTTTCAGTTGCTGGTATGTACCCTGTAACAAAACCTTTGCTATTATTCGATGTTGAAAATTTTAGTTAGTCTCGCTTAAACGTAAATTCTTCACTTTCGGTCTAAGATTTTGTAACTTGCATTTCTGTTAGAAACTTGATTTTGTAAGAAATTTATTTTATGCTAGAAAGTACAATTCATATTCATAGCTCATATTACAAAAACCTTAAAATTCGACAAACAAATAGTATAAAACAGTTTTCACCCTTCTGTCCGATAATTCTCGAACTTTAAAAGACGAAAACTAAAAAAAATCGGGGACTATACAGAATTCGCAGTTTGGCATAGTTATTAAAAAACAAGATATTTTATGTTTGAAAAGTGAAGTCAGGGTTTTTATATTTTTATCAAATACAAAATACTGGCTGCGGCTTGCTGAAAACAAGGCACTAGGGCGCAGCAGTGGATTAATGTAGGTTTTTTTTTAAATTTTGTACTCTTTGCAGACCCACCTGATAATAGAAACATGATGTCTACATGTCTGCTTTTTGCGTTGAAACCCGTAACTGTTCCGAATACCTATACAGGGTGTTAGTGTGAACAGCGTTCTCCTTGAAACCAGAGGTTCAGCATCATGAGTAGAATCCAAAACCAATGAGAAAAGCTTAACACCTATTTTAGTTTTGCAAGATTTTGATATTTCATGTCTTCGCTATCGTACACGATGCCATAGTCACTCTACATACTTTAAGCACCTAGCTACGTAAGTAATTATACCCGCGCCTTACTTGAATCGTAACTTCATTACTTGTGCCCTTCAAAAGACGGGATATTCGCACAGAAGGTGATCCGACACTGAGGTGCACATGCCACGTGTCGCCTGTTCGAAGTACTTGTGTCACGTGTTTGTGAGCAAACGTTTAGTGTTTATAAAAATTTTCTTTAAAATATGAGTAAAAAACAGAATCATTTTTTTTCATCCGTTTTGGATTCTACTCATGATGCTGAACCTCTGGTTTCAAGGACAACGGTGTTCACACTAACACCCTGTAGTTTAATTAAGTTATGACTAATGTAGGTCGATGCTGATGATGAGTGGATGAATGATTATGGAGGTATGTTCCTCAGGGCACATGTGTTCGGCAGTGTGGGAGTGTCGTGTCGGATGTCGCTGCTCCGCCGGCTACGTCAGGGATGAGTACAGCAAAGAGTGTATCCTGGTCACGCAATGTCCAGGTAAAATAATACAATACAAATACTCTTTATTGCACACTTGCACACCACGGTAAAGAAAAATAAAACAATAAACACAAATAAAAGAAACAGTTGTCCAATGCGTGGAGCGAAGAAAGAACATCTTTGGCGAAAAGCGATTTCTTCCAGGTAACTTTTGGATGGAGTCATGAATACTGTACATGAATACTGTATATACATATATGGTGGCGTGTTTTTTACTAATTATAGTACATAAACAAATACTTAAAGCAATAAATATAAATACTGAGCATAAACAATGTAAACCTAATATAAATAAATAATAAATAATGCTGGACAATCCACACAGCATCATCTAGCCCCAAAGTAAGCTACTCAAAGCTTGTGTTATGGGTACTAGATAACTGATATATTTAATACATATATATACATAGATAGATATTTTTCATTATACATAGAAAATACCCAGACCAACGGAACAAATTTCTGCAGATCGTACACAAATTTGTTCCGAGGCGGGAATCGAACCGCAACCTCCTGCGTCGCAGGTCCGGACCTTCGCCCACCGCGCCATATCGGTCGTCGGAATATACATGATCTGAGGCAACTGAGCTCTCTATTCGTAGATTTAAACAGTACATAAAACAAAATCTTATCAAGAAGGCATATTGCTCCATAAATGATTACATCAATGACGTTAGTGCTTGGCCAGATGTCGTTCAGTTCCTCACCGACAGTAGTTTTTAATTATTTATTAAACAAACATTGTATTAGACACATAAGTTATAAGTACACTTGCTAGTGGTTTCTATTTCACTTCTTCCACTTGTGGACAAAAAAGTAAAGCGAAAAGGAAATCAATTATCACTTTATTTCTTAGACTATTTTGATAATTATGTACCTACCTATAGTTTAAATTTGACTTGTCTAAGTGCTTATTTTGTAAGCCTAAAGAAATAAAGATATTGATTTACTGATTTACATTTGATACAATTTGATATAGAAAAACAGAATCATTGCGAATTAAAGCATCCGCAAACATATCCGTTGCTTAAACACGCTTTATGGGTTAAAAAGCCTAAGATTGCGCTATACCTATTTAAAAAAATAAATTAATATGATTAATAAAGTGAATTGAATTGAATAATAAAGTGGTATAGTTGAAATAACAAGATGAAATATTATTTAACTGAACGCTTAAAGCACTGGGTGAGGCTTGTGTGAAATTATTCTATAGGCTGCTGGTGTAAAAGCATCCACATAATATGTGGATGCTTTGAAACGAATACTCCTTAGATCATATTATGATCTAAGGAGTATTCGTTTCAGCACGGTTTGTAACTTTCTTGCAATAGGTTTTTACTAAAAGGTTGATTTTTTTTATTTTATATCGGAAATATTCGACTAATATTGTTCAAAAAATTAAAGTATCATTCTACGGCTCTCAAACCATTTTTATGTCGGTCAAGCCTTGCTCTACATTTTCAAGAAGTATGTTAACGATCTGGGTCGACTGCCATGACCCTCATGTAAACACATCCATCGTAACATTTGCTATTTTGCAAAACAAATACGACAAATTGGTTGAATTGTTGAGATGTAGGAAGTAGCGGATTTGATTCTCGTCGCGAAACAAATACTTGCCTTTACCATTAATTTGATAGATTGATTGATTTCTTTCCTTTAAAACATTGACTTCGTTTTTTTTTAATGCGATCTTTGTTCAACTATTTTAACTTAGATTCATTTTCACCTTTTTTGAATACTTACCTCGATGGCGTGGCGGATCATGGTCCGCCTTCGATGCAGGAGGTTGCGTGTTCGATTCCCGCCTTAGGACAAATGTTTGTTCGATCAAATATTTTTTCCAGAGTTCTGAGTTTTATCTATTGTAAAAACCTACTCATTATTTTTTTGTATTAAGTATATCAGTTATCTAGTAACCATAACAGAAGCTCTGCTTAGCTTGGGGCTAGATTCGATGATGCTGTGTGGATTGTCTAGAATGAATTAATATTATTTACGTTGTGGAAGTAAAAAAATAATAATATATTTATCCAGTAAGTTCAATTGAATTCATATCGTTCATAAAAATATGCCTTAATAGGTGATATATCTCTAAGACAATGGGCAACCTAATCAAATTACATCACAGTTTGTAGAGCCGTTTAGTTGAAAAAAGGTAGAAGACACCTACTATACTTACTAACTAACACAGTAATTCCAAATCACATAGCATCATCTAGCTTCAGCAAAGCTTGTGTTATGGGATGACGGTTACGTAATACGTATACCTAATATATTTTATGGATATATTGTTTTTTACTATAGGTACATAGAAAACATCCAGAACTCTGAAACAATTGCAGATCGTGCAAATATGTCGCCCAAGGTGGGATCGAACCCGCATTCTTCTGCATCGCAGGCGAAGCTTCACCCAACGCACCACATCGGTCGTCAAAGCGGTATGGATGTTTGTTTATCTTGTGCTGAAGTTTTGCATAGATGAAGGTAGGTCTAGGCCTGCATGCCTCAAATAACACGTAGAATAATTTGGATCCTTTGCTTCAGCAACAAGCTTGCGAAGTAGTTACATAGATGAATGCTTTATCAACCTATGCTTGAATAACTTTCATGCCTTACAAAAACTTTCCTCAATCAAGTATATTATAGATAGAGAATACAATTTGTGTAAAATTATACTAAATACAAGTATTTTTACAGTAAATATCTAGTTCACCTATCGGTAGGCAACTTTACTCGAGCTAGGTCAGAAAATACCAAGTTTGCAAAATAAACTCGGTCAAATCTCACCGGTACATTACTAAAAATAGGTATTCAGGTGGTCCAAACTGCTAACCCAGTCAAAACTGCACACAAAAATCCGATTACAAAACGTCGATGTATTTAGTAGCTCGTCATATTCGGGACAAACCAGTTGTGGTCACAATGAAGACTGTACTGCTTGCTGTTGTTTTGACTGTCGCGGGTTGCTCCTCAGCACCGACGTTACAGCCAGCAGGATTTGAACAGGAGTACTATAGAGATCAGCGGAGTAACATGGCGAGTGAGGGCCAGGCTATGTTGGATTACTACCGGCAATCGTACCCTCAGTATCAGCAATACCAGTACGTCTCTCCGTGTGCGGCCGCGGCCGCCGCGGCAGCTTCTGCATCAGCCCCGATAGCAGCCATCGCACCACAACGCTACGGCTACCAATACCCTCACTACCGGGCTGAAGACCAAGAGATGATGAGCTACTCAGATGAACACTTCCCCATGGCGCGGTACAGCTACGCTCCAAGTCCCCTAGCCCACACAGCCACCACTGGTCCCGTCTTCGGAGTATTTCCAACTGGAAATAGTGCAGGATGCAACGTGCCTTTACTCTTCAGCTGTACTCCGAATGTGGTGAGAGGTCACGTGGTTCAAGCACAGCCGCATTACACTGCGGGGAGCTATCCCGCACCAGCACCGGTGACCCCAGACGTTTATAGAGGAGTGGAACCGCATCATGAGACACATAACACCAATGAGAGTCACGAGAACGTTGACGCGCCAGCGTTACATGACCATGTAGCGGTGCCTCAACAGAGCCATCCTCATCAGTGAGGCTCATAATAAGTGTCATTGTGATATTCAGGGTTCGTCTTGGTGTAGGTAAATAAATTAACAGTGATAGTTTTAAGGTAAATATATTTAAGGTTGAAAATTAAATGAATTTAAAAAGTTTTCTTGAGTTTTACTCAAAACCCAACAACTTTAGGTAGGTATTCATGATGAGTACACGGGCTTCCTACGAATTTTATTTCTTTTCGACACCAAGGTAGTGTTCTACAAACTAGGTATGTAGGTAACTCTCGTACAGTTATAATGAACTACACAACCTACCTATAAACAACACTTAGAGAAGTAGTTAGCGTGCATAATTTTCTTCATAATATCAGCCGAACGACGTCCAATCCTGGACATAGATCTCCACTCTGCCACCACAATGGTAAGGTTAAAACTAGGTTTGTAGATAACCCTCGTTCAGTTATAATGAACTAAACTACTAAATAATTTATAGTAATAAAAACTTTAGGTCTTCTACCTATAAGAACATGAAGGGAGGTAGGTAAGGTGCAGGATTATCATCATCATATCAGTCGAACGAAGTTCCCTCCTGCTTGGACATAGGTCTACCCTAAAGATTACCTCAATGCCAGATTTGTGCAGCTCGCATCCAGCGATTTCCCGCGACCTTCACCAGATCGTAGTTCCATCACCTAGGGAGCCTCTTACATTCTCCGGTAAGGCTCAATGACCTTATTTTATTTATATATTTATTTTTTTATTCACACTTGACTTATGGCCTAACTCTGGGTTCTATCGGCTTTGTGCCCGTTTCACTGCCACTTGAGTTTCGCTATACTGAGAGCTATGTTATGCTATGTATGACGACTGATGTGGCGCGGCGCTCGAAGGTCCGCCTGTGACGCAGGAGGTTGCGGGTTCGATTCCCGCCTTGGGACAAATGTTTGTACTATCTGCAAATATTTGTTCCGGGGATCTGGTTGTTTTCTATGTATAATAAAAAATATCTATCGATTTTATGAATTATATTGAGTATATCAGTTATCTAGGTAGCTTGGGGCTAGATGATGCTGTATGATTTGTCCAGCATTATTTATTTATTCATTATTTTTTCGGTTCTTTTGCAGATCTCCTCATTTTTGTTTCTCATTCGATTTCCACGCGTCGATAGAACCTCTTTATTAGGTAGGTAAGTATTATAAGTTCCCGCCCAAGACATTTTTTTCGTTTTTATTTATTTTAGGAAATAAGAAGAACATAAACGTTGCCTGTGCCCATAGCCATATACCTTGAATGACATATCATTCAGGGCTAACTTAGCTATATTTTAGTGAAAGAACTTTCCGAGTCGTACTAGGTATATCTATGTATAGTTTCATTTCCCACATACAAAGTAACAATCATTTTCTACCTAATTTGTATGCGATATGAGAATACTTGCTGCTCCCCGCGATTTTACCTTCGATATTTATAAAACAAAATATTTTAATTAAAATAATTCAATAAGAAATCAGAGATCAATAACTTAATTCGACTACACTTATATTATAAATAGGAAAGTTTAAATTATTGCAATGGATGGATGGATAGATGTTACCTCTCCACGCCAAAACTACTGAACGGATCGAGCTGAAATTTTGAATAAACGTAGTTCTAGACCTGGAATAAATCAGACCAATGTTCATCAATTTTACCGCTGATGAAACAGCGGGCATACTTAGAAACAAATTGTTAACTTTTTGATTTGTCCAAATGTCAAAAACATATAAGAAATAATTATATTAGTAACAAAGGTATTTTAATTATTTGGTCATCCCGCGGAAACACTGCACTTTCTCTTGATTCAACATAGCTTGTATTAATTAATCCAGGATATACCTACTCAACCTATTTTTCTACCAAATTTCATTCCAATCCGAAGATGTTTGATCACAAAGGAGTATATCCATATACATACCTCACACAACACACACATATCCATATACATACCTTCCTACAAACCTTTTCACTTTTATCGTATAATTATATTGTTAAATGCAAGGTAAAGTTGCCAACAAGTTTAGGTAGTTACGGCGATGTTTACTGATGTCAGCACATTCAACTGTGTTGAAATGCTAGAGTTACCTGTCTATGTATGTATAGGTATTGATTGTTAACCTACGTTTACTTTTTATGAGCATTGCTATGTTATATGATAAAACGAAAACTGTTTCGAAGCGGGCAGAAACCCACCGCCGCGCCGGTTGCGAGTTTGATTCTCGTTACGGGGAAAATACATTAAAGAAACACCCTTGTAAAAAGACAAAAACTTACGCATTGATTTGATGAATAAACTCTTTGTTTCCTAGTTTTATCGGTAAACATTTATCATTCAATGAATAGATGATAGTAAAACGACTATCAAACACGATCACGATAGAAAATAGATAAAAATAACACTACACAATCATGGCTTTCATCAGAAATCTATCCATGAGTGCGTTTTACCTATAAATAACATGTTTTCAGAAATCATTGCTGACTATCAAAATGAAAACCTTCGTGGTACTATCACTGTTTTCGCATTTCTATCTATCTTTATCAATACCTTTATCTCAAGAAAAAATCTCTCAAGACAAGACATTACAGATCGATACCGACACAGTAATAAAAGAACCTATAGATTTTTCAACAAATGGAAAGCCTCGAAATGAGAGGGACCTAGAAACAGAAATCATCTCTGCCTTGGCACAAACTTTGGAGAGTCTTTCCCGTGACGCTAAAAATGAAGATATTCAAGAGAGAATTTCTCCAGAGCCTCTTTATGCAGAAGACATAAGAGCTCAAAATCCTTTGCTCCGCAGTAGCAAAGTGGTAGTTATTCAAGAAGAATTGTCTCCGTTGGACGAAGATGTTGGCATCACTGCGTCAAATGCTCGAGAGGAAAATACAGCTCTCAAAGAAAGCCTATTGGTAGATACTACCAAAGATGAATTTGAACCTCTACCACGCGTAGAAGAAGAGGAAGAAACATCCGTTCCAAAAGATACAAAAGCTTTAACACGTGTGGATGGCAAATCTCCTGAAAAAGATGTCAAGGAAGGTATTGAACGATCGTATAAAAACTACGATTTGCCAAGTAAATCAGACCAAGTAGCAGTGTTTCCAAGTGCACCAGAAGGCTCAATACCTATACTACTGAATTGTGCTCCAGACGTAGTAAAAGGACATTTGACTACCGCACCTTCGTATAGAAGCTTCGAGAACGATCATACAGACAAAAAGAAGACTGCAGAGAATAAAGCCGATGTAAATAATTTTAGTAATGTTATAGATCTGAATAGTCCCGCTTCTGTTATAAACAGACGTAGAAGGGACTTGCTAGAGACTGGAGTAACACATTACAAAGTTTCTGAAGATTTCCCTGAAAGTCGAGGAAACCATCATTTAGTTTCAGCTGATTATCCCTTGCCGAATATGGTTAAGATAAACAAATCAGAATGAGTGAAAATGTAAATTATGAAATAGTAATGTAGATTATAATTGTTTAACGTGAAATTAATTAGTTAATTTTATTTTTTATTTATTTGTGGACGTTGTGTTCAGTCCATATGTGATTTTAAGATAAATCTTTAATTTATTTTACTCAATAAACAATTAAAAGTATTTTAAAGTATGTTGTGTCATTGTTTTAATATTCATAGTTAAAATTACCATTGGTTGGATTAGTATTGATTTATTTCAAAAACAGTGTTTAATTGTCAGATAACTTTCGAAAAGATCTGAGAAGTAAAAATATGTACCTACTTAAAAGGGGAAAAAACGAGTACTTAGGTATATAAAAGTAAGTCTCGATAATTAAAATTATGGAAAACATTTATTGATTCTCTGTCAAATCTTCCTAATATTCGTGTTCCTCGACATGTTATCAACTCTAACTATAACAATTTAGAATTACATGTTTTTACTGATGCGAGCGAAAGTGCATATGGAGCGTTAAAAATGTTTTATATGTACATGTTGTTCAGCTTTTCATTCATTGCATCAGCTCAAAAAGAAATATATATCTAGTTTATTTCTTTATTTTAATATATACAAAAATAATAAAAAAAGATACTTAATAATGTTTCTAAGTGTACTAATTAATTAGAACATCACATCTCAGCATCACATCACAACGGTTGTGAATAAAGTCGTTATCAAGACAGTTTATATCCTAGATTAAACAGGCTAGATACTTTTGATCCCGATGGGATCATAAAGTAAAATTTTAAATATTATTTTAGACGTTAATTCTTTTAGATAATAATCTTTTATAGTCGTAAACGCAAAAAATCTAAGTTTAAGTAGGTCCATGGTTTAAAAATAAATTTTACGAAAACTACTTAGAAAATTATTTGAGAAACTAGCTCATAGGCACCAAGTAATCATAGTAATATTATAGGTATAAATAAATGCGAAAGTTTGGAGGGATGGAAGAATAGATAGACGGATGGATGGATCGGGCTGAAATTCTGAATAGACGTAGTTCTAGGCCTGGAATAAATCTTATTTTCATAAATTTTCATGCGGGTGAAGCCGAGGGGCTCTGCTAGTTAGTAATAACCTACGAATGAAAAGATAAGTCATAAAAAACGCAGGTAGTTTTTGAGGTCTCGACTAAATTATGTTTGAAATAGTGCACTTACATGTATATTTTAATTGTTTATTTTTGTTATTCGTAGGTATATTCTATTTGGGGTAGAAACAAATAATTAAGGAGTTTATTTATTCATTTTTTACCCCTGACATCTAACGCTAGTTTGATAAAAGAAAAGGTTTATGCGCCCTCTTAAATATATTTTTTTGCTGTGTCGAAGTAAATGCATAAAACGCCATGTGAGAAAAATTCATAATCAAAGTCATGCTAGAATCTTTGTTCATAATGATTTAGGTACTAACTATAATATTGAACTGATTACGATGAGCTGTCTTCGGGGCATCGCCCGTATAGAACTGTATATGTATATATGCCCGTTTATATATCTACCTATAGAATTCAGATTGCCATGGCTTTAATTTTATACGCATAAACAATATATTTTTTTGAATTAAATCTTGCTTTTATATTTTGCTAGAACATCAGCTCTTTGGAGAGACAACAGTATAATCGGTCAAGTCGTGTTTCACACTTATATGAAAAACTAGCACAGTTACTAGTAACATTGTAAAACAATTGAAGAAACCTGTTTTATGTGAAATCTTAAGCAAATTCGATTAAATTTTTGGAGATAGCCAAAACTAACAGACCGCATATGCATTTAGCATATTTATTTTAACATGACAAACGGACTCTTTAAATTCTAATTATAACTATAGATTATCGTAGAGGAAGTTGGGGTTAGATTCCTGCAGTGTACTATTTGTTTAATACCATATCATGCGGTAGTTTTATTTATCTTTTCTTGAGTTTCACTTGGTAGGTACTTATCTGGTTTATGTATTGGTACTTTTTTGCTGATGTTCAATATTTTTTTATGTCTCTAAACGATTGATTGAATTTCATTCTGGCTCTCATTACGTACCCATATTAGAAAAGCCCTATCCCCTATATTTATAACAAAATATATTTAGGAAAATCTGATATTTTCTGTATCCATATTTAAATACTTTTTAGAAGTTGCCATGAATGCAAGCTGTGTAGATAGACAGATCGTGATAAGCCGGGTGTGTAGTTATCGTGCATACAGACATTCCGCCAAAGCCGGAAGCCGACGCCACAGCAGCCGCCGCGCGATCCTCACGTTCGTCTCACTACGCGGTACTATTCTACTTCATTCAATCAGTATAAAACGTACATGTCTCCAAGCTTCAACACCAAACAATACATCGTCGCCACACGATGAAGACCTCCGTGGTGCTATTAGCTCTGGCCGCGGCCGCCTTAGCAGCACCCGCCCTGCACGAAGAGACAATCGACGAGCCGAAGATCCCCGCCAGATTCCTCGACGCCTTCACACGGGAAAGGAAGTCAACACTCGAACAGGCTCCCGGCACTCCCGTCAACCTCCCCTCTCAAGTCTCGGAGTTCGGGGTCACTGGACGCAGCTTCAATCTGAAGAAACCCATCATCATTAAGAAGAAAGTCGGATCGTCATATCAGGTATACCGGGACTCAGATGAAGAGAAGCTCGACTCGCCCGTACCATGCAGGAAGCAAGTCAGGGTCAGCCTTTGCGACGAGCAAAGCCTTGCCAAAACTGACATGATGAGGAGTGCCACCAACGAAGACCCCAGTACCGAAATGACCGAAGAGGACATGAAGCACAGCATTATGCTAGCCAAGCAAGCAGTGGAAAACTTTCAGATGGATTTGAAGAAAGTCGAAGAACCCACAAAGGTCGCTCCTTGGAAACACAGCGAATCCGACGCAGAGATGCATCAAGACATCGAGAGCGCAAGGATAGCTTTGGAGCACATTCACAATACATTCGATAATCTGGAGGCATCTAAACAACATGGCTCTTTTCTGAAGTCAGCTGAGATCGTAGACGACCTGACGATACCTCTGGCACACACTGAAGAAGAAAGACTGGCTCAGTGGAAAGATGCTATTGAGAACATCCAAAGAAATGTAGAACTTGTCAAAAATATTGAAGATAGTTTCAAGTCAGCTAATGATGAAATGGCACACAGCAATGAGGCACCCACAAAAGATGGTCACAAAAATAATATTCAGGAGCAGGCAACGCACGATAAGAGAGAACCTGAACAATTAGAAAAGGAAAATAAGCAAACGATGGAGCATACTGAGCATTCTACCCCTGAAAATTCGGTACACCCTAAACAAGAAAAGTCTAGTGAGCAAAATGAGATGATATCTGACAAAATGGAAAAAGATATGTTGGAGTCTGCTTCGATGGTGTCTGCTTCTAAGATCCAAGATGTGAGTCACGATGATAAGGAGAGACTTAGTTCAAAACAAGATTTTACGATGAAGACAAAAGACGCTATGAACGTTGATGCTATGAAATTGGATCACACTCTTCAGCACCCAGATACCAAGAAGATGGCAAACAACGAAGAACTGAAACACGAGACAGAAAAACTCGCAGAAGACAAATCAGAACACTCAATGATGAAAACTACTTCAGCTGAAAAAGAGGATTCACTGAGCAAGCAACGAAACACTGAAAAGGATGTTCACGATGCATCTACACATACACAATTCAAACAAGGCGAAAAACCTGCTACAAGACAAAGTATTGAAATGAAGTCTGCTGAACTTGTCAAGGAAGAACAAACCGAGTTAATCAAGGATGAAAACAATACGCACAAGCAACACCATATCATGGAGAAGCTAAGAGATGCTACTAGTTTGACAAACGATCACATTCCCGAGGTCCAGTTACATGCTGAGGAAAAAATGGTAAGAAATGAAAATTCTTTGCTTCCAGTTGCAACTTCGGATCCGATGACGCTCATTCCCCACAAGACATTCGAACACAACCTGGAAATGAAAGAAGCGCAGCACATGAACAATAAGCAACACCAGCTGCACGAGGAACACCACATGCGCTGGGCTGGAGACAAGGACATGAACACTGAAACGGGAATGTTGAAGTCTGCTACTGAAACCCAGCAAATGGACCACACCACGCAGATGCGCCCCGGACATCACCACGGCCACCAGCACGGCCACCAGCACATGAGCGGCCACCCCATGGACCACGACCACCTGAGGCACCACGACCACTTCATGGCCCACGGCAAATCAGCCAACATGGACAACACGATGCAGCCCAACTTCTACATGAGAGATTCGGAACAAGACGGCCAAAGGTTCCGTTGGAGGCCTTCTCACATGCCCGAGGCTGCCAGGTCTGCGTACGGAGCACCAGCCCCAGCCCCAGCGCCTTCCACTGGAGCCATCGGTCTTTTCCCCAACGCCAACGTGGGAGGATGTGGGATCCCGTTGCTGCTGAGCTGCAACCCCTCCGTGGTGTCTGGTAGCCTGGCCAAGGCTCACCCCGCGCCCTACTCCGCCCCCGCCTACAGGACCGAGGATGACTTCAACTTCCACCATAAGAGAGACGTCAAGAAGACCAACCCCTTGAAGAACACCGTATTGGTTGCGAAACAATAACAATCGATGACTTGACAAAAAAAACAACTTTTAAAGACATTCGACTACAAGAAAATCGACGAGCTAACGAAGAAAGCTCTTGTAAATGATACTGATAAAGATTTAGTTTTAAGTCAGATTTATTCCCTAATTTATTTCACTTAGTTTTTTAAGACACATCACAGTTATAAATAAAGCAAATTAAAAAATTACTTTTACGTTTTCTTTAATAACTCCAAAAAAAATTAACATAACAATTGGCTATTTATGGTTTAAATCTTAAACCTTTTTCAACTCAGTAGTTGAACTAAGTAAGCCTAAAACATAGAGCAACTAGGCAGAAAACTAGGCTAAAAGATTGTCTAACTTACTTTTAGCAGGGTTGAATTAGTGAAAAACTATGTTCGATATCGGGCCATAAAAATATTGCCAATTACTTTGCAGTCAAGTTTGCAAGACATCTTTAGCAGTTCTAAATGAAAAAGAGATTTTAAATTAAGAAAAAAAACACATTAACCAATTTAAAATAATATAAGTTCCTAAGAAATCAATGTACATAGTGAGGAAGGTACCTAGTACAATAGGTAATAATAGGTATAAGTAATTAATAGGTAGGCAGGTTGTATTCTCATACAAATGTACATCTAGGGTGGAACATTAAGATCGATCAGTATGGAAAAGAAGAAAAGTTAGAAACAGCAAAACATACAAAGATTTCTCCATGTCATAAATTTTAGTAACAAGATAAACTGCATTCATACATTTGAAAAATAATGTGTAGATACTCATCTCGGGAATCGAACCCGCACGTTTTGAAAAATAAAACTAACACTATTTTTATTTCGACTGTGTAGGTCTCGTGTGAAAACTCAAAACAAACTGTTGCATATTATAGTAAATGATTTAAAAAGTGTAGTATGTCACGCTCATATTAAAATGCGAGAGTTACGATTATTGGATGTTTTTATCTTTTCATGCCAAAACTGCTGTATGGATCGGGCTGAAATTTGAATACACGTAGTTTCTAGACCTGGAATAAAACATACATCTTATAAATCAGTTCCATTTTTCATCCATAAATCAGCGATAGATATAGCCTTTATACATTTCCATATAAACTACGCGAAGCCGAAGACAGATACTAGTATCTACTTTATAAATCTGTCAATTTGTAAATCACTTATCTATCATCATAAATTTATTATGTATCGTGTAATTTAATTTATATAATAATTGATCAATTTATTAGATTCTTAATTATTATTTTGATTCATATGTTTGTAATTCCGACACAATAATTAGGTATTACTAATGTATTTTTAGGTAGCCACTTTTTAAATATTATTGTGGGTGAATTATTAAATGAAATGAAATGAGTTAGGTAGGTACATTTTACAAGGTCAGCAGTAGGTAGGTACTGAAATTCAACCTGCAGTCAATGTACGAAGTCAAGGCTTTTACAATTCTGCTGAATTAGATTTTTATAAGTAATTTTATACAAAAAGTACTCCTCAGTCATACCAGAGAAACCTTATAATGAAGTGTGTTGTAATTTTGCTTGTAACTGTTCTAACGTTTCGTGTCGTTCTTGCAACGCGTGAAAACCAACAATACACGGCTTTTGAAAATTTGTACGATTATGAAGATGACGCCAATGAAGACATCAACCATCAAATCTTCAAAAAATCAATCAACACTCTTCCATTTCCCGAAAATGATCACAAATTTGAAGAAAATCTTGAAGACGAAGAGCCTTGCCGTATCAATTTCCCTAATTTAGAAGACATATCCTCAGAATTGTCTCAAGATGAAGGACTACCAGACTCCTATCCAAACTCCTATCCTATGGGTATGTTTCCACCAAGGGTTCCAATCTACCCTTACCACGTACCATACGAGAAATGGACGAAGTATGACGTTGACTACGCATCGCAAGATCCAATGAACTATTTGTCAGTCTACAATAGCTACAACCTTCCCTACATGTACAATCCTATGTCTCCAGTAAGGTCACTTCCACCAGTCATGACAACGCGTATTCGAGAAAACATATCACCGTTGACCGAGAATGTGTATGACATTGATGCTGATAACGAAATGCATTTCCCGCCCTACGTGAGAGCAGTGCGATCCAGAGATTTGGACTTAGAGCAAATACGTGAAGATGCGGTGATGCCCAACATCATACCAGTTATGCCGTTTCCATACATGAGAGATGCTATACCGAGCCCACAGAACTACCAGCCACAGCCGAGTTCCCCGTATGATCAAAATGGACCAGTAGCTTACTTTTCATCAGCACCATACTCAGACTGCGCCGTGCCACTTCTTGTGAGCTGTTCTCCAGAGATTAGCTATGGTTCTCTTACAAACCTTGGATCATCTGCTCCCAGTGGACCAATTATACCAACATATGGAAAAGAAAGTGTCTCTGAAATTCCTGATAGTAAAGTCCCTCAGATTCCTACCCAGTGATAATGTTTTTTTATAATGAACTCTATGTACGAGTACCCTTTCAAAAATAAAACGTTGAATTATTTCTTCTTTTGTTTCTGTTAAGAAAATTTAACCTTTTTGATAGAAAAGTAGGTAGGTACCAAGATCATTTGTCTATGAAGTTTGCTATGCAATATCAGCAAAATGTAACTTTCAATTTATAAATAATAAATTTTGACTCGTGTATGACAAATATAAACTAAATTGGCCTACTGAGCTCTTTATTTTATCTAGGCAGCTTTTACATAGGTAACTAACTTTTAGTAGATATGTAACTACAAAAATGATGAAATGTAACTATGTTGTACAGTGTACAGGGCGTTCTTATTCTTGTTTGGAAACATAAGTAACGTTAGTAAACAGGAAACGTAGTACGACCATGTGTCTGCCTACCGAGCCAAGCTCAAGTGGTTCCCATTCGCATGCAAACGCTTTATCAAATGTTTACAGTCATTTTCTCTACGGGTAGGTACTGTTTCTTAATCAAGTAAATCAATATCTTTATTTCTTTAGGCTTATAAAATAAGCACTTAGACATGTCAAATTTTAAACTATAGCTACATAATTATCGAAATAATATAAGAAATAAAGTGATAATTGACTTTCCCTTCGCTTCAATCTTTTGTCCACAAGTGGAAGAAACGAAAAAGAAACCACTAGCACTTTAAGTTATGTGTCTAATACAATATTTGTTTTATAAATAATGAAATACTACTGTCGGTGTAATAATTACTTAGAAATATATCTCAAAGATATATTTCAGTTTCTTCACTCTTTTCATATTCAGGTGGTCTGATGCTCTGTTTCTTGTGGCTCCAGTACAGCGAAACACCTTTTTAGCCACAAAATATTTTTTTGCAAGTATACGGTTTAAAAATCATATTCTACCCGGACGATATCGCGAGTTCTGCATATAATTCTGCTTTCATTGTTGTTAAATATTGTTCTAGAGAATGCAGAATGTCCCCCCGATGAGACCCTGGGCGCGAACCTCCAGTGCATCGCCCGCTACCGCTCCCGCCCGCCGCACAGCTACGGAAACACCACCAGAACCATGTGGGATTACTACAGCTGAATTATTATTTTATACCTACCAAATAAACTTTGCCTTGGGCAAAAATAAGACTACACATTCGTGGTAGAGGCACGTATTTGTGTGGGCTCTCTACAGTTCTATCAGCGGAGTCGGACTGTCCGTCTGTCTGCTTTATAACAAATTAAAAAAAAATACAAAAATGTATAATAACATAAACATTTAAGGGGGCTCACATACAACAGACATGATTTTTTGCCCTTTTAAAAAATAATGGTTCGTACCCTTCGTGCGCGATTCCGTCTCGCACTTAGCCGATTTTTTTAATACACAAAGAAACTTTCAGCTTTTATAAAATAAAGAAGGTCTGGCCGTCGTAGGCTCTCAGGCTACTATTATCATAATCAATCATTTATGTTATGTCTATGTTTGATCCCTGCATCCAATGTGTTTTTTTTAGTAGTCAGTTGGTATTTAATAGTAATAGTAGTCAGGAGCTTTCGGATTTTCATAAAATTATGAAATTAAATGAACCATTTCGTGCCATCCGGGAAAGCGCGTCCAATTGCGCTGCGAGGTCAAGTAACCGACGATGAGTCGAAACGTTTTGGGATATTCCAAAAATATCCCAAACCATTCGGCTCAGGGTAAAAAAACAAGGTAAAAAATAATTTAATTTCTTAAACTTAGCCCTCAGTGTTTACACACTATAAAACAACAAAACATTTGTAAGTTGCTTGTCATTCATTGTTTTAAGATAAGTAAACAAAATGGCAAATCACGCCACCTTGTTTACATAACTTACCATTTTCTCATTCCAAGAAACAGTTCTTGGAAATTACGTAAAGCGTTTTGGAAGTTTACCGATTTGTTGACTCCATGTTTTGTATTGCATACTTACCTCATACATAGGCTGTCCCTAATTGGGTTAACACTAATTTTTCGGTTACTGAAAGTAAACCTTGAGGTTCAGCTTATAATTTCAGGATTATATGAATACCGCAGGCCAAAAAAAAAACAAGATTGCAAATAACATGGCATGGTGTTGCACTGTGTATATAATAGGTATGTATCTTCTTTTAGTCTTTGATAATGTTGAGGTATTCGTATTTAACGAAAAAATTAATCATTATATAAATTAACAGCGAATATTTCTGAATACAATGCACCTCAGAAAATAAATTCGATATTATCTGTTAATAAGATTCTAATATTAATAGTAAAATTTGAATTATAACTAAAAATACAATGAAATAGAATGGTAAATTTGTTCCTGTATTTCTACACACACTGTCAAAACTATTATTAGTATAAAGTAAAAAAGTATAAAAGCGCAAAAGTGTAAGTTACACAGTTCACTTTTATGCTTGCTACTTTTAGGCTTGCTCCAAAAAATAAGATACATAGAGGATAAAGTATCTTGGGACTGGTTTGCTCCAACTTAAAAACCTAGTTTCCCGTTTATTGTTATCTTTAGCATATCTAAAAAAAAAGAAGTTTAGTTCTGACGTGTCCTGTAAGATCTAACGGAAAAAAGCACTTTGAATCTGGAATTAAATCAATCTTGTCTCTAATTAAAAACATTCAAAAGTTTACAGTAGGTATTTTGTAGAATTTTACATGTCGAAACAAAGTAAGTACCTACCTAATATAATTTTATCGTATCCTATGGTCGAGTTTTAGATGTTTATACAACAGCCCCTTGTATAATATAAAAATATTTCATAGTAACTCCACAAACATCGTAGGATATTGCGTAACTCAAACTCAAAGAACCCATTCATAAATTGACGCAATCGCTATAATTCTGTGAAGAGCCCCGCGTCATATTTTGACAAATACAAGCCAGCCAGCCTGGTGACATCTTCAACGGTAGATAACAGTCAGACAATGTTTAAAAAGCGGCGCGTATTTACGTAGACTCCAAACAAATTCGAGCCCTATTGATAGCAACAGCAACACATAAAATAAATCCTAATAACCTATAAATACGTTTCAAGGGTTAACGGCCAATCAAATTAACAATCAGTGATTTAAGAAATAATCAGTGCTTTAGAATAGATTTATAAAATTAATACACAATGGCAAAGTTACTTCTAGCAGCAATGACACTGATGGTAATCTCCTTCTTAGAAGCCAGGCATGTCCACCCGAGGAGCATAGTGCGGTGGGAAGACGAAGGAAGGAGTATAGATGGAATACCCATTGTAAGTATTAAAAGTTGTTTTGATCTTCATAATAAGGCGCAAAAAGTACCTAAAGTGTCGCCACCACTTATTTTATCATATAATTCCGTTAAACAAAGGAATTACCAAATTTCATATGTACCTAAAGTTTGTTAAACCTATCATAAGCTTTTTTTATTGCATCTGTAGTAGTTTCATTTTTTCTATTTTAGGAAGAGATACGAAAACAGGGTTTGGCCACCAAAGGCAACTTCTAGTCTTCTAGCAGTTTAATTTAAGTGAAATATAAAATGTAGTAGGTACTGGAAATGCCTCATTAACCTATGCTTAAATATTTACAATGAATTCACTGTAAAATAGATACCTACAATAAATTCATTTCTTTTTCAGGAGGTCATCCGAAACCGTCACGTGAACCGACTAGTACCTTTCAACAGCGCGCGTTTCTTCAAGAGCATGGAACCCTGCGAGGAAGGTTTAGAAAGAGATGTTCTTGGAGTTTGTAGAGAGGTGTGGAACTAGGTTTATACCAAGCACCTTGAAGTTTGTAGAGAGGTGTGGAACTAGGTTTTATACCAAGCACCTTGAAGTTTGTAGAGAGGTTTTGAACTATAGGTTTATACCAAGCGCCTTGGAGTTTGTAGAGGTTAGGAACTGGGTTTATACTCAGCACCTTATTATATGCCGGCTTTACATTTTGCTAAGCATCAAGTGCGAGTGACAAGTGAAATGAAATGAAAATGTTTTATTAGACGATACGTCACATAACAAGTGCAAGAGACATTACGATTTCCAATAATTGTTCACGGAATATTTTGAACTAAGGCGCAAGCCATCTTTCACACAGCAGCGTCTTGATTCAATTTTATGGCGCGTCTAGAAATCGCGCTTACAAGACAGGTTTCACTTGCACTTGTCACTATTACTTGATACTTAACAAAGTGTAAACATGGCAATATGGATAGTTTGGCATGTCCGAGGATAAACCATAAATGCAAGCCTAATCTTGCCATAAGTATTATATTTTCAAAGAACTTGGTATAACTGAAAAACCAATGGTTTAGCTTCTTGGAAGTTTCTAGGTAACATAAGTATATTATGTAGGTATTATGTGATATTATTTATAGGCTAGTTAGTTAAAATGTCCGTATCAAGGACAAATTGTAAATACTTACATGATATTGATAAGAAGATAAGATAAAGAAACCAATAAATCACTTGAATAAAACTGAATCTATAATTTATCCTATGTTACATTTTTTATTATAAATATGTTAAATAAAATCGTAATAGATAAGTCATGAAAATAAAAAAAATATCGAAATTTTATAAAATAAAATTAGCTAGTTACTTATTCAATGTTGTATAATTATTAAGTTTTTTTCATTGTTTCAATTTTGAACTAAATCAACGATACTTATAATAATCAATGTCAAAAAAATCAGACGGACACTATAATTTAATAGGAAACAAAAATTTTTCGAAAGCTGTCTTCTTATTCAGTCAGTACGAACTAACACTAACCAGGATAACACCAGGGTTAGACCAGGGTATATGTCAATGTCAGTGTCACATTAGGGAGGCTGGTGGGAGGGTGACCGCGCCGTGGCCCGACAGTGGGGAAGGAAGGGCCGAAACCCCTCGGATCCAGGCGTTTCGTTCGCAGCAGTAAGATTCCACGTTGTTAAGAGCTCGCATGTATATTGTTGTCACGCCACCTGGTAACAAATGGTCTGGTTATCTTTGAGTAAAACACCACCAAGGTTTTCAATTAAAATATTTTTTTCAAAGTTTCGCTAAAACACATGGGCAGCATTTACCTTATTGAGATAGATCGTATTATTATTGGTTTAAAAGACACTTCTGCTGTAGGTTGGGACGAGATACCAACCTCTGTGATCAAACGCACCAAGCATGTTATTGTTCCAATACTTGAATATATTTTTAACCTTTGTCTTTTATCTGGTACCTTTCCCCGTGCATTTAAAAAAGCCATAGTACACCCAATACACAAAGGTGGTGCTAAAGATGATCTAAACAATTTTAGACCAATCTCTGTTCTTACTGTCATGTCAAAAATTCTAGAAAAAATAATTAACGTTAGGCTGATAGACTTTCTTAATAATAGGAATATTTTGACTGAAAACCAGTATGGATTCAGAAGTGGTAAATCGACAGAAGACGCAGTTATATCCTTAACCACTAACGTCGCTATTAATCTCGATAAGAAGCTCAAAACAGTTGGTATATTCCTTGATTTAAGTAAAGCTTTTGACACAGTGTCTATTCCTATTTTGCTTCATAAATTAGAACACATTGGAATCAGAGGAGATGTAAAAAAATTGTTCATAAGTTATCTATCCGAACGCAAGCAAATTGTCTCTATAAACGGTATCACTAGCACGGAAGAGGATATAAACTACGGCGTACCTCAGGGTAGTGTTCTTGGTCCTACACTCTTTCTGGTATATATTAACGAACTTTGCCAAATATCTTCTCCGAACTGTAGTATAATAACATACGCTGACGACACTGCGCTTATCGTGAGTGGTCAGACTTGGGATGACACTAAGGCATCTGCAGAAGTTGCCTTATCTTCGATCCTTAAGTGGTTGTCCCTAAATTCACTTTCCCTTAATTTAACAAAAACTAAATTTATAACATTTTCTCTCTCTCCCCGCACGCAACCCTCCTCACAGTTTTGTTTGTATGCACACGACTGTCTTAAAGATAGTGGTGTATGCTCTTGTCCGTCAATATCTCGTACACATAGTTTAAAATACCTAGGTATCCACTTAGACTCATATCTTTCTTGGAAGCCCCATATTGAATCTACAGTCTCTAGAGTTAGAAAATTAATTTTTATTTTTAAAAATCTGAGAAGGTCTGCCGATCCAGCGTGTATTAAGATGGTTTATTTTGCTTTGGCACAATCTATCCTGTCCTATGGTATTTGCGTATGGGGAGGAGCCATCAAGACTCAATTATTAAGGGTAGAGCGTGCTCAGAGAGCAGTTCTGAAGGTTATGTGCTCAAAGCCACGACGTTATCCCACAGACAGTCTGTATACCCTTTGCGGGGTACTAACGGTAAGACAACTATTCATTCTAGCGTTGGTCTTGCGCAAGCACTCGAAGCTGGTCTTTGACCCTAACCATAGCTCTACAAAACGCCGTCATGATAGAGTATGTGTGACGGAGTCACGCGGAAACGGTGCACTATCCAGACTCTATCATTATCTTAGCGGATCACTTTACAATAAAATCAATAGAAAAATAGAGATCTATCCACTCACTGTATATAAATGCAAACTAAAAACTGCAACATGGCTCCAATCACTCTCTTACGGAGAAACAGAGGACCTATTAACCATTCTCAGGTAATTCAATGCAACTTAATATGTACATACACACCTACACCCTGGTCGCTCCTGTTGCCCGGACTCTTAAGAGACCGGTGCCCTCAGGAGTGCCAAACGCACACCCTCACACATACGCACACAGTCACACACACACGCACACACAAACATACAAACACACGCGCTCACACAAACACACACACAGTCAGAGACTTGGTAGCTCCTGTTGCCCGGACTCTTAAGAGACCGGTGCCCTCAGGAGTGCCAAACTCACACCCTAACACACTCACACACAGACACACAAACGCACACACAATCACTGACTTGGTAGCTCCTGCTGCCCGGACTCATATGAGACCGGTGTCCTCAGGAGCACCACACCCACACATGCACACTGAGCGAAGTCTTTGATAAATACAATTGCTGATCCATTTCTATTTCATTAATAAGTACTCTATTTTTTGTTTTAATTTTAGTTTTTCACTAAGGCACATAATTTTGTAATTTGAGAAATACCTTTTCTTTTTTTATGTAACTACTTTTATTTTTTACTTTAATTTTAACTATTTTTTTACATGAAATGTACTTAGATTATGTTGGAAACAACCTAAATCCCGGAGGTGGGCGTTGCGATCTGCGACACAGTATTTTTTACTTCTGCAGGTCGCATCGCTTCCAATTTATGTTTTTATACCCTTTGTTTATGTTCCAAAATAAAGACTTTTTACTTTTTTTACTTTACTTTTACTTTATTATTGGATGTAATACACTTATTTTTAAGCCTTTGACAAATAAGTAGTTGGAGGCTCTGTGGCAATGTAGCCCTCAGACGAGATATACTACCCCACAGACAACAGAAATCTAAATAATAATATTTGGATTATGTAAATGATTACTACGGTACCCTAAAAGTAAAGTAATGCACTGAGAATATCCGTGTTTAACGACGAACAGATAATTATTTTTATCCCGCATCAAGGCTTTTGTCAAACCAAAACCTCGGGATTAAAATAATCAAATTGTTCATTGTAAGAAGGCTCAAATTACTACACAATGTCAGACAATATTAAAGAAGGTAGCCGCTTCTAAACCTTATAAATTTGCTTAGGTCTATGGGACTTTACTGTGGCCTCTGACGTCTAATTTTGTATAATTGGCTTTTCATCTGTGCTCCTGCGTGCGCTAGGTGCAAAAGTCAAAGTAATACGATGGTTTAAAGTAACACACAAGTTCATAACACAACTTCTGCTTAGCTTGTGGCTAGATGATGCTGTGTGGATTGCCCGGAATTATTATTATTGGTTACTTCCTACCATAAGGCATAATACTTATAGTATGAAATTATGTAAAACACGACAAAACGCCGGAAATCTCGATTGACTTACAATTAGTTCGAGGTTAGATTATTAGCATTAAAGTCATCACTTTTCGATAATCGAAGCGATTTCCGCTTTGTTAACATTACATGGCACGTAGGAATACACAATCAATGTTAACAATGTATACAATCGTTTACTTCATCATCATCAGCCCATATCAGTCCACTGCTGGACATATGCCTCCCCGAACGAGAGCCATAGCGCCCTCTCTTCAGCTTGCCGCTTTTCGTTATTCGTACTTCTTACTCTTCTCATATTATAAATCAACTAGCGACCCGCGCCGGCTTCGCACGGTTTTCGTATAAACCTTCCTCTTGAATCACTATCTATAATAAAAAAACCGCGTCAAAATCCGAGGCGTAGTTTTAAAGATTTAAGCATACATAGGGACAGAGAAAGCGACTTTGTTTTATACTATGTAGTGATATAGTTTTACAGGTAATATAAATAAAGAAGATGCTCTATCTAGAGGTATAATGTAAATTGTGGAGCATTATCTAAAAATCGGGGCCGCATCTCACGACACCCCTATCGTTTCCTCTCCGGAATATATGCATACTGTTAGTTGCCAAACATCAAATCAAAGAAGTTTATCTGTAACTTCAGCTTATGAACTAACAGTTGCAATGAAATGAACCAGAAGGTACCTACTGCTACTTGAAATAGTTATAATAAACTAGCAGCGTCTCACGGTTTCACTAGCGTAATTCTCGTTTCATTTGAAATTCTGGGATAAAATATAGCCTTTGTGTTATTCCAGACTAGATCTATCTTTGTTCCAAATTTCAACCATATCCGGTCAGTAGTTTTTGCGTGAAAGAGTAACAAAGATCCATCCATCCATACTAACTTATCGCTTTTATAATATACTAGCAACCCTTAATACCCGCATAAAACCTTGCGAAGCCGGGGCGGCTTCGCAAGGTTTTATTATACGTATAAACTTTCCTTTTGAATCACTCTATCTATTAAAAAAAAACGCATCAAAATCCGTTGCGTAGTTTTAAAGATTTAAGCAGTCAAAGGGACATAGGGAAATAGGGACAGAAAAAACGACTTTGTCTTATACTATGTAGTGAAGTAGGACTAACCGATAATGATAAGCTGTGTGCCGAGATAGGCCAGAGCGTGTCCGTGCCGCGGCATCGACATCTCAGTCTGTTGCTGCCATTTACGGGTCTGCCAGTTCCATACGTCGATAGCTCCTACACTACTAGCAGTTTTATCCTAAAAACAACAAAACGTGTTTGTTCATGAAAGTGTATAATCATTATGTATCACGTCAATTTAGGTATTACTAGCGACCCGCCCCGGCTTCACACGGTTTTATTATACGTATAAACCTTTCTCTTGAATCACTCTACCTATTAAAAAAAATCGCTTCAAAATCCGTTGCGTAGTTTTAAAGATTTAAGCATACAAAGGGACATAGGGATATAGGGACAGAGAAAGCGACTTTATTTTATACTATGGAAGTGATTTTAAAGATTTAAGCATACAAAGGGACATAGGGATATAGGGACAGAGAAAGCGACTTTATTTTATACTATGGAAGTGACAAGCATAAAATTGGCATCTTCGTTTGCTTGCATGAAGGCGCATTACTAAGAGATATCAATATATGCAGCTACTTTAACGAAGAAAGATATATGCCCTACCTTATCAGAAACCTTCCCAGCGCCACCAATGATATAAAGGTGGTCGTTCATAGAGAACAATGTTGCAAAACATCTCGGAAACCGTAGACTGTGGATTTCCGTCCAACTGAAAACAAACGAACTAGATTACAAGTCCTTTCATCATCATCAGCCTATATTAGTCCACTGCTGGACATAGGCCTCTCCTAATGAGCTTTATAACGCCCTGTCTTGAACTTGCCGCATCCAGCATCTGCCAGCAGTCTTTCGCAGATCGTCATCCCACCAGAGGGCGTCCTACACTACGTTTGCCAAGTCGCGGTCGCCACACAAGTCCTTTAGTTGTAGGGAATCAAATAGCACGCAGTACTTAAATTACCAAAGAATATGAAAACAGTGATTATTAGGGGAGGCCTATGTCCAGCAGTGGACTAATATAAGCTGATGATGATGATGAAAACAGCGGGCTTTTAAAAGGTTCTTCTGGAGACTTTTTTGAGGTAATCAGGGAAACAGTTACTAAAATAGAGAGAGCGAGTAAGTAATAAGGATTGACGAAATGAACACTAACTCATTAGTATTAGAATTGTAGCACTCAACAATTTTGCACACTGGTTTCTTCTTTTCCCCTGTCATGCCACCAGCAACCCAGATATACTCGCGGTACTTGGTGACGGCCACCGCCATACGAGCAACCCCCATGGGGCGGACCTCGCTCCACGACGCAGTCTTGGGATCGAACCTTTCAACTGAGCGGAGGACTCTGAAATGTAGAACATGAAAGAATAAGGAACAATATGAGACGACCTTTCGGAGATATTATAATTAGCTAACTTACAAAAGAATCGCAGGAGGAAAATAACTCGCATTATCTCTTCTTGGCGCTTTAATAGACCGGTGGTGGCGCTCTGTTCTCCATCGATATCTCTCGAAATTAAAATTGTCATTTATCCGTATAAGAATGATTGTTTAAAACATTCTTAATTACGGCAATCACGGCAGCAAACGTGACTACATTTGGTAGGTACGGAAAATACTCAAAAACCATCTGAACCTGCCGCTCATTGATGTGCACTACCTTCAAACTGCGGAGTCTACCAATGACCTGTCCCTTTTATCCTGTCCCTCGATCGTATAGTGCCATGCGATGCACCACCAGTCCAAATTATTTCCTGAAAACTGCGAGCCCTGATTCACTGAACCAGGAGCGAGTGACGGGCTCGTAGCTTCAAGCTGTGGAAACCACCACTGACCTGCCCTTTTTATCTTGTCCCCCAATCGCATATAGCGCCATGCGATGCACCACCAGTCCGAAGTTCTTCCTGGGAACCGCGAGCCCTGATTCACTGAACCAGGAGCGAGTGACAGGCTCGTAGCTCCAAGCTGTGGAGACCACCACTGACCTGCCCTTTTTATCCTGTCCTCCAATCGCATATAGCGCCATGCGATGCACCACCAGTCCGAAGTTCTTCCTGGGAACCGCGAGCCCAGATTCACTGAACCAGGAGCGAGTGACGGGCTCGTAGCTCCAAACTGTAGAGACCACCACTGACTTGCCACGGATGTCGTCGTCGCGTGGGTCGGCTCCACCTGCGAAAATATACGAAGTGAAACTCTACCTTTTATGCAGAGAAGCAACACGAATGTCACCGTATCAAGAAAGGCTTGTGCCTAGGTCAGTGGGTTAAGACATGAGATAGATGGTGTACGTATCTCCACTGGGTAGAGGTCCTCTTGAGAACGTCCCAAGAGATTGGACTTGCATTCGACCCACATCACTGCTCACTACTCTGGCAGTGAGTGGTGACATTGGTAGAAGACACTGCAATGGTCGCAGGGCAAATCTATCTAGATGAAACTAGTCTAGACTCAGGAGTTTAGTGTGTGAAGTTAGGCAATGGATGTTGATGCTAAAATAAAGGAAAAATAAATTTTACCAACTAAATACACCCTTCCTCTCAGGAAGGCCACGGAATGATGATGCCTGGGCTCTGGTAATTCACCAACATTCTCCCATTCATTCGTCACAGGATCAAATCTGGAATACGGTTGTAAATTAAAATTTACGTTTCATTGAATGATTTATGTATAAGCTGTTGACATTGCAATCTTGGATTGCTCTAATAAAACATTGTACTTTTTTACGTTTGGAAAGATGTTGACACTGATGATTCCTTTGTAACATAATAACTTTTTTTTATGTTAATTTTGATCAGACAATCTGAGATTATTGTAAACTTTGTAAACTTTAATTATTTACGGACCACTCCAGAAAGGTTATTGAGGTTGTGGAAATCACTTAAATCAGATAGAGCGGCGTAACTTATTTTTGAAAATAACCTGAAGATATCCTTTCCAGTATTGCTTCCTATTCCATATGATGTGTGCGGGTCGATACCACCGAACACTAGCACCGTCTCCCGATCCCAGTTGAACAAGGATCCTTCCGAGATGTAGTTCTTATTGGAAGGGCCCAATATTGAAGTTGATAGTTTGTTCCTGCAATAAAAGCATAACTACCTACTTACGTCGGATTTATAGGTTATATGTTTATGTATGTGTTTTGTACAATAACTCAGGACAAAAAATCCCAGATTTGGATTTTAGTTAGTATCTAGACGCCGTCAAATTGATACATTCCTTGTTTTCTTGGAATATTTTGTAGTTAAATGACCTCACGGTTTTGCTTTACAACTTACCCTAAAAAAGAACGTTTGATTGTCTGAAGTTGACAGAGTTATAAAATAAACAATACTGGATAATTGACAGAGCATAATCTAAGTAATAACGTTATTAAAACTAGTCATTTTGTACTTAACGTTGATGCTCTGTGGATTGTCCAGATTTTTTTTAATACATCACACAGCATCGTTTAGCCCCAAGCTAAGCAGAGCTTGTGTTATGGGTACTAGATGACTGAAATATTTATTATTACTTAGATAGATATTTTTTATTAATTACTTTTCATTGTAATGTGATTAATTTAGTAATCACACATTATGCTGAGACGGGACCTTTTGATTCGTTTCGTACACTGGTTGCTATTTTAGTTAGAACTAGGTATTTTCATTTGAAAAGTTTTCATAATATACCTACTTAGTTGTGATGTAAAAAACATTTTTTTTATTATAATTTCAAAATGAAAGTTCAACTTATAGAATGTTCAATAAGATTTTTTTAATAAGTTGTTTGGGTCTTTAGCGCATTTACCTTTTCTTAATTTTTTTCGACGTGCGAGCATGAACATTTCTGAAGATGTAACGTGTGTAGTCACGGAAACTGACGTCAATTTTCGATGACATCTTCTTTGTGCATTTGTCCCCGTCATCACGAACGCTGCAACGCGTTTAAAACGTCGAAAAAAAAAGGTAAACGCGTAAAAGACCCGAATTATAAGGGATTTAAACAAAATGGAAAGGTTAAGGCATATTTTAATATTCCATGTTTTTAGAGAGATTTAGGAGAAGGTAGTAAGGAAGCTTTAAAAGGAAGCAATATAAATATTTTATGTTTTAGTGATATTGAATGATTAGGAGAAGGTAAGAAGGAAGTTTTAAAAATATACCATGTATTTAGTGAGATAGAGTAGAAGGTTTAGAAGGAAGCCTATGTCCAACAGTGAACTTGGTAGTAGGTATAAGTTGATGAAGAATGAAAAATATTGAAATTGAAATTGTAATTAATGTATTTAGTGAGATTTTGGAGAAGAATGAAGCAACCATGATGTGCCAGGCGATTGAAATGAAGGCTATTCTTATTTTGCGTAAGTATTCAGTATAGAGTCGGAGCGACAATATGTAAAGGCTTCTCATAAGAGTGCACGATTCAAGTTTGACGCAATTTTTTTTGCGGGTGCAGCTCCGAAACTTGACAGCTGTCAAAAAAAGCATAATCAATTATTTATTCATCAACTATTGTCCCGATTCTTAGAAATAGAGCGCTTCACAACGTAAACGTTGCGAAATGCCGTTACAAAAATGGGGACGATGAAGCCGCTCGCAAACGTCGCGAAATTTTCGGTTTGTTGAGGTGCACCTAATGTGTATTTCTTTCTCATGAATCATGCACATGTTTTTAAGCCCCAAATTTAACATTTTTGTTTGTTGAAGATGGTTTGTTTCAAAAATTCGGATCTTTTATCAAAATTCGCATGATGGTGCTTCTTTAAATTTAAAATTTTTGCGAACGAGATGTCGAATAGATGTTCCCGGGTTTTCTTTACAACAGCAATATACAAATACAAACAAATACACTTCCACGATCTATAATAAAATTTCGCAGAATATGAAAACAGTTCCGCCGTAACTTTCATGGTTTTTCACAATTGAAACGCGTTTTTCAGTTGGCTCCAATTTTACTAATAAGAGCAAACGTAAATGACAGCTGTCAAATTTTAGACCGTATCCTGCAAAGAAAATAAACAGCGTCAAATTTGAATCGCGCACTCTTATTGAGACACCGTTTATAACTAACAGATTGATCCTCGAGAGAGACTCCTTCGAATGGTTGAAGAGAGATATCTGCGGGCTGAAGAAGCTGGACATCTCGCCAGTAGTTCTGGAAGGTTCCTGGCGCGTGGAGTTGCAGGCAGGCGTAGTTACGTGTTGGGAACGCGATGGAGACTGATGTGTGGTCCTGAAATTTAACGGTTAACATTGTATGTAGGTACATAATAGCTTACATATTAGGGTAGCTAATAAGCTACCCTGCTGCCTTAGAGCCAGTCCACACGGCGCGTTGCGTCAGCGTTGCGTCGACGCAGCGCTACCGTTGCGTTGTTTTACATACAAATAACCAAGGTGTTCACACGGCGCGCTGCGTCGTCGCAACGCACACATGACGGACAGCAGCCCCCGAGACGAAGCGGGAGGGGGTGTGCGTCGCCGCTGCGCCGACGGAACGTTAAGGCGGCATCGTAGTAACGCTGCGATGGCGCAGCGCCTGTGTGGCCGGCTATGCGTCAAAATATTTGCGTTGCGACGACGCAACGCAACGCAACGCGCCGTGTGGACTGGCTCTTATTCCAACTGAACAAATGTCGATATACATACATATTATTTATATTGATTAATACATAGTCGCTTTCCGCTGTCTATCTGTCTGTCTGTATGCTTAGATCTTTAAAACTACGCAACGGATTTTAATGCGGTTTTTTTATACATAGAGTGATTCAAGAGAAAGCTTTGTATCTTACTTCTTACTATTTTAATAAATGGGAAAGTCTGTATGAATGTTTGTTATAAATAATCTCCGTAAGTCCTTAAGTTGTTCAAATCATCAAGGGGGTGGGAAAACAATTTCTGAAATTTGTAAGTATGAAAAGAAATCTCTGATTCGCACATCAACAAACCTTTTATAGTATAATTAAGTAATTAGCCAAGTACATATTTTTTAAAATATGACTTTATCGAACAAACAAATAACCATGCACATTATACAAACGTGCCCTCATCACTAAATCAAACGTGTTATTCTCTGTTTGCGATATTCATATTGTTTTCCATATGACAAACAAATTTACGAAATTTGGCGAAGCCGCGGGGAGCGGCTAGTGCTATATACACTCAAGCGAAGCCGGGGCGGATACAAGCTGCCCTTGGGTACTTTTAAATGTATACAAGTACAGTTTTTATACATTTTTTTACAAACCTTATAAATAACAAACACTTGAAACAAGTAGTATCCAATTTGGAGTAGCCGGCCATTAGAAAGTTATGCAATATATTAATACTAGCTGCGGCTCTCAGCGTCACCCGCGTGGAAATTTATTTATTTATCATTTATTTATTTTTCACTGCCAGGTTTTTTATCATCAGTTCATGGTACTAAAGATCTTATTCATAAAATTTTGGCAAAATGTTCTCAAAATTTTGAAATTACAGGTTACAACGAAGCACTAGGCTTATGGAAAATAGCCTGTCCTGACACCAATCTTCCAAAAGTCCTGTCTTCTCAGAGGCTATGGGATGAGCCACTTTGTGAGCTGGTACGGAAAAATCTTATTAATACGTCTACCAGCTCAATAGAACGTGCCCGTCTACTCGCCGTTTCTGAGTGGGAATCAGGACTTTGGTTACATGTTCTGCCTTCTAAAAATCTAGGTACCCTTTTAGACAACAACTCATTTCGGGTGGCCACCTCCTTGCGTTTAGGTTCCCCTTGCCTAGTTGCACACCGTTGCCAGTGTGGTGAAACCGTGGACAAGCTTGGTCACCATGCATTGGCATGTGTATCTAGTGCAGGACGTGTGTCCCGCCATAATTCAATTAACGATATCATCCGTCGGGCCTTTACCAGCGTCAGTGTAGCAGCTACACTTGAACCACGTGGCCTTATGCGAGATGATGGTAAAAGACCTGACGGTATGACTCTGATTCCCTGGAAGATGGGTCGGCCTTTAGTTTGGGATGCCACGTGTGTAGATACTCTAGCGCCTTCACATCTGGCAGGGACATCAGCAAGGGCTGGCTCCGCAGCTTCATCAGCGGAGTCCCTCAAACGGCGAAAATATGCTAATCTTGACCGAGGTTACCTATTTGAGCCATTTGGGGTGGAAACCCTTGGTCCTTGGGGTCCTGGGGCACACACAATTTTTAAAGATCTGACGAAACTTCTCATAGAGTCCACAGGAGATAAGAATGCTGGCTTCTATTTTGGTCAACGAATTAGCATTGCCATTCAACGTGGCAATGCTGCCAGCATTCTGGGTACTTTGCCTTCTGGTGACAGCTTAGATTTTTAAGAGTTTGTTATAATTGTATATACTAGTGAGCTATGTGATGTTATTATATACTAAACTATTTTATCAAATATATCATATTTTTATACTTTTTATCCTATTCCCGACGAAGACACACCCAAAAACACAAATATCATAAAAATCGGTCCGGCCGTTCTCGAGTTATAAATGGTGTAACTAACACGACTTTCTTTTATATAATAATATAATGATAATGATGATTTACTATTTTTATTACCCTTGTCATCGCACTTAGAGGCTCCACATGAATATTACTATTTTATACCTATTTAAATTTGGGTTATCTTTTACCCCGAAAAACACTTGCAAAAGTCTGGTAGGTGATTCACTATGACTTAGGAGATTCCTTGCCCAAACCAGGTGGCGTTACAGTGGATTCTAAGTACGGTTTTGTCCGATTCCACGCCGTTTTGTCATGTTTTATCTGTGTAACACGTCTGGATTTTCCATAGTAAATGCCCCATCATTAATAGAAACCTCTAACCATGTTTAACTAGTAGACCATTGTCTAGACTAAGGGTGCCTGTCCATTGGAGCGGAGCGAGCTGGCGGAGCGGAGAAACGAGGAAATATGAACCAATAGGATTGCATGAAAAAGCGGTTAATATTTCCTCGTTTCTCCGCTCCGCTGCCTCTCTCCGCGTCATTGGACAGGCAGCCTTAGTCGGCATGAATGAAAGAGAGGGGAGAGGTATAAAGTGGATCAGAGCATTAACCTCCTGGTGCTGGCGAGAGCTGCAGTGGCTGCGGCTAAGTAAGACGCTGCCACACTGTGCCTCTTGTCTGATGCGTTGCCATGCATGTAACTCTGCAACAAATATTTAACAGCATATCAAATATCTAGGACTTAGTAGCTTTGACTCGTATTGTCCCACAAAAGGGTGTAAAGGCTTGAATTTACAAGGATGTACAGTTCAGATTTAATTGGATAAAAAAATGGCTGTTTTTTCTAAACTGTAGTATTGTCCGACTCGATTACAGAGGTACATTTTTTACAGTGTTTACAACACAGGAACCAAAAAATTGCTGGTAACAAAGTGTTACTAGACTATTTTAAGACTGGGTATATTTTCAGAAAGTTACGCACATTCATGTTAATTTTATCGCTGGTGTCGACAGTGCAACTGCTGGAGTCACTTGTGGTGTTCATCTCCTCGGAGTCCTTTTCAGGGGGGTCAAACATATCTGGTATAGAAGACGCCTGAAAAACGAATAGATTATAGACGTGTTCCATTCTAAATGATCCTATTGGCGTCCAGATATATGAGTTTTGTTCTTAGTTTAATGAAATTTTGCATCTGTGATAGCAAATTATAGCAAGACAAAGGCTATAGCTACCAGAACGCAATAGGATCGTGATGAACAGTGACATAACAGCATGGTCTATTAATTATAAAAAATACCGAACATAGCTACTATTCGTGAAGCTACGTCGTACAAAAGAAAACGGTTGAAATTACCATTACCGATATTTAAAATGATTCGCACTCATGAAATGTAACATCTTTCCCAAAACACCCCTTCTTGAGAATCATAGATACATACAGTAAGGACAAAGTTTCTTGGCAGTTCTGAACTACGCGCGGAAGGCTGCGCAGCAACACTTTTTAGGAACCAAAAGGTGGCATGAGTAGGGTGCGTGGGGCGGTGGTCTAGGCTAGAGACGCACCTTACATAAAAACAATCAATCCTATAATCGATCGAATTTCATAATCGATTAGTTTCATTTTGAACTCATTCATTTTAGGGTATAGAAGATTATTTAAGTAGCTAAATTTACTAATAAAGTGAATATACTCATGAATTAATTAATTAATTATTATTTATAAAGGATTAAAAAAAATGGAAATTGGTAAAACTATGTTTTCTATTTTAAAAGACATGATTTACTTAAATTTTAGAAATCTATTAAATACTATTTGAGTAACGACTGTTTAAGAACATTTAAAACCTCATTATAAAATCGAATATAAACATTTTTTATCACCTAATTTCAATCGATTTAAATAATAATCAATTTAACAACACCCACGAGTACGCACATTGCACATCTCTTTTATCTTGACTTTTGTTAACTTCGATCTTTATCGGCAATACTCGGTACGAGGTTTTTGTCTCTGTCACACGTCAGCATTGGTTTGGTGTTTGTGA
The DNA here is from genome assembly GCA_944547425.1 of Eupithecia centaureata. Classification (NCBI taxonomy): domain Eukaryota; kingdom Metazoa; phylum Arthropoda; class Insecta; order Lepidoptera; family Geometridae; genus Eupithecia; species Eupithecia centaureata. The sequence continues at coordinate 11,098,664 of OX155682.1, read as the reverse complement.
CGCTATCTCTGTCTTGACCACATTTGCGTACAAAAGTGTTTGTTGTGTTTTTGTTCATTTTTTCAAATAATAAAACAAAGTTATAGGATAAATATTGAGATATGATACAATTTAAAGATTAAAAAAAACAAACACTGAATAATAATAATGGCTTAATGCCATTATTATTATTTATCAGTATTTTCTCCCTGTATTAGATATTTTCTGATCGTATATTTGTTTATATGGCAATAACAGTTTTCTTTGCAACTGTGCATGCGCAAAAGTTCGCAGAGCCTATGTTCAGAACTGCCAAGAAACTTTGTCCTTACTGTACACTCGCATTACAACCAATAGAGGGTAGATTGCATTTTACTCAAAAATATATCTACTAGTCTTTTGCACGTAGAAAGCGTTCAGTGACGTTTCGGTATGACAAGTATGGAGGCACACACCAAGTGGCAACGAACATAGGTACTGTTAAAAATCTTGTTGATTGTTGATTGTTTTAATGTTTTTGAAATCTTTAAATGACCACATGATAAATTCAATTGACAAACTTAACTGACAATAGAAGAGATGTGAGCATCAAATAAAACAGTCAAGAATAACCCCCAAGACCTTTATTTTACTAACGTTAACATGTAAAGTAAGATGTTTAAGCTCATAATTGAACTTTAATTATATATATTTTCTTGTGAAAGTTTTACCTAATAATAATAAAAATAAAAATAAAATTACACCACATGAAAGGCTTTGTCGTTGAGCGACCACATCGCCTATTTTGCTAAACAACTGAGGACAATGTTAGTTTTAAGATCTAGTTTGATTTATTAGCAGTATTCATGATGAAGATCAAGATCCTCTAGTAGAAGCATCACATCTTTGTGACTGAAAAAAGGACGAAAATTATATTCTTAAAAGATCGCAAATATCGCAATACATGCCGACTATCATTGTCGGCATGTATTACGTAGTTGTATTTCAGTGCACATTGTGCACCTGAGGTTGGACTAACTACTGACGACGAAGAAGCTATGGACGTTTGTGTATCTGGCTGTAAATAAGTGGAATTATTATAATCTGCTAAAGTCACTTATCTCAGGCCCTGATGTAGTATTAGTTACTATTATTATATGACATTGATTGAGCACGGAATAAGATGTGGATTTTAATAATGATTAACTGTACAACCAGAAACACTTTGGATTATCTCTAATAGAATATACACATAAGAGATAAATGAGGTAAGTATGTATATGTATGTAACATTTCTTTTCCAGGACCTTTGTTCTAGTGTTAAAGACGTAATCAATTGTTATTTTAACTGCCAACATACGATAGCTTTGAATAATATTTTTTCTTTACTACTTTTCAATACTGCAGAATACCATGGTTGAACTTAGTTTTTAATTACTCATGACGGAACAAACATTTAGGTAGGTACATAAAGATTTCAATAATGTGTTGAAGTATTCGGGAGCTTCTTCAAGTGATATTCTGACATCGAGGTTGACTAAAACTAAGTAGATGAAAAAAAACTTTTTAATACTGTGGAGGTTCATTATAGTGCAGTTTTTGATAATTTATTTTGCGTACCTATTGAAATTCCATAACTTCGGTTTATAAATACCTTATTTACAAAGAAAATAACAATTAAGAAGTCCTAGTCCCATTGAAGAACTGAAACTCATTGTATTAGTCAGGGAACACTTCCTACGTAAAAAGACTAGGTATTTGTATTGTTTTTGGGAAATTTGTTTGGTAAAGCTAAATAAAATAATAAATAAATATTTTACTAGTTCAACAGCGCAAGTGTGGATTTGTTGAATTTGTCGGCGTTGGTAACTTTGCTCCTGACTTTTCGGTTCAAGCTGCCGTTTTTGGTCCTATAATTAAAAAAAGTATGCAAGTACCTGTTATTAATAAGATAAGTTTTGTTGCTAATTTATAAGACCTAAGTATTCCGTTGACCATGGACCAATGACCACATTGATCCGCGACCGGTCGTCGTAAAAGGCCACCTTCTCGAAATTGTGCACTTAACTTGGGCAAATTATGCAGTTAGGTAAAAAAAAATTGAGAAGGAGGCCAAGAGGAGGATCCAGCTGGGCTGGGCAGCGTTTGGAAAACTACGTCGAGCCTCTCGTCATCCATACCGCAATGTTTGCGTCCTACCCGTAATGACTTACGGAGCTGAGACGTGGACACTCACGGTAGGGCTGGTCCATCAGTTCAAAGTCGCTCAGCGAGCTATGGAAAGAGCTATGCTCGGAGTTTCTCTGAAGGATAGGATTCGTAATGAATACATCCGACCGAGAACCAAAGTTATCGACATAGCTCAAAGAATTGACAAGCTGAAGTGGCAGTGGGCCGGCCATATCTCGCGAAGAACCGACAACCGTTGGGGTAAACGTGTTCTTGAGTGGAGACCGCTACTTGGTAAACGTAGTGTAGGACGCCCTTCGGCCAGTGGGATGACGATCTGCGAAAGACTGCTGGCAGACGTGGATGCGTCAAGCTGAAAACAGGGCGCTATGGCGCTCATTAGGGGAGGCCTATGTCCAGCAGTTGACTAATATGGGCTGATGATGATGATGAATAATTTCGTTATCAGAAATTTCGGAATTGAAAGGATTTCCAATCTTAATAGCGACGATCTTTATTACGACCTCAGTGGCACCGTCTGCGACGCGGGTGGTTAATGGTTCGATTTCCGCCTTAGGACAAATGCTTGTACGTCTTCAGATATTCGTTGCGGGTGTTCTGGGTGTTCTCAATTTTTAATAAAATATCTATGTAGTATTCAAGTTCAAGTATTCAAGTATATCAGTTATCTGGTACAGCCAGTACATAAAGCCTTCACCCCACAGCAACGATTGTGAAGCGAGTCTTGTGTCGCGCGATTTGTTGCGATTTTGTACCGCTATTCCTTACAGACAGCTTTTGTAAGTGCGACTTATAAAACGGCGCTCGCCACCGCCCTCCGTTCTACGCAGCACCGGTAAAAATCAAAATAACGCAAAACGCAAGGCGCCGCTGTAAGTAAGATGGCATGCGTCCTAATACAAAATATTCCTTGAATTATTATCGCAAAATCGCAGGACGCGAAAACCCGTCGGACAACATCTATCGCGTCTATGAAATCGCAGCAGTGTGTCAGTCGAATGCGTCTCTATACAAAATGTACCGTGAAAAAAATATTATTAATATCTAACAAATCGCGCGACACAAGAAGCTTCAGAATTACGGCTGTGTGGCTTAACTTAACACAATATCTGTTTCGCATGGGGCTAGATGATGTGTGAATCGCAAGGAACTTATACCCAATCTGGAATGTGAACAAGCTGCCGATACGCGATCCGAGGGAGAAACCGCTTGGAGAGCCCGCTGTCCCTTTCATCATTTGTTGTGAATGGATCACCATTCACAACAAAATATGAATATGGCTGACGAGCTGCCAGTCTAACTTACAATATATTCTACTTATAATCTTTTCTTTTTTTATTGACATTTCAATAGTGTCCAAATTATTGCTAAAAAATGTTATCATTCTAACAAATACTTGGAAAATATTAGGAAATATAAAGAACGAAAATTAATGCTTTTTAGTGAGACAAATTTCTTTGTTCCTACCACTTCTACTAAATTCAGGAATAATCCACCTGGCAACTCTTTAGAAAGGGACACAGGGCTCTCCGAGCGGTTTCTCTCTGACCTAGTGATTGTCTGTAATAGACTTAGGGTCATACACATAAGGTTTATGTTCAAGTTCCTTGGTAAATCGTCATAATATTGATAACTCGAAACGAACAAAGTAAACATACATAGAAAAGGCCCTTGCCCTGATAGATTGGTACAGTACAGGCTTAAAAAAATTGTTTACCTCATATTGAGTTTGGTTTACTTCACTTTGTACAGGACTTCTTCTGCGTTCGTCGACTGATAACTTGGTATCTGGCTCTGTGGGCGGAGACCGAGTTGGGGACTTGGTGTGATTGCATTCTGGCGCCTATAGGTATTTCATTTTTATTTTCACAACTGTTGTAAATACTTGAACTGAGACGTCAATACAAAAAGCTAGGAACGGAGTCTTTTGATTCTATTGAATACCAATGAATCTTTTAATTTTCAGGGTTCCGTACCGCAAAAAGAAATCAGAAACTTTTATAGGATCACTTTCTCGTCTGTATGTCAAAATATTTTTCTCTGGAACGCGTTAAGGTGTCACTGAACCTTAGAACTATGAAAAATCAAACTTATAAGATAACGCAATTAATAGTTAAAACCATTTCAGCCCCTGCTTTTTTAAATTTCCTTCGGAATCATATACACACAAAACCATAGGAGTAAGTTAGGTTGATGCGATTAGAGGTAATTGAAAAAAGCACCTTTCTTCGATTTTCAAAAAATTCGCTCATAGTGGGGAAAGATCTCTCTTTGTCGCCAGCAAGTCTTTTTAGCGTGGCTGGCAGTGGAAAGTCGATCTTAGGCCTTCGCATCTCCAAATTATCGGTGTCCAAGCGTCGAACGTTACCTGATAGTAAAAAGTAGCAATGAAGGGCATGCCAGATTTGTATTTTGCTTTTAGAATGTTAAAGGATCATAAAGTAGTGTTACATTGCTCTTTTTTTCTTATTGTTTTAGCGTTAAATTAAAGTGCGTGGAAATTTCATCAAACTACCACTCACTTTTATTTAACGCACAAGTTGATGTCACATCACCTAATTGCAACAATTGCACATAGATAGAACACGAAGGAAATGGTTAAAATTAGTTTATATAAAAAAATCGTGAAACGAATATAATAATATGTAAAATCATACAAAACTCATAAGTGTAAATCATGCATGTTAAATCAAAATTAAATATGCTCTAAAATGAAGTTCCCAAAATGGTGCCATAAGTGGAGTATTGCGTGCGACAGCTTGAAACAGGCGTTCATTTTCAAACCCAACATTTGCCTACGCGACTTATACAAGTCTTTTGTAAGAATGAAATATTGTATTAGAATGATTGATAAAAATGAAAAAACCAACCGGGCATGAGGTCACCTCTCCGAGCGGTTTGCATCATCGACATCTGTTGATACATCTGTTCCCGGGGCACCATGAACTGTTCCAGATATTTGAGGAAATCCTTGTAGGTCACATGGTTCTAGAACAATCCATTTGTTAGTACATAAGCAGTTCGTAAGCACATTATATAATTTGGCTGGTTTTAAAAGACTGTAAACCGACTTCTAATCATGTAAAGCAAATATTAGGACGTCATCAATGTAGTCGGCCAATAAAATATGCGGATAAAAAGTACTTGTCGGATCTTTATCAAAATCATATGGGGCTTACACCAGCTTCATAGTAGTAGTGAAATAGTATAAAACAATGTAGCTTTTTGGCCCCTATGTCCCTATGCCCCTTTGACTGCATAAATCTTTAAAACTACGCAATGGATTTTGATGCGATTTTTATGGAAAGAGGAAAGTTTATACGTATAATAAAACCGTGCGAAGCCGGGGCGGATCGCTAGTAAAATTATATAAAGAACATAAAAAAAAACTTCAGGGTTACCTAAATGAAACATAAAAAATAGTCCAATTGAGTAAGATGCTATTTTTTAAGTAGTACATATGTTGAAAATTGGTTTTACATAGATGTGATTACAGTTATCCGCGTGACATAAATTCTTCACTCATCTACCACGCAGAAACAACTGTGGTAATTCATAGCCCCAAACCAAACTAACTAACAGGACTAAAAATGATGTTTATATTATAACTAGCTGACCCGACAGACGTTGTCCTGTCTTAAGGTTGGTGTGAACACCCGAGCCCCCATACAAACGTTGCTTTCGTTTCATTTGGAAAGTACCGGCTCGATTTCAATGAAATTTTGCATACATAATCGGATAACAAAAAGCTACGGGTGCACCGTTTTAGATTTTCAAAAAACGTAATTAGCATTAAATGAGAGCGAAACTAATTTGCCATATTTTCACACTAAATCGAGTCATTTTCAAGGGATTTTTTATGCATGATAAACACCTGTATTCGAAAATCTGTCACGGTGCACCCATCGTAAATATATTTAACTTTAGGGATAAACAATAATATTTGAGAAAACAATCGATAATTCAAAATAAATCCAAAGCAACGAAAAAATATTTTTTTTTTTAAAATCATTGTCGTTTTTGCCACCGCTTGCTCACGCGAGGGGGGCGGTAAGACGCAGAGGAGGTGGAAAATGTTACGATTTCCGAAAAAAGGCGAGCTCACCCGAACGGGCCGAGCCGACCGACGACGAATCGTCATCGTCAGTCCGCTCAGCCATTCCCCGACATGCAGCTGACAGGCTCAATCAAATATAGCGTTCACCGATTGACACCTGACAGACCCAGTCAATTATTGCATCGAACGATTGGTGGAAATATTTCAATTCGCGAAAGAGGGCGAACGCAGCCGAACGGGCCGAGCCGACCAAGCTCGACGGGTCGTCATATTCTATCTATATATAAAAACCATCTGACTGACTGATTCATCATCAAAAGAGCCGAAACCGCTGCAGCGACATAAAAAGTTGAAATTTGGAAAAAAGCTTCCTTTTCTAGTAAAAGCACTAAGGCGGGTGAAAAGAAATGAAAACATTGTTATGAAACTTTTTAATGCGTACTCTGACTTTATAAAACCTAGATTATTTCAAATACAAAATAAAAGTAGGTAGGTACACGTAGAAAAATTCATAATTTTTCGATCTACCTTGAAAAGAGGTATAAGATAATACCTACCTATGTTAAAGTTTGTATGAGAGTTGTTCAATTAGTAGTGAAGTTTTAAGAATGAAAGAATACGTATTTCAGGATTTTGATATTTAAAATGGGGGTTAAATGGGGGCTAAAACTACGCGGACGAAGCCACGTGGTTATGATAGTAACTGAATAAAATCCATATTCATAATTTTTGATGTAGTTTGAAATTAAGATTACGTCATTAATTTACTGACAAGATTGCTTGACGTTAGTCAAACGAACTTCTGAATTCATCCAATCCAGAGTAATGACTATTTTATTTTGACGTTAATGACGAAAGTATTTCGTGACACGATCACTTTGACTCGTTTAGGCGCCCTTTCTCACTCATAACGCGCTCCATTTCATTCGACTTGAAACAGCAACAAATACACACGGATCGGCCGCTGAGATTTAGGAGAGGTTCCTAGCCTTCTTAAATTATGAATATTGAATTTGAATTGTTCGCACAATTTTCTTATTTTATTCTTTCATAAGAACCTTCTCCTGATAATAACGAACAGAACAAAAAAATAATTTGCGAAATCGGTCCAGCCGTTCAGGCGTGATGCCGTGACCAAGGGAAATAGGGATTCGTTTTTATATATTATATAGATAATGATAATAATAATGAAATAATGATAATGTCCATCCATTTTTTGTGATTTTATCTTTATGAAAGAGACGGCAATATTTTAATTGCTATAAAATTAGGTTTGACGGTATCTGAAAATACAATAATTTCTCAAAAAAGAAAAGTATATTATGGTACCTGTTCAGAAAATTTACCTTCACAGTCATCAATCAAGGAGCGCGTTTATGTCTTTAGTAGGTAAAACATTTTTTGACTTACATATTTGGTTTGTTTTGTGCTTACGTAGATACCTATGTTTAGATGAAGTTTATTTTTTTATGAAACTTTCGTTCAGAAGTTAGGCTGCTTTTCCACCAGAGATGTGCTATGTTAAGTTGCTATGGATGCGTTTGATATCCATCCATCAATCATTGGTCCATATGGCTTAGCACTAATTAAAAGGTCAAATAAGCTGTGTTTTTTAAGGAATCATGCTTGCTTTGGATGCATGGTGCATTCTATGCGTGCTCTCGATGCATGATATGAATTGTCGTGAGTGGTGTAGCTATTTGCCAAGCATAGTTCCTACAGTAGGCAAGCGTTTGTCACCGAAAGTATACAATCCATCGTAGAACTTAGAAGTAAAAATTTGTGTTATATAAAAAATATGTCATGAAGAAAGATAAATCGCTGTTCACCTATTTTCTCATACATTTAAAAGTTGAAACAGCCCCATAGTTTCGACTTAGCTTTCACATCCTCGTAGCATAGCTGCTGCTTAGCATATTTCTGGTGGAAAAACGGCCTTAACCCTGCGTAGATGATGGAAAAGTAGATTGGACCAAATTTTTGGGCACATTGTTTTTGTCCTGAATCACTTAGGTAAATCATAAATAGGGCTTTTGAGACGTTTTACATTCCGTAGCGGTAGATAAATAAAACTGCATTTTCAAAGTTCATTAATATTTAGGTATGCTTTTAACATTTTCATTTTTGTTATTTTTCTTTCCTTACAATGTATTTGAATATTTGATGATGTCCAGTCTATCTAGTCTGTATTGCTTCTTGTCTTTGTGTGGTATAATAACGTATTATTTGTCTATTATCACTATTGTCAAAAAACTAATATGTTTTACCTTCTCCTCACCAATCCAATTCCTTTCAGCTGGCTCAGTGAGACCAAGAACATCGATCCAGTGATAATAGTTCTTAGAATTATTTCCATACCAATATTTAATGATAACATACCTGAAATAAATAATTTATTTCCATTACAATAATGCTTTTCTGTTTGTATTACGTATTCGTAAATTGTGGCTATGGCACGGAAGTCACGTAGCGTTCGTAATTATTGTGAAACCAAGCAGAATATGTTTGTATAAGAATTGGCTCTTAAAATAGGCACAGGGTTTTTGCTCACATGGCATTTTTAGTTCCACGAACACAGGCCTACGCAAGCACTAAGCCAACATCCTAAATGCAGCCACTTAAATTAAATAAGGAAAGTGTAAAACTAAGCAGAAACGAATTGTGACTAATGTCTTGTTTTTTTAATGTTGGACACTCCATACAGCATCATCTAGCCCCAAGCTAAGAAGAGTTTGTTTTATTTGTACTAGATAACTGATTCACATTACAATACATTACATAGATAGATATTTTTAATATAGATAGAAAACACCCAGAACTTTAGAACAAATATTAACAGATCATAGAAACTTTTGCCCCGAGGCGGGTAACAATAATAATAAAAATTTGGGTAATGATTTTTTTTTCTGGCTACGATAGTAGTTATTGTGGTTGGTCTTCAGCCATTATCTCTTTCATGGACTTTATTTTGAGAACATGTATGTTTTCAGATCCTACCCAAGTAAGAGAGAAAAACCTCAATTCTTCCCACGAGAATGGATGGAGACGGGGCGGGAAAAAGAAGCTGGTAACCATCTATTGTATCAGAGGTAATTACCAATCATAATATCCGTAATTATCAGAGGTACCCAATTCGAGTTTGTTGGGCAAGAATAGTGTCCGTGTGTGTGTGTGTATACTCTCAACTTAACTGTTGTGACATAAATAATACTGGACTATTCGCACAGCATCATCTAGCCCCAATCTAAGCTGAGCATGTCATGCCAATAAATGGTAGCTCTTTAAGAACTGGGAAATTTTGTAAATTGTTTCTTTTGGCTCTTCCGTCTCAATAGCCGACCTCTGGACTCTAGATAACTAGTAAAGGTACTTATACAAGGTATAACATATTACCCCTACTAAGCCGAAGGGGGGGGTTTCAGGAACCCATGGTGATCAGTTGTGGGGGGGAGATAATTAAAAATTCCTATTTTCAGTTTCCCATACAAAAAGTTTTCATTTCCTAGTGCCAAAATAAAGTGACAACCCTATTCGCGCAACCTGTACTTACCTACTAACTTTACAGGTATGTAGGTAGGTATTTATCTTCGTAAATTTCAGCATTTCATGTATATATACAATAAATTATACAGACATATTTCTTTTATTTTAAATACAAAACAGAATATCCGGAACAAATAACTGCATCTGTTCCGAGACGAGAATCGAATCCGTCTCCATTCTGTGTCGCAGCCGGACCATCAAACGTTACACCACGGTCATCGACATTTATTTTAAAATTATCTGTATACGTGCAGCCTTTGGGCGAAGTATACGCTCGCGACATACAGCGCCATGCGCGTCCAGTATAACAATGCACTCAGAGCGGTGTTGGGGCTGCCCCGCTACTGCAGCGCATCAGGGATGTTTGCGGCGGCGCGGGTCGACTGTTTTCACACCACCATGCGCAAGCGCACCGCCTCCCTGGTGCGCAGGCTGCGGGCCAGCTCTCTCACTGTCCTGGCAATGATAGCTGGGAGGGTGGACTGCCCGTACACCAGGCACTGTTGTGAACGCCACCTTTCCAGCTCTCAGTTTTTAAGGTTATCTATGTGTCATTTTTCCTCATATGAGCTGTACCTACTGCTTGAAATAATTTATTTTTATTTTATTACCTAACTATCTAAACGTTACTATAACTTTAAAAATGTATTTATATCGTGTCAGGCGGGCGAGGAGACTACGCCGCAGTTTTTAACTTTTGTGGTCTCCTCGTTCAACATGTAACGTATCAAACCTGTTATTTGTACCAATAAACGATTTTTGTATTTTGTATTGTATTTTTGTATTAACAGGCGGATGATGATGTAAGTAATGTCATGGCTTACGCAAGACCATCGTCCACCATTTGTTGCACTTCCGGGACATTGACGACCTCCAAGACCTCGTTGTTGTCAGGGTTCCGCTTGATATCCACCAGCTGCCACGGAGAGATGAGTCCGAAGCGGACGCATCTCATGACATTCACCGCGTATTGGCGCCGGTTGCTCCAGTCACCGTACAGCCATCTTACCCCGGCCATAAGGACCTCTATCTCACTGATGAACAAAATAAAAATCATTTCAGTGAAATCACACTACTAATAATAAATAAATGAATAATGTTGGACAATCCACACAGACCATCTAGACCCAGTAAGCAGTAGTAAGCTACTCAAAGCTTGTGTTATGGGTGGTATGGATAACAGATATATTTAATATATTACATACATAGATAGATATTTTTTATTATACACACTACAGAGTATAAAACAAAGTCGTTTCCCGCTGTCTGTGCCTATGTATGCTTATATCTTTGAAACTACGCATCGGATTTTGAAGCGGTTTTTTTGATAGATAGTGATTGATTCATGAGAAAGGTTTATATAATATATTTTAACGACCGATGTGGCGCGGTGGGTGAAGGTCCGCCTGCGACGCAGGAGGTTGCGGGTTCGATTCCCGCCTCGGAACAAATTTGTGTACGATCTGCAGAAATTTGTTTCGTTGGTCTGGGTGTTTTCTATGTATAATAAAAAATATCTATCTATGGAATGTATTGTATTAAGTACATCAGTCATCTAGTACCCATAACACAAGCTCTGCTTAACTTGGGGCTAGATGATGCTGTGTGGAATGTCCGGAAATATTTATTATTTATATTTATTATTATTTGTAATACACCCGTGCGGGGCCGGGTCGGGGCGCTAGTTATATAAATGTGAAAGTTTTAACGGATGTTTGTTACGTCGTCACGCCTAAACTAATGAACGAATCGGGCTGAAATTTTGAATAGACGTAGTTCTAGGCCTGGAACAGAACATAGGCTTCTTTTCATCAACTTTCACGCGGATGAAAGCAGCGGGGCGCAGCTAGTTATACATAAATAAACAACGCTGGACAATTCACCTTCTCCTTCAAATTATTAATACCAAGGCGGGAATCAAACCCTTAACCACTTGCTTCACAAGCTGACTTTTCAGCCGCTGCGCCATCTACTGACGACCAGTCTAAAGTTATACCGATGTGCTTTCATGGAGATATCCAAGTGTCTAATTTGATATTTTGGGTAGCGTTTCAAAGCAGACTTCTTACGGCCTAGGATAGTTGGATAGGTACCTACTATATTAATTCAAATAGATTATATATGTCATAATTTCTGGTAAGTGGTGGATGCTATGATAAAAAATGTATTAACACTTTTTTAAGGTAATAAAAACGCAATAGGCAAAAATACATATACGACAAATAATGGTTTAAGTGTATATAATTTTTATATATGAAAAGAAAATGCTATACCTAGATTGTTTTTAGGTATAAAATAGAATATGGTCCATTTTTAGGTGGTTATGTACGATTAAATATCGCATGATTATGATTATATTCTTTTATGTATGAAGCACTTTATCTAAAGACATAATTACCTACTGCAAAATACATTCTCGTGTGTAAACATGGCTTTACTTACCTTGTAACAGATATGTAATTGGAGTTCAAGAAAGTTAATATTTCTTGAGGATCTAGGCTTAAAAAATCTTTTGACGCCACAAGGGGCAAGAAAAAACGCATTATTCTTGGCACCTGAAAAAAATACACTGTTTTCATATTTATCAAAACAACTGCCTACGGATTGAAGGATAGCATTCCTTGTGTATATCCTGCCAAGATTGTGTTTGTACTTATAAGTTCTTATTTCTCTCTTCTCTACAAATAAAAAAGTTCTAAATTTTTTATTTCCACATAAGCTACTCGTACCTACGCATAATACGATAAAACCAACCAGCAAAATGCGCGTTGAAGGGTTCCGTATCTATAAAAACAGCAAAAAAAATCATGTTTGTTTTATGGGACCTTTCACAATTATTTTATCTTGTTTTTAGTATTTGTTGTTTTAGTGGCAACAGAAACAGCCTGGTGACAGACAGACGGACAGAGAGCGAAGTCTTAGTAATAGGGTCCCGTTTTTACCCGGTACGGAACCTTAAAAGCAATGTACCTTATGCTAAGACGATGTGTGAAGTATCTAAATAATAAATTCCATAGCAACCCATAGTACCCAATACTGAGTAATGAATTAGTTTGCTAATTAAAAAACGTTTACTAATTTAACTTAGTCGCAGATTAAACCAAGATTTGAATCGTTCAAATAACATCGGGGCTACCAAATATGAGATGAATGCCGATAGCCCAAGCCGTAATGTCTCTTTACCTTAGAAACCTTGCAAACCCATGAAGTAAAAAAAATACTTAAATACACAGGACGAAGTCAAAGAAACAACTTGTTTTGGTAAAATAAATGAGAATACCATAATATCCATGACGGGAGTCAAGCCTTTTATTCTTGCTTCTCTGAAGAGACCGAAGGCGGTATCTTCTGTGAAGATGTTATCATTCGTGATAAGGGACCAGCATTGTTTTTCTAAATCTGCAACACAAGTAATACGACTTGAGTATCGGTAAGATAAACACATGATAGTATAATTAGACATGTTTAAAAAAATAATAAACTGACTCTGATTCTGAGCGCACGGCTGAAAAAAATACCGACGTTAATTTATCAGTTTATAATCTATTTTATATATAGGACAAATGCTCTTTATTAGTACTGTAATAAATGGGAAAGTCTGTGTGAATGTTTGTTATAAGTAATCTCCGTAACTAATCAAGTTATTTAAACGATATTTGGTATGTAGATAGTTTAGAACCTAGAATAACACATAGGTAGGTAGTTATTAAAATATGGAATTTTTTACCTCTGAAAGGGTAAAGTTTGTATGAAAAATTATTATTCCTTGGTTTGATTCACTCAAAACTCGGTGTAAATAAACTGCTAAGTAAAAAATTAAACACGTATTTTGTATTTTCACGGAACTACTACTAAGAGACATGCAATACATTTCAGAGTAAGTGAACATAATTATTGAGCGAATGAACGTACCAGGCGTCTCATTACAGTCAAACATCGGCTGCAGGAGGCAGCAGTGAGCGTTGATGAACCAGTTGTTGACTTGCAGGAGAGTGAGGCGAGTTGTTACATTCATAGTGAGTGAACATATTTATTGAGTGAATGAACGTACCAGGCTTCTCATTACAGCCCAACATCGGCTGCAGGAGGCGGCGCTGAGCGTTGATGAACCAGTTGTTGACTTGCAGGAGAGTGAGGCGAGTTGTTACATTCATAGTGAGTGAACATATTTATTGAGTGAATGAACGTACCAGGCTTCTCATTACAGCCCAACATCGGCTGCAGGAGGCTGCGCTGAGCGTTGATGAACCAGTTGTTGACTTGCAGGAGAGTGAGGCGAGTTGTTACATTCATAGTGAGTGAACATATTTATTGAGTGAATGAACGTACCAGGCTTCTCATTATAGTCCAACATCGGCTGCAGGATGCGGCGCTGAGCGTTGATGAACCAGTTGTTGACTTGCAGGAGAGTGAGGCGAGTTGTTACATTCATAGTGAGTGAACATATTTATTGAGTGAATGAACGTACCAGGCTTTTCATTACAGCCCAACATCGGCTGCAGGATACGGCGCTGAGCGTTGATGATCCGCTTGTTGACTTGCAGGAGAGTGAGGCGAGTTGTTACATTCAGTATAAACGAACTAGGTCAATTAAACATAATATATTATTATACATATATAAGTAGTGCGCCCTTGCAATGCACATCGTACCAGGCATGCCGGGCAGTGAATGTGGTAATCTGAGATAATACATATTTTAATCTGAGGGTAAACCTTTTATTGATAAGTATTGAGCCGCACAAAAAAGGTCCAAGACATTATCCCTCTTCAGGGTTTTGTTGCTCTCCTGTCCGTTGAAGATCATCCATTCGTAGATCATTTGGAACGCAGCTGGGGTCACATTTTCCTATGATCAGAAATACTTTGTTTTACAGGCGTTTTTGTAATGTTCACTATTAAGCTATCTCAGCGACACGGTTGACGAAAGTAGCTTATAGATAGGCGGTTGTAGAATCGATTCGAAACCATTTTCTGTTTTACAACTAGCTTTTATCCATCAGTATCTGGATAAAACATAGCGTTTAAGTATAGGTAGCTCTGACAGCAAACAACAACAAGCAAAAGTAGAGATTGATAATGTAGAGCAAAAAAAATGTCTCTTATCGGATTTATTCAGTGGGTATTTTGGAGATGTGATGGACCTTTTGCAGTAAAATTTCAAGTACTTTTAAGTATTTTATTTTACAAAATAGAACTAGACTAGAAGTTGTAAAATAAAATCGATTTATGATGTGGTGTTCACGATTAATTTTTACAATTTCAATTCAGTGAACAAATCGTGGTATATCATTTAAAAGGTAATTTTGTTAGTTCTTAACCAAAGAAGGATATCAAGAAAATGAAATATAAATTTAATTTCCCACCAAAAATAATGTATTTTTTGTAATAGTTCGAAGTTGTGGACGTTTAGACGTCACTCATTTTCAGAATTACTTACAGCAGGTATCTCAATTTCTCTCGTGGGATGCAAATCAAAATAAGAGGAATATATTTGCAGTACTAAACGATGGCAGCAGAATTCTTGTTCACCAATTCGCACGATTGTGTCCGTGTTCCTGTAAATTATTGTTTTTCAATGGATACCTACTAATTTCTCAGTTTTCCTCATAAAGTCAACTAAAGTGGGTAGGTAAGTTGTACTAACGGCTTTGTTTGATATCTGATAACGTTATCGGGTAATCGATGACTCTCGTTTTACGACGAATAGTATAATAAAAGCGTTTTAGCTTGATGTTGACTAACATATTACGGCGCAAATAACATTTTTGAGACTCAGTATATCAATCCCACTAACACATGATTATATATCCGCTTAAAAAACTCCTGGTGACTTAAAATACTAACATAATGATTGTATATCCGCTTAAAAAACTCCTGGTGACTTAAAATACTAACACATGATTGTGTATCCGCTTAAAAAACTCCTGGAGACTCAAAATATTAACACATGAATGTGTATCCGCTTAAAAAACTCCTGGTGACTTAAAATACTAACATATGATTGTGTATCCGCTTAAAAAACTACTGGAGACTCAAAATACTAACACATGATTATGTATCCGCTTAAAAAACTCCTGGTGACTTAAAATACTAACACATGAATGTGTATCCACTTAAAAAACACCAGGTGACTTAAAATACTAACACATGATTGTGTATCCGCTTAAAAAACTCCTGGAATAGATCCTGTTTCTTGGGCAGCTGGACTCTGATCCAGTCGATGGGTTCCGCCACTGCATACCCCAGGCTGCTGAGGTCTTTCCCCTTGTCTTCGCGAACGCTCTGTGACTTTCCCCTGGGCCTGTCTGAGTTCTTGCATTGGTAACCGAGCACCGTCCTGGGACCGTATTGTAGTTGGGGTTCTCCTTCTGTGTTATCCTAAATAAGTTTGGTTAGTAAAAGGCCGAAAAATTTCCAAATTGTAGCTAAGGTATCTGTCCGCGGCTTCGCACGCGTTGTTTCTACGGAAACTTCTCAGGGATATTTCGATTCCGTGGGAACTGATTTATGCGATTAAAAGCACCTATTCCAAAAATAAATAAATTTCTAATTAAAATTTGGAATTTTTGCGTGAAAGAGGAACAAACATCCATATTACATTCATTTAAGTTTAAGGAATGAAAAAAGTACTTGTTTGTAAAATATAATAAACGTCTCTTCTTCTCCCAGACCTAATACCACGCTATGTGGTTTCGGCACAACATGTATTTTTCTTCCATTTTCCTCTGTTATCCGTCATCTCCGTATTCACACTTTTCATAAGCACAATCTATCGATCGATCTTTCTCTTTCACACAATCTATCGATCTTTTCAAATCACTCTTCACAATCACTCTTTTCGTTACATGACCTTCCTCTCCGCATAACAATCCCATACCACGCTAGCTTTATATTACTCCTCATCTTTTCCGTCAGCGCTACTTTCAAACTTCCTCTGTAAAATATAAAAAAGTAACTTACGAAATTTTGTGACGATTCATCGTCGGGTTCGCCGGCTGCTTTACCTTCAAACTTAACTTTGACTTTAGCTTGGGTTGGGTCGGCCAAGAGAACACCAACAGTGGATGATTGAAATACGACCTAGGATAAACAAATTGACTTTGATTTGGGTTCCCGAAGACAAGGTTCCGTTGGGTTCGTAGCTGGTAAATTACCTGGTGGTAGGATTCATTATGGAAGGGTTAACTACGAATCTAGATGTTTTGGAAGAACTGCAACGTTTAATTCCTTAAAGAGGAAAATCTTCTAGCGGTAGAAGCCACATAGTGCAAAATTATTACGGGTTGGGTTGTATGCATTGTTTCTAATTTAAACTACAAATAAAATACAGGGTGTTAGTGTGAACACCGTTGTCCTTGAAACCAGAGGTTCAGCATCATGAGTAGAATCCAAAACCGATGAGAAAAGCTTAACACCTGTTTTAGTTTTGCAAGATTTTGATATTTCATGTCTTCGCTATCGTACACAATGCCATAGTCACTCTACATACTTTAAGTACCTACCTACGTAAGTTCTTATACCCGCGCCTTACAATGGATCGTAACTTCATTACTTGTGCCCTTCAAAAGACGGGATATTCGCACAGAAGGTGATCCGACACTGAGGTGCACATGCCACGTGTCGCCTGGTCGAAGTACTTGTGTCACGTGTTTGTGAGCAAACGTTTAGTGTTTATAAAAATTTTCTTTAAAAAATGAGTAAAAAATAGAATCATTTTTTTTCATCCGTTTTGGATTCTACTCATGATGCTGAACCTCTGGTTTCAAGGACAACGGTGTTCACACTAACATCCTGTATAATATAGATGTATTTTTAAAATTTGTACCACACCCAGAAAATAAATAATAGATGCATAAAATACCTTACTGCATACAATAGATAAAAAGGCTTTATCGCTATGAGTGATCTCTTTCAGGCAACCTTGGATAAACTGGACATAAAGAAATGAACAAAATCTAAAGAGAATACAGGTAAGTGTGCAGAACTAACTTGATTTGATTGAACTTTTAAATTTCCACTAGGGGTGGATTTGAACGGGAAGGTAGCTCCTTTCTGTACACTCAATCTTGCTGTGCTGCATGAGCTATAAAGAAACAAAAACTATGCTACAGTTTCGTAAAAGATTAGGATCAAAAATTAATGTAAAGTACTTTATAATACCTACTCGTAGCATTCTAAACCTAAAAAATTACTAGTTAATTTGGCCCATAAGATGTCAAACGAGGTCAAAAGCACAGCTTAGATCAAGGAAACACGCGTAGGCGGAGGTGTTCTGTGAGGTGTAGTAATTTACCGTGCTTTTGAGACTCATAATGGCCGAATCAGTCAAAAGACCGGGGCGGAAGCCAAACTGACCGTCTTCTATTCTCAAGTTCTTCTTCAGTTTAGGGTAGATTAGTCGCTCCAACACCTTCCCGATAACAGTTCCAAACGTATATCGTTTGGACGGTAGTTACTTGACGAGTTAAGATCGCCAGTTTTATTTTTAACCACGGGAACTACAGTAGTTTTCATTAAGACAGGCGGAAGGTATATTTATAACACATATTGTAGAAGTAACATAGATGTTCAATAAGCCTATCGCCTAAACAGGTTTCCTCGCAAATTATTAAAATTCAACGGGCGTAGCCGTGAGCGTCACTACATAGTATAAAACAAGTCACCTTCTCTGTCCCTATGTCCCTGTGTCCCTTTGTATGCTTAAATCTTTAAACTACGCAACGGATTTTGATGCGGTTTTTTTAATAGATAGAGTGATTCAAGAGGAAGGTTTATACGTATAATAAAACCTTGCGAAGCCGGGGCGGGTCGCTAGTAGTATATAAAAGGAAGTTACCTGGAGTTTTCGAGACTAGAACAAGTGTTTTCCACGTCCTGATCGGGCATGTTGCATATGAATTCTTTAGCAAATTTAGGTCCATAACTTGACATGTCTTTGTACTTGTTCCTATCGGATGAAAAACATTATCAAAATCGAACCAAATCAAATAATTTATTGGTATCATATGCTTTTAGCAGCCGCCCATTGTACATTAGCTGTATTTGTTTAAATTTTTTGTACTTTTCTTCTGGTTATTTGGTGTGCAATAAAGTATGTAATTATTATAAAGTATGTATATGTATGTTATTTAAAACTAAAACAATGCAACGATACTGACGCAAAAAGCCTAAAACTGTGTCGTGAACAGTATCATAAGAATAAATAATGACTGTTTTTGTCTATTCTTATGACAGTATCGCCTTCCTCTGGACAGAGTCAAAATTGAAAACAATATTATAAATAATGGCAAAATTCCAAACGATATTGGCAAGGCTTGACATTGCATAATTTGACTACAGTTAAGACAAAACTTTGCCCTGGTTTCAGAACTTAAAGAAATGTAGGGATAATTTCTTACAACACGATACAAAATCTGGCATCGCCTTAGGGTTAAAAAAGTAACCTGATAAGATGTTATGAAATAACAATTAAATAAATTAAAAATAATTAAATAAAAATTGCTTTATTGTACACAAAAAAAAAGAACATAACTTATGACAAGTATAATGGGCGGCCTTGGCGCTTGAAGCGATCTCTTCCATGCAACCATTATTGGATGGAAATAACTGTTTAATAAGTTAAAAATAAGTTAGAAATAAGTTTAATAAGTAAATAAAATATTTTTTATTAAGATATACAGGGGGTGTGCAAATAATAATTAAAAGTATATCACAAATCAGTAGAATGAATACATAAAAACATACATTTACTTCGAAATTGTCAAAAATTAATTACTACTATTAATTACTACTACTCTACTAATTAATTACTACCTATGAAAATCGGTGGGCTAGCTTCAAACTTAGTTTTCATTAGAAGATAACCAAACTACGATACCTAGTTTTTATCTTAAAAGGAAATAAACTTACGTATCTTTATATATCCAAGAAGAGTTATAAGGGTGTTCTGTGAGGTCGTTAATGTACTTCTCTAAGGTATCTCCAGAGCACTCATAGAAAGAGAATTTTGATTTTCGACGTTTTTTTTGCAGACAGAATTTAGAATAGTCTATATCTGTGAAACATATTGTTATAATATTATACAGGGTGTTAGTGTGAACACCGTTGTCCTTGAAACCAGAGGTTCTGGATTCTATCGGTTTTGGATTCTACTCATGATGCTGAACCTCTGGTTTCAAGTACAACGGTGTTCACAATAACACCCTGTATAGTTCAAAGGTTGCTTCCTAATTATGTAAAACTACGTAAGTAAAACTAAAGTTTAAACTGTAAGTTTAAAGAGGTTACTGCAAAAAGGATTGTAAAGTAAAAACTTGTAGATTCATTATATAATGCAAAGAATGAGTTGGGACCATTTTGTAACTTTACTATTAGGATTAAGATAAATAATGTTATCTTTTTCGCACAATTCATATCCGTATTTTACTTGTAATTAAGTTGCAATTACTTTAATTAAATTTAAGATTTAGTTACTATTTAGATTAGTTAGATTTATTTAGTTTTGTTGAACTCGGAACCTAAATTCGTTATTTCTATTACAAAATTAGCAGCAAGCAAAATTTTAAACTATAAATTATTTTCGAATAAAAAATCGGATCTCGTAGTTTTTCTTTATTTATATTCCTCGTTCGTTCAAGTAGTAAAAAAAAATTACGACCACGTATATACGTGCTAGAAGTATCTTTTTTTGTATACACATATAACTCTCTACATATAATACATATGTAGAGGTATGTTTTTTACCTGGTATACAAATCTAAATGGGTATATTGCGATTCAAAAAGTTGAAGCTCAAATCCCACCAGAATTCGTAGTTCGTGAGCAAGTGAAGTTGAGGAAGATACTTATTTGGGCTGAGACAAAACTAAAACCAGATAATGAAAGGAGCAGCTGAAATTTTGATCCGAAAACCTATAATATAATACTTTCGTCTTGGAAAAACACGTGCTAAGCCGTAGGCAGAAGCTGGTGTAAAATGCTGTACATAAAACAAAGTAACAGGTACTAACGAATAGATCACTCACTAAATTCGCTTGTGAGGTCGGAGAGCGAGCTACTGCGTGATACTTTTGGTTGGATCGTGATGCTGTACTGGTCTAGATCTTTACCGACGGCTCTCAGTCTCCTCCTAGAGAAGACACAACTGAAATGGACATTCTATATTACATGTTATGTTTCAAGAAGCTTTAAAGGCAGGTAGTACATTTTAAGGTATTCGGATTACATAGAGTTTGTTTAACTAATCTGTCTGGCTTGTAGATTAGAAGTAAGATCACTGTGTAGACTTGACAATCAATGACTGGTGTTTTGAAATATAATAGAATCAGACTAAAGTTTTTTTTGAATTGGGTTTACAAAAACCACAATTCAAATAATAGACGTAAGTACCTACTTACGTCTATTATTTGAATTGTGGTTTTTGTCTACGTAATACAAATAAGAAAAAAATGTAAACTAATTGATTCTTTCCTGTTCATTTTTGTCCATTAACGGAAGAGGTAAAATAGTTCCTCTATCAAGTTTGAATATTATTAACAAAAGTGAGAGAAAAGAGAGAGGCCATTTGCTTAGCAATTCAACAAGATTATAGGATATTAGTTACTATAAAAAGAGAACTAGGATCGTCTAAATCTAAAGTATGTTAAAAGACTATGTATTCTTACTGTCGCGTGTTAAACGAGAGGTTGGAATTTCTTGCATTTGACACAACTTCAGCACCACTTACCTGAAATACAGAACTAGACACTTAACAATTTCTACCGTAGTACCTACCAAGTTGCTTTAGAATGCCTCTTAGAAACGCTCAAAGTCGTTCAGCGAGCTAAGGAGAGAGCTATGCTCGGAGTTTCTCTACGCGATAATTCACGGAATAGGGATTTCCGTACAATAAACAAAGTAACATATCTCTCAGAATTAACAGGCTTAAGTGGCTATGGGCTGGCCATGTAGCTGCTAGGACGGATAACCGCTGGGGAGTAAAAGTTCTCGAGTGTCGAACACGATGCATTGTGAAGCAGAGTATGGGAAAACCTCATACTCTATGGAACGACGACATTGTAACTTCTACCTCCATTCAATTGATGCATGGAGATGCCTTCGCAGATTTCCGAATACTAAATCTGAGAATAGCAGCACTACCAACATATAGTATGTCAAAAAACTAACTGTTTCCAAGCTAGCGCTCTTTTTCATGTCCAACTCACTGAAAGAATAACTCAAAAACAGGCACCATATTGCTGAAATCAATGTTTTTAAGCTTATTATTATAAATTGCCAGGACTCGTTTGTAATTTGTGGCAGTTGAAGTTTGTGTCGTTTTATAAAACTTGTCAAGGTAAAAAATATTCCAAATGGAAACATGCCATTTACAAAAGACAACATAACAGGATTTCAAATCTCTTTGGTAGTAGTTACATCATTTGACCTTCGAGGATTTTGCCCATAGACTTAAACAATTCGTCCAAGATAAAGACCCTCTTTATCTCTACCTCCATACGTTCGGTACCTATACAAACTCATTTTGGAAGAGCTAAGTCCTTGAAAAAAGGTTTTGGCAGTCTTCGCGAAGGGTAAATTCAAGGCGCACACCTAACATAAGCTTATTTTTAATGCATCTGTAGTAGATTTGTTTGTCTATTTTAGGAAGAGATACGAAAACAGAGTTTAGTGGCCACCAAAGGCCATCAGGTCGTATCTCTTCCTAAACCAGACTAAATGAAAATTACTCCAGATGCATTAAAAATAAGCTTATTTGGTTAGGTTTAACAAACTGTACGAGTGATTTTTGAAAATTCCTTTGTTTAGCGGAATTATATGGTAAAATAAGTGGGAGCGCCACTAGGTGCTGTTTGCGCCATAAACGCTGCGCTTTGCTCAAAATGCAAACGTTTGCTTTTTTAATACTGGCGAACTGCGTATCCATAGTGTAGGTATATATATATAATAAATAAATAAATATTCCCGGACAGTCCACACAGCATCATCTAGCCCCAAGCTAAGCAGAGCTTGTGTTATGGGTACTAGATGACTGATATACTTAATACAATACATTACATAGATAGATATTTTTTATTATACATAGAAAACACCCAGACCGACGGAAAAAATTATATAATATCCCTACCTTATTCATACCCCTATTTACACAGACAGGCTAGTAAGGTAAACATCATATACTTTAAGCAGAACCGATTCGTTATCGCAATATCAATAAGCTCGATAGAGTTCGGTGTCTGGACAATTTCAACACAACATGTTTATATGAATCACACACAAGAATTACCTCCAACTCACCTTACTATATGCCTTCTCTCATACCTACAAGATATACCTATCTGCAACGTAGAAGTAGATAACAATATAGAACTGTATTCTGAATTCTTAGAGCTCTGAGCGACTGAAATCCGATATATTTTTTATGTTGTATTAAACCTATTTATAAAAAAATAAATCTGTACCATCCACACAACATCATTTATTCTCAATCTAAGCAGAGCTTGTGTTATGGGTATAATACATTACATACATTACATTACATTTTTGAACACATTTGTCCCATGACGGAAATCGAATCCGTCACCTCCGCGGTAAAATAAGAAGAGTTTTTTTTAAAAAGAACCTATTTCTAAGTGAAAATAGATCTATTTCATGTTGTGTTTTGACTTCTGATCACTGACCTGTATCTATACAAGTACGCTGTATATATAGAGGTCAGTGCTTCTGATTTACCAAAATGATAATTAATAATATGACATCTTCTATAATAATATCTGTGTTATACCTACTACTTCAAAGCTCCCTAATAAATACGTACTATTTCTTCACCATGTCTAAATGTATATTGGATCTTAATCGATAACGAAGTTCTTAACGCTTAAGTTAAATTAACATTTTTTTAAAGAAAATTACTTTTATTTCTACTTAGATACATTAGGGTGCTGTGCCTAAACTTACATACAAATAGATAAATAATAAAGAAATCAGTGTTCTACTGATGTTATCGATAAGCGATAAAACATTAAATAATTAAAAAAATTTAAAATAACTGTAAGATTGATTTCTTACTACTTGATGCGTTAGCATCCTATTAGTTTGTGTACTTGACTTAAGGGGTTATTAAGGAAACTGATAAAAAGGTGTGTCTGCAAAAAATAAACAACATCGTCAGTTAGGAAAATTTCTGAAAATAGCCAATCGGTTCTGAAAATTATCGACTTTCGTGAATCATGATCAAACCTACGTCATCGTAGTGCAAACACCGGTGATAAAGTATTTGTACGTTTATAATATGAAACACACCGGCTTTTGCATCAGTTCACCTCGAAGCTTGGTATCGAAAACTTGTGCCCAGTGAAAACTTGAAAGCATCACCTAACCAGAAACTCAAGTCAACTCTCTTACCGTAAGTGGTCTCCATTTATCAGCTCATATTATAGTAATTTCAGATAGGTTTATGAAAGGGTCCATATTTTGAACAAATAAAATGACAGGTGTTCACTGAGCTACAATTAAAAACGCATTAAAAATCAAGAAGACGGCACCACACCGACAATAGTATGTAATTATTAATAAGACCAACATGTATTAAAGACACAAGTTGAACAAAAACATGATAATGAATAATTTTTGACTTCTTCAGCTAGTGGAAACAAAAATTTAGTGAAGGGAACATCAATGAACACCTCATTTCTTAATTATTATTTTTCGTTTGATATTGTTTAAAATTTGTCTTGTTAAAGCGGTATTCCACTACACGATATTCAGGGACCCTAACCCTAAGAGTGTAATAAGATTTAGATCGTAAGGGTCCCTAAATAAGGGCGACCGGACGGACCCGGCAAGCCTTGCTCCCTAATCACCCTAACTACCGGGCGCTGAATATACCTTTCGGTGACCAGCCAACCGAAAGGGGTAAATTTAAAAACAGTGCTGCGTGCTTTGCTTGCATATGCATGCAGCAAAAGCTGAATTTACTCCTTTGTCTTAGTTTTTATTTATGTTAGTATCTGTCTGTTTTGTTTTTGTGTAATTAGTAGTTCTAAGACAATAAATAAATTTTCTTTCTTTCTTTCAATATCGTGTAGTGGAATACCGCTTTACATGCTCTTGTGTCCAACACTCTTTAAACTCAAAGTTGTGGAACGTAGTCATGGTAGTCATACTAGAATCCTTGCATAAACTGATAATCTGTATCCAGCCTCTCCACTATCAGACACAGGTAGCTGTTGGGGCTGTCACGCACCCTGCGCATCAGAGATGCAGATCTTTTGCGCATTATTGCTACAATCCCTGAGTATCGGCACGAATCGGCAAACATCGCAGATGCATTACAAAATTATGAAGATACTCCATTGCACTTTTCTTCCTTTGTTTTTTGTGTTATCTTCAATATTATTGAAGTGTATCGTGTATTTTTTGTTATCAATCTAATCTTATGACTTCAGGTGTGTCATTAAGTAGATAATATTGCATTAGATAGGAATTTATCAGGGTATTATTTGTGATTACTTGATGCTACGGACATTTTCATATTTTAGCGGAGATGCACCGGCTTTTAAAAGAACAATCGAAAGCGTTTCTTTTTATTCGAGCAAATTCTATCACCTAACAACAGATTTACCTACTTTTAACTTCCTTACAAAACTCCGAAAAAGCATTAAAATAATTCATAAATAAGAAAGCCTTATCATAAAACTGTACATAATTTTTTTATCTAGATTGGTAGGTACTTAATTTCCTAGGAAACGAATCTTTCAAACAACTCTATGGTGAACGAACATCCGTATCATTTGTTAAGAAGTCGAGGTCAGTCTGACCTTGGACCGTGTCGTTTGCCAAAGCAGGTTCCCGTGACCTTCAGTCTTCAATAGAATTCCTGATCGCTATCTCCTGCCTCCTTTTTTGTTAGGAGACGTGAAAAGATCTAATTATCTTGTCTATCTACAGATAGATCATTTCAGGATCTATAAAGCATAGATCGTGAAATTATCTAACAATAACTACCTATCACTTCTTGATAAACTACCGTTTCAAACTATCATCTAATAAGATACCTACTGTAATTTCAATTCTATTTATTCGTGTAGGAATAAATAGATGCATGTTGTTGGATGTTGGAGGTGAGGTTGAGTAAGTTTCCCATTGGATTGAGGATTATTTGTTCATGCGGCTTCGCACGCGCTGTTTCTTTGCAAACATTTCAAGGATATTTAAGAAAGAAAAGAAAAAGTAGCCTATGTTTTATTCAAGGTCTAGAACCACCTAGAACTACGTCTTTTCCTATCTGACTCTACCTACCACCTTTTTTTTTAGTTTACCTACTTACTCATAATTTCTGATTAACTATTAGGTCTGATGTAATCTATTATATTCTATTGGGCACATACATGGAATAATTGTATGAAGGGACTTTTTCAACACCATGAATCATTATTAGGTACCTAGACACAATTTATTTCAATCTCCTCGTTCTTAGTAGTTAGGTATGCTTAAAGAATACCTACCGATAGGTACATTGTGTTGTGTCCTTGACTAATCAAACAATAAAAATAAATAAGTAGATAAGTACCTACCTTTTTACCTGTTTATTATTTACAGTACCTAATCGGAATTGTCTGAGTATATTTACCTACACCTAAAGTTCGAGTGTGGAAGTAATACAGAGTTGATAATACCTCTATAATTCCTCTATGATCCCGAGATGGTGATGTTTAAATCCCGGGATCCAAATTATTAAACGGACTTTTATTACATAGATATAAGTTAGAATCATCCATTTTTTGGGTTCTGACAAGTATCCCTTTTATGTACTTTGGGATTCTCGTCAGGACCCTAAAAATAAACCACTGCTTATTAAGTAGGCGTTCTAAAATTTCGTAACAATTCCCTCACACCTTATTAAATTTCAGACCGTACCTACTCACCTATTTATTTTCCATTATTTAATTCCAGTATCCAAAATGGCCGACACAGACCGAATCGTTTTCCCCGAGGAGGCCGAAGAGGTGAAGGAAGCAGCGAAGTCAGAGGTGTCCGTCGAAGCTGGCGACACCAACTCCGTGGAGGAAGCACCCCCCACCGTGACTCTTCGGAACATGATCGTGACCCCCGCTAACTGCCCCGCTGGCTACCAAATGGGGGCGGATGGAGTTTGCCGAGAAGTTTTCAACTAAACTTTCGATGTGATTTAGCTTTAAGACTCGAGTAGAGTTCAACCTTTTTGGTTTGATCGGCATTTTGTGTTGTATTTTGATAAGGAAAAAAGCATTAACAGTTTCTAATTATTCCAAAGTCGGTAATTCAAAAATGGTAGTTATTCGTTATTCTGAAGTACCTAGAGTCTACCAACAGAATCTCGAATAGCTACATGTCGTAATGGGCATGTATCGTTATTTTGATACCTTAAAGGTATTGTTTTTTTTAGATAAACAGTGTCTAAATCGTTTTGGTAGAATCCGCTCCTAATGTAAACCTACATACCTATTTATTATGTACCTATCCTTTGTCATAGAGACGACGTTATGTAAAGTTTACCCGCTAATGTCAACGTAAACAATATTGAAGAGGAAGAAAAAAACAAAAAAAATAACATGGTAAAGCACGTCATCAATCATATTTAAAGTTAATTAAATTAACATCAGTAACGCCTGAATACTTAAACACATATCAGCTACACTGTCGTGATTTTTTGACAGATTTTAAATTGTCGTCAAAGAGTATTCATGGATAAGACTGGGGTATGACTGGTGGCTATTAAATTATTTCTTTAGGCTCACATACTTACAAAAGGTAAATTTAATACTGATACTGTATTAAATTTAATGAAATTATAAATAGTCAAATAAGAAATGCACTTCATTTCTTATTTGGTTAAAAATAAGTTAAGATATATTTTTCTCGTCTTCAGTTTTTTGTCCACTATGTGGAGAAGTTAAAAATAAAGTAATTACATAATTAGTTACTGTTCTTGATTACTCCGACGTCTAATATGGTTGGTATAAAAACTAAAGATACCTTGACATGTCGTGGAATCCATCAAGGTTTACCTTCTGGTCCTAGTACATGTAAATGCTTGCTATTGGTATGTTTAAGATAGATTTAAGATATGTTTCGAATAGGCATGATTGAGAAGGCCTTCATCTGAGTGTTCTGACAGTATTATTTGTAAAGATTAACAAGCTAAAATTAGCTCATGTGTTGTGTGTTCCTAATAAAAAATGTGACAATGAACTATTTTTTTGCTGCCCTCTCTACAAAAATACTTTATATATTGTGTCCTATAAAAAACACAGTTCATTCTACATATCATTATGGTAAAATACGGTACCTATATTGTTTTCAAAGAAATTACTTAATAAAAATATTCCTGTCTGTTGGATCTATTAGGTATAAGTAAAGGGAATGTATCACAATTAAAACAAATAATTTCTAATAATTAACGATCATTTACTTTAAAATATTAAATATAATCATCATGGCATGTTAACTAGTCTCTCTGTGATAATCAAACATAGGGTCTAATTAAAAAACTAAATAGTCATTCTCTAAAACCCTGACTGAGTTCATTATATATTGTTGATATTCGCCTACGAAATTATAAATAACCGAGCGTTGCATAAGTTTTAACAAATGGAGCATCACTCTCACACGAATTCCTGGAACAAAAAACTAGTGTCAATAAACACTATTTTTTAAACGAAACTAGCGCCCCGCCCCGGCTTCGCACGGTTTTATTATACATTACTATAAACCTCACGGATCCCGAGACCTTTCCAACGAATGCAAAACCGTGGAAAACGGTTCGTGCGTTCTGGAGTTATAGCGTCAGGAAGGAAAACCCAACTTATTTTTATATAGTAGAAGAAGATATCAGAAGAATTTGGAATTGAAATGTCTAAAATTCGTGCATAATGTCGGATGAGCATTGTTTCCACATTGTTTTTTTTTAATTATTGGGAGAAAATAATAGGTCGTTATAGTCAGGAAACTGACAAACAACCAGTCAAGTATTTACTCAACCAAACTAACAAAATAAAGTGCATGAATCTACTTACAGATTTTGTTTTAAGACAGTTGGGTTTCAAGTCGTGTGGAGGTAACTTAATTGCCAAAGGTTTTGGAAATTAAAGCATGCCATGTGAAACTAAACTCTAAATCTATTATAGTACAGCATAAAAACATCTAAAAATATCTAATCTAAATACTAAGTACCTAATAAAAAGGACAAAACATGCAATAGGTACGCTTATGAAAATAATAATAAACTAAAGGCGGCTACGATAAAATTTATTATTAAAATATTATAAGTACTTGTATTTTATATTTATAATACACCCGTATTCAACTACTCTAATGTGCGTATATTACTTAACTAATAAACTAAGTACACAATACAAAAGTAACATAAAATTATACAATAGTTCCTACAAAAATAGTAGGTCAAATATTCCACATTTGAATCCTAGAATATTTGTTTTTTAACAAATGCGAAGAATAGAAAAAAAACAGGATAAGTTAAAATTAGGAACAAACAAGTGGAAGAACAACAGCTTTGTTTTGTGAAAAATTGTAAATGGCTTGCAGATAGTGATTTAAGAGGGCTCCCTAGACGATTTGTATTACGCTTTCGTTTCTTTTAAATTATCAGTAGGTATTCGTGGGACCCGGGTAAAAACTGAATGACGAACAAATCACATTAGATATTTCTTTGGTTCCTCTCAGTAAAAAAATATAAAAATGCACAGCTTTGCACATAATTTGGCCGAGATCTCAGGAACCCTGTGGTCTATTGAAATTACTTGGTAAGTACAAATGGCTGAAAGGAGCCCTACTAAATGTTTAAATTCAGTCACAAGTATAACAGCGGTGTGTTACTTCAGTGATTTTGGGTCTATTCTATAAGTGTTTTAAAATAAAGTAGCTACAGACTTCTACAATAAGTACGCTAATTCTCTACAAAGATTGGTTTCTCTGAAATAATAATCGAACGATTAGCAACTTCGTAATGTTGTTCGTTCACGAACTTGAACTTTCAGGTTAGTTTTTCTTTAATTTGACATTACCAGTTGACTCCATCTACCGGCAACCCTCGAAAACCCCTTTTTGATAGAAGTTTGTTCTCCATACATTGGTCAAAGAACCGTCAACCTTGATCAAAAACGTAAATTATCGACCTTATCGTCCGATTATATTTCAAAGGAACAACACCGTACAAGAATACTCACTCGTCCTCCCATGGACAGATGTCGTTCCGTTTCACTCCCTTATCCCGCCGCACAATACTGGACTCCGACACCGAAGTCAACTCCTTCACTTCTCTATGAGCAATCACTTGCGCGTCGGATTCGGACACGGGCCGACCTTCCAACACCGGCAATCTCTCCTGGACTGATGTCTGAGGGGCGTTCGATACTTGAGGCGTATCTTTTCCTATAGCAGACGGCTGAGGTGCTACCGCATGTATCGGTTTCGATGCTTGTATTTGAGACGTAACATTCGATGCGCTCGCGTTCGAGACTTGTACATTCGCTTTGGAATCAGGAATATTCGTTGCTTGAGTAACTTTTGGCTTGGATTCCGACGGAGTACAAGGCACGGATCTATCAATGTCGTCGTCGGCTATGTCCTCCCCTTCGGCCAACGGGGCTATCGTCCGGACGGGCAACGGTTCCGACACGACTTCGCTGACTTCGATCCGGCTTGTATCTCTGCTTGAAGTGGGACTGTCAGTTCTATCTGTTCTGAACTCTTCGTGTTTAACCTCCTCTTCCGCCTTAGCCTCGGATCTTTTGTCCTCTTCGTGCATAGTGAGTTCGGAAATTATTGCTGAGGCTGTAGACTCGTCGCAAGATTCGTCTCTAGCGTCGTCTCGCTCGCACACGTCTTCGGGTAGCGGTCGGTTGTGATCGGTCGGCGTCGCGGCCGTGGATGCGAATACTGACGAGGGTTCGTCGGAGTGTGCAACGGAGCGGGGGGATCCCGAACCAGGGGAATCTTCCTCGGGAGCCGAACTGACGCTGGAATACAAAAGGTTCATGACAACATGGATGTAATACCAGCTGTGCCTTAAGGTTTAAACTTTTTGATCCTCTAAAAACAGTGCAGGATTCGTCTTTCTTTCGGATAGAACATTGGAATGTCTAGCGTGGTCTAGCTAGCCATAGCTTGGGTATTACCTTGGATGTATGACACTTGCACACTTTCTTTTATTTAAGTAATTTTGTTAGAGGATTGAAACCATATTTTGAGTGCGTATTTCGCTTGCGTAACTAAATAAATAGGTACCTACCTACCTACATATACCTACCTCTACTGCATATTTTATAGTCAGAAAAAAGTACAAAAATCGCACTGAAATCAGGCTATAACAAGGTAAATTTACCATGTTGGGATTTACCATAGTTTCATGATTACTCAACAGAATAATTTGATCGATTCAATTATGAATGGTCGTTTTTGACAAAGCTTACAAGTATTTAAGTCCACTCCTTTACAAAGAGTGGCGAGCGAAGTGAGCCACATTGTTTACTGCTCACGATTACGCAGAAGATGTTTCACGAGAGTATGCAGTATATTTTCAGTGCATTTCGTTACAAAGAGTCGCGAGCGAAGAGAGCCGCACTGTATATGTTGCACTCTGTCACGCTCAAGACATTTCACGAGAGTAGGTGTATGCAGTATACCTGATAGTAGGTGTAATACAGTATACCTGATAGTAGGTGTATGCAGTATACCTGATAGTAGGTGTAGGGTGAGGTACGGAGTGCGGCGGGGGCTGCGAGTGTGACGTCACAGGGCGCGGCGGCGGGCGCGGGGAGTGCGGGGGAGAGCCGAGCGGCGCCAGGTGCCGCGGCTCTACCGCCGACAGTCGGCGCAGCGGCGGCGGCGCGCCTCGCAAGCCGCCGTCTAGCGTACTCTGCTGAGGCAACCTGGAAGTAACGCCAGTAGATATAAGATCTAGGACGCGTGACCCGAGAGCTGGTGAGTATCTGGCTCAGTGGATCAGCATTGCCATACAGCGTGGTAATGCAGCCAGTGTATTGGGGACGCTTCCGACTGGTATTGACATGGACATGGACATCAGTTGAGCTACCTTTAGACTGTTTGCAACCGTCTGCAGTTAGCTCAATGGTTTCAATTGTATATACTAGTTGTAATTTTTTCTATTCCTTGATTGTAATTTTTGTTGTTAATAAAGATTAGATTCTATGAGTAATAGAACGGGAGAATGTTTGAGTTTGATAAGGGAAAAGTAACGTATGAAACGAATGCCGCGAAATCTAAATTTATTAACACAAACGTAACTTGGAACGGCGAAGCCCCATAGCACACATAGTAGACGTGAGAGAGGATATAAAAAAGCGATAATATAGGGTAAGTTAGCAACTTAATGCTTTAGACACTTCGTTCATGCCTACAAATAAAGAAACATTGCTGCGTATTTACTTTTTTTATTAGATGTCTAATCTACGTGGATAGATTTTTTTGTTATTAAACATAAAAAACACCCAGAACACCGGAACAAATATTTGGAGAAAGTACAAACATTTGTCCCATGCCGAAAATCGAAGAACCTCATGCGTCGCAGGCGGACCTTCACCCGCCGCTCCATAGTCATCACAGTAGTTGTTTACTTCAGTTGGTTGCACTACAATGTGAACTGACCTCCTGGTGCGCTCTCCCAGTGCGGCGTGCACGAGGTGCGCGCTGACGTCAGAGCTGGAGCTGCCCGAGTCGGCAGTGGAGTCCTGCCGCCGCCGCTCCATAGTCATCATAGTAGTTGTTTACTTCAGTTGGTTGCACTACAATGTGGACTGACCTCCTGGAGCGCTCTCCCAGTGCGGCGTGCACGAGGTGCGCGCTGACGTTAGAGCTGGAGCTGCCCGAGTCGGCGGTGGAGTCCTGCCGCCGCCGCTCCATAGTCATCATAGTAGTTGTTTACTTCAGTTGGTTGCACTACAATGTGAACTGACCTCCTGGTGCGCTCTCCCAGTGCGGCGTGCACGAGGTGCGCGCTGACGTTAGAGCTGGAGCTGCCCGAGTCGGCGGTGGAGTCCTGCCGCCGCCGCTCCATAGTCATCACAGTAGTTGTTTACTTCAGTTGGTTGCACTACAATGTGGACTGACCTCCTGGAGCGCTCTCCCAGTGCGGCGTGCACGAGGTGCGCGCTGACGTTAGAGCTGGAGCTGCCCGAGTCGGCGGTGGAGTCCTGCCGCCGCCGCTCCATAGTCATCATAGTAGTTGTTTACTTCAGTTGGTTGCACTACAATGTGAACTGACCTCCTGGTGCGCTCTCCCAGTGCGGCGTGCACGAGGTGCGCGCTGACGTTAGAGCTGGAGCTGCCCGAGTCGGCGGTGGAGTCCTGCCGCCGCCGCTCCATAGTCATCACAGTAGTTGTTTACTTCAGTTGGTTGCACTACAATGTGAACTGACCTCCTGGTGCGCTCTCCCAGTGCGGCGTGCACGAGGTGCGCGCTGACGTTAGAGCTGGAGCTGCCCGAGTCGGCGGTGGAGTCCTGCCGCCGCCGCTCCATAGTCATCATAGTAGTTGTTTACTTCAGTTGGTTGCACTACAATGTGGACTGACCTCCTAATGCGCTCTCCCAGTGCGGCGTGCACGAGGTGCGCGCTGACGTCAGAGCTGGAGCTGCCCGAGTCGGCGGTGGAGTCCTGCCGCCGCCGCTCCATAGTCATCATAGTAGTTGTTTACTTCAGTTGGTTGCACTACAATGTGAACTGACCTCCTGGTGCGCTCTCCCAGTGCGGCGTGCACGAGGTGCGCGCTGACGTCAGAGCTGGAGCTGCCCGAGTCGGCGGTGGAGTCCTGCCGCCGCCGCGCGCCGCCGTACACCTGGCCACTGCTCTCCCACGGGACCACCTCTGAGTCTTCCTCCAATGGATCTCTGGAATCAACATTAATCTGCTTAGAACCAGATCTAGATCTGGAGTCTTCTTTTATAAAGTGCGGTCGGAGCTCATGGTTGTATTTATAAGGAGGCCGGGTGGGTGCTCACCCCAGTTTGGTCTAGTGCCCAACCCAGAATGTTGGATTGTGGTTGGGTTACCGATTCTTAATCCTAGAATGGATAGTGGACACTAATAAACTTTAGAAATATCAAACAATCATTGAAATCTTATACTTACAGCCGATATTTCAAGAAATTCTCATGTTTTAGATAGGGAGCCGAGTACAATTAACAAAAGTTTGAAACCCTCGCACGGATCTTATTTTTTGTAGTAGACGCCCAGGTCCAAAAAAAACCCTATATACGCCAATGTCAGAGCCACGCCTAGTCCTTGTGTCTGAAGGGTCTGTGGCTGTGGTTCAACTAGTCCTACCGCAGCAGCTTCGCTAGTGCTAACTCGTACGCCAACCTCCTTACCTTGAGCGATTGTTGATTGTTGGTCTGACTGTGGTTGTGACTCGGCTGGTGCTAACTCGTACGCCAACCCACTGAGCGAGCGGTTTTAGCTGCATTTTACCGGGATATTATCTATACTGGTACCTGAAGGGTAGGTCCGCTAGGTTGGTCTGACTGTGGCTGTGGCTGGGCTGGTCCTGGCGCGGCGGCTGCGCGGCGCATAGCGCCAGCTCATGCGCAGACCCACTGAGCGAGCGGTCGGAGCCGCGCCGTCGCACTAGTCCTCCAGCGCCACACGTCCCACTTGCACCGGGCTTTTTCTTCACTTGCCCGCCAAAGTTGAAGAACCTAGAATGTTCGGTAGATTAGCTATGGATATTTATGACGCACATGATAATCCGCTAGATAAAGGCAAGCTTTTTTGCTGATAACAGCGCCATCTGTGAAGAGAGTTCTTCTAGATCGGTCGTTTAGTGATTTTGCTGAAATCGGTGGTCTTTTATTTATGAGGCTAGGTACTCCACATTATGGTAATTAAGTTTAAATAGATCAGGCAAACTATATGATGTGAGGATGTATGTGTTGGCCGTATATATACGTATATCATCATCATCATCCACCTATATTAGTCCACTGCTGGACATAGGCCTCCCCCAATGAGCGCCTTAGCACCTTGTCTTCAGCTTGACGCATCCAGCATCTGCCAGCAGTCTTTCGCAGATCGTCATCCCACCTGGCCGGAGGGCGTTTACCGAGTCGCGGTCTCCACTCAAGAACACGTTTACCCCAACGTACGTATATAGTAGGTACATAATATATTATTCACCGTGCTGAGTAGCACACCAAATTTTGATGCCCCTCAGAGGTTGTATATGTGTGTAGCACAGAATTAGGAATAATATATTATTCCTTCTTCTATGGTGTGTAGGAATACTCACTTTGCTTTCTTAAGCTGCACATTTCGGCCCTCCGTCAGTAGCCGTTGGAAGTGGTCTGAGCGAATGAACCGCGGATAGCAGTCCTTCTTCAGTAGTAGCGAGTAGACATGTTCCGCCGCGTGGTCGAGAGCGTAGCGAGACCCACTTTTAAGGCCCTCGGCTACTTTCTCGGCGGTCGCGCCGTCTATGTTTATCTCGCATCTGGCTCCGGGTTTTAGAAACTCTCTGGAAAAGAGCGTTTAAATTGTACGAGCACTTTATCATCTTAGTGTTCTTCAAAAGATAACATGGCACTTCTTTTCAAATAGACGGTCATTTGCACGCGTTTGCAATTTAATTGGGTTTTTAGACACTACAGTAATATTCCACCCAAAGATCCTATGACTACGTTACAACATCTTCGGTTCAATGGAAAAACCATTTAAAAGGAGTTTTCTAAAAAAATTAATCCTTCGTAGAGCTCAACAGATTGGCAGGCTCATTTCGTGAAAGAAAGAAATATATTGTCTGTTTATTTGAGGATGAAATCACTAACACATAAAACATCATCTTTCTTCGAATCTGCTTGATGCTGCAAGCGTTGGCCCGTTGGTCGATCAAAACGAGTCCAGTCATCCCTGATCAAGAGGTTCGACAATTTATTATGACCTGCGTCCGAAAAAAAGGCTAGTCATAAGAATAAGAATGTTTTATTTTTTATAAATGTACGTACATGGTAGCCTTAAAATTAATTACTTATAACTACTTAAAAATAACTAAAAATAAATTATAATTCATTAAAATTAATTATTTATACTACTAAACAAATAATCAGTAGTCATCTATAGTACCACTTACTCATAAATTTCATCAAGCTTCTTGGGAATCTGCTTGGTGCTGCTGCGGCGCAGATCCATGACGGCGAGCCAGAAACGGATGTTCTCGTGGGAGTACTCCTTCCTCAGGAAGCTGGTGAACTCCTGAAGGCCTGTCGGGTCAGAGACCAGCTCTTCTATGGACAGCGCCCATC
Source organism: Eupithecia centaureata (assembly GCA_944547425.1). Classification (NCBI taxonomy): domain Eukaryota; kingdom Metazoa; phylum Arthropoda; class Insecta; order Lepidoptera; family Geometridae; genus Eupithecia; species Eupithecia centaureata. Next base: position 11,062,608 of record OX155682.1, on the reverse strand, counting down.
GCTGCACGCGCTTCTCCGTTGGGATCTCCACTCTGAGGATAAGGATTTGACATAAGAACCATGGTAAAGGAATCGTCTTTTTGTGTTTTCTAGTTGATAAGGACAAAAGAAACATGGTAAAGGAAAGGTTTTGTGCTGTCTAGTCGTTGAAAATAGACCAACAAGTTCCAATAACGAATAACAGTACCTACTACGTATAATGGAAGGTTTAGTACACCAGTGATGTGTACAAACTACCCTACTGTAGTAATAGCAGGTTAATATGTCAAATCTGTAACTCATGGTACCAAATTCTAAGCAAGTGAAGCTCGATCATTGACACTTACTGTAGCAAAGTTTACAACAACGTTTCGTAGGGATAGATAACTACTACTTGACTCAAACATACTGCGCGCGCATTTAAGTAGTATCCAAACTATCCGCTAGAGGCACTGTTCAAGTTATCAAAATTTTTTAACTACCTCTATAAACGCTAAAGTAGATTTTAAAAACTCGTGGTAGGTAGACCTACCGTAGCTCTAACATGACTTTGAAAAGCATATTTGTACGTCTATACCTGGAAAATGACACAGAGGCTACTTTATATGCCATCAAACAGTTCTCATGGCATAGAAATAAATTCTAAACGTTCCCATAGAAACAAGGCGTCCGAAGTCACGTAGATATCTAATAAAGAACTCACAGAGGACTGTTGATCTGCCAATACAGGGGATCCTCGGTGATCCAAGGGTTCGAGGGCTGCATCGGAGTCAGCCAAGGATCGTAGGGGGCGAAGGTCTCCGCGTAGGCCGTAAGGGCCTCTAGGGCAATTGAGGTCTTCACTCGCGTACGGTCCAGGCTGGCTTTTAACTGCTCAATCTATAAAAGAGAATTACTGCTATAGTTTTGTCACAGGAGCGAACTTACGTCGGAATTCCGAAGGACTTGACATAGGCCTCCCGTAATGAGCGCCATAACGCCTTGTCTTCAGCTTGCCATAATACAGCATCTGCCAGCAGTCTATTCATCCCACCTGACCGGATGGCGTCCTACACTACGTTTGCCAAGTCGCGGTCTCCACTCAAGAACACGTTTACCGTTTACGGTTGGTGGTTCTTCGTTAAATATGGCCGGCCTATTACCACTTTAACTTGCTAATTCTTTGAGCTATGTCGATAACTTTGGTTCTCTCTCTGACGGATAGGATTCGTAATGAATACATCCGACAATGTATTCATTACGAATCCTATCAGTCAGAGAAACCCCAAGCATAGCTCTTTCCACAGCTCGCTGAGCGTCTTTGAACTGGTGGACCAGCCCCTAACCATACCGTAAATGTCCTCGTCGCGCTGATTGAAAACTTTCGTTTTCAAACATTGCGTTCATCATCATCATCATCAGCCTATATTAGTCCACTGCTGGACATAGGCCTCCCCTAATGAGCGCCATAGCGCCCTGTCTTAGTGCGTCCGTTAAGCGTAGCCAGGCTCAAATTAGAAAGTGTGTGGTAGCCTAAAGTAGCCCGGGGATTCTTAGGACCCCCAGCCCCGCCGTTACCATAACCGCTACCATAGCCAGGAATAGCGAGGCGACCGGGAACTGGGGGCCATTGTCTGGCTGTTGTATTCATTAAGGGGTAATGCCCATAATCCCCACGCTGGGCATGCGGGTCGGGGATCGCAGTTAGGTGATGGTGTTGGTTCTGCAGGGGCGCTGCTGCCCACCCCCGGTGTGTCCCTTAGTCGCCACTTACAACACCCACGGGAGGAGTTGGGGCGTTTGTTGGGCGTAACCCAACATTGCGTTATGGATGACGAGAAGACTCGACGTAGACGTTTTCCAAACGCTATCCAGCCTAGCTGGTGTGTATACCTCTCTAGTGATCTGCTGGATGGTCCGTTTCTTGGTGCAGCGCGGGTGGCGCGCGCGCACCGGCACCGGGCACGGCTCCAGGGCGCCGGGCACGCCCCCTGGCGGCGGCCGCGCCACGCGCCAGTACGCGCGCTCTTGACTGTCGCTCACTATCTTGTCTCCTTTCTTACGATCTTTTGCTAGGCGCACCTGTTTACAAAAGAAAAAGTGTTGTAGGTACCTAATAAATGTTTGCCAAAAATAATAACAACACGACTAATGAAACTAATTAGTCGTATTTAGAAACTCCTAAAAATCTAAGCCGTCATTAGAATGCAGTGCCCAGAATGCTGGCAGCATTGCCCCGTTGTATGGCAATGCTAATAAATAATAGAATACTTATCTTTAGTCCGTCGGTAAATATGTCCTAAAAATATCAATCTAAATCAGAGTGATTTAGATTGATATTTTGTTGATATCAACAACGGGGCGACGGCCATCATCAGTCAAAAACCGGCCAAGTGCCAAGTCTAAGGGTTCCATACCATTTATCTTTAATGTGTATTTTTGAACCTTGATCAAACGAAATGTGCGGATATAATTACGTCAAGACATTGCTAACCGTTAAGAAACCTCCAAAACAATAGAAGGGACTAATACGAGCCATCAAAGAAAGTAGGTAGTTGAATCTAGAGTTTCACAGTTAGTATCTATATGGCGCCACTCACTTGCTCCTCCGCCTGCATAGTAATGAAGTCCCATTTAGCTGCGAGGTTCTTCTTCAGATTAGCAAGAGCCTCTTGCTCGTAGTCCTCCAGCGCGTGCCGTTGCTTGTTGCGTAGTGTTCGCTTCACGAGATAGATGGCGTACTCCACGTTATCTGGACCGAGGGTGGGCGCTCCGGAACTGCCAGCCACGCGCGGCGCTTGCCACGGCCAGTAGTATGGACTCTGGAGGGGATAAAGACGTTTTTAGGCTTTCAATATGATTTGAAACCATGACGTCTCATGATAGGTAATATTACAACAAGGTATGTCACATTGATTGTAAATAAAGGAATAGGTAATTAAATTACTGATTATCATAATGACACCAATATAAAAGCTTAATTAAAGTAATGGAATCGTAAATAGATGTAACGGTAAAATAAGTGTTTAACTTACTTGAAATCTATAGAGAGAAGAATCATCTTTCAAGACAAGGTTTTTTAAATCGTTAACGGGAAAGAAGTAGCCATATTGACAGAGCTGAGTTCCTAAATTTATGGCTTCAACTGAAACAGAAGAAACATTTTAATTGACAGTGTATAAACTATGATCAAGTAGTGTTGATGAGGAATAAACTGAACACTCACACTCACCATTTGTGCCGTTTTCTGTGCCGAACCGTTCCATCAGCCATTCGACAAGATCGAAGCCTGAAATCATACAGAGCAACATGTACAGGTTCCTAGCAACATGTAGTTAGTTCATCATCACCATCATCATCATCAGCCTATATTAGTCCACAGCTGGACATAGGTCTTTTTTTATTGTAAATGGCCGACGCTCGACGTTTGGCCACTATCTCAGGTAAGCGAAGATGTGGCCTAAGATGGAGCACGCTTTCCCAGAAGGAACTTATTCACTCTTGATTTGAAGACTCCGAGATCGTACTCTAATGAGTCTCCCATAATGAGCGCCATAGCGCCTGTCTTCAGCTTGCCGCTTCCAGCATCTGCCAGCAGTCCTTCGCAGATCGTCATCCCACCTGGCCGGAGGGCATCCTACACTACGTTTGCCGAGTCGCGGTAGTTAGTTCAATTGTTATTAACTGTTTTTTAAAGCCTCACGCGCACCGCGACGACAATTGATGATATGTTTCATTCCAGGCCCAGAACGGATTCAACCTACCTATACAAAATTTCAGCCCGATCCCTTAAAACCCAAATTTTCGCGTTTGTTCCTCCGCGATTTGAACCGCGTTATATTCGATTTTCATAATTTGATCTTCCAGTTAGTGTGATTACAAAATTAATTTCAAATCCATTAGAGACGAATTTAATGCATGTGTTTGGTTGGAATAATTCGGCCACAGGATATGACCGGAATAGAGCATTCGTGGCCAATAGTGTAGTAAGAAGGTGACCTGCAAATATTTAACCAGAGCCTAAATGCTAACTATTAACATGAAATATACTCGTATATCATTTTTTATAATTTCTGCCCATTTTTATCATTTTTCAACGCTATTCCTTTGCTTTTTATTCCGGGTTCAAAAGCCGTTTTTTCCGCTAGAGGTTCAAGAGAATTGAATTTGGAATATCGTGTGCACTAAGTTTGTGAGTTCAAAACATCATTAAACCTATTTACCTTTACCTCCATGGCGCCGAATTTATAATAGAACTATGCATAGAACCTTTTTAAATTGTAAAAACTCAGCCTCGGAACTAGAGGATTCGATCCCGGTCTTTATTTTCAATCCCGGGATTTCGGGATTGATGAAACGCGATCCCGGGATCCCGGGATAATCCCGGGATCGTAGACGAAGTAAGAATATCAAAGTAATATATGAAAATCAGCTTCTATTTACTTTCATAAACAAAGTAATAATCAATTAAAATCACAAATACGTATTTATTCAGTTAATTAAGGCGCAGAGGGGCAATTATGGCAGGGGGATTATTATGGCACATGGTCATATTTTTGGTTCGGTAGCTTTTACTCAAGAGAGACCTCTATGTTCGGGTAGAGCAACAACCGGTTAATTTAATCACCTGTAGAAGGAATTGCTACCGTGATATACAATTTTTTTTTTTTTTTAAATAATTTTTTGCTGGTCGATATACAACATCATTTTGTCAGTCGATATTTTGAGTGCGCACGACACCTGTGATAAGGTCTTCAAATTTTACAGAATTTAGTGGTTTTCGCTGGTATTTTGCTGATTTGACAAGGCAATTAATTAAACTTGTTTTAAACTGGAAATTCTTTTAATGTAATTGTTTCGTTCCTAATCTTTGTTTTTCATAAGTTATTGAGCCTGGTATGATTGCCCCACAAAATTGTGATCGGCGGTTATTTTTTCGGAGTTGGCTGCCCATATTGCCCGACTGTTTTTATATGAAGTTGTAAAAAACCAGTGATGTCCACAGCATTGAAGTAAATGTCGATAAAAAAATTCAAACTCGTGGCAACTGAGAGAAATACTGACACTTTAGGACATTATGTGATTGAAAATGTTTAATTTGTCAATTTGTCTATCTGAATACTTATATTCAGTTAATATAATGAAGTATGCTTTTACTACCTACCTAAATAAGTAAATTAATGGATAAAAACTTGTTGTTTTTACTTAACATGAAATCAACAATCCTTTCCTTCTTACTTTCAAAAACTAATATAATTAATGTCCACTTCTTTTACCGAGTTCGTTATTATCGATGTCGATAGTCAGAGCCTCAACACTAGCATGTATGGGAGAATAAAAAGTGGTGCCCGAATTACCCCGCGAAGACTCAAATTCGGATGTACTGACTTGTCCAGTTTGTAAAGCTTCTAGTTTTACTATTATAGCATCATAGGATCAAATAATATTCCCACCTGCCAGAAAAGCCCCGCCGAGGGGCAATTCGGGCATTTTTCAGTTTTTTGTCTAATTAGTTATAGTTCACCATTAATTTCAGCATTTTCTTATATATGAACACTATTAAGAAGAAGTCAGATAAAGATTAGTTAGCACCAATTTGCCAGAATTCACTAAAAAAAATCACGGAGAATACAACGATTGTTTAAAATTTTGACTGATTTCTTTTGTACAGAATTGCCCCTCTGCACCTTATACAAAAATTGAAAAAAATACTTTTTTAATGTCTAATTTTCCTCGGTAGATACGTACAAAATACTAATTTAATTACCTAACCACATAATGGTAACGTTATCGGCAGTGATCGGATATTCGGGCGCTTATTTACCTTAACTTTGAGCGACGACACAACGTGAGCTATTAAAACCAAACAACACTAAATCTTTTTAGGGAATTCGTATAAATTCCGAAGAATCCCAAAATCGAAATATAAAACACACTTTTCCTGACGCGTTTTTCACTTAAATCGATATTTCCGGAGAAGAAAAGATTTGCGAAATTCCAAGAAATTTCGAATATTTTGTCTTTAGTGAAATACACAATAGAATAAAAGAGTCTTTTTTTTTGTTTATAAAAAAGATTCCGGCGAAAAAACATCATCATTTTAGAAATTTCTGGAAGTTTAGAATTAGTGGTCAACATCAGGATCATCAGGATTCCTGAAAAAGTTGGTTTTAAAAGCTCCTTTTTGTGTCTTTGCCCCACCTTTAGGTATATAAGCAACCGAATATCTAATCGCTAGTTATCAGTCAGTAAAAACAAAGTTTAATGATCATTAAACGTATTGTTTTAACTAAAAAGCAAATCGTGATTAACGACACAAAATAATTTTAGATCAATTTTGACCACGATGCGACCGAGGATGCTATTGATTACTTGTTTAAGGAATGTTTTTTTTGTGAACAGGTACATGGTATTTAAAATGGTATTTATTTGTAAATAAAAAGCTTATTCTTATTCTGATACCAAAATGCAGGAATAATAATTCCTGTTTTTAGTAAACATAAATTAAAAATAAAACTAAACCGATGTCAACCGACATGATCAGTGCAATGGTGCCGATAAGCAATTGGTATAATTTTAAGTTTATAATATTGTGTTGTGTTTCTTAAATTAACGCGCTTCATTTTTTATTATTTTTAACGATTATTATAGTATTTTTCCCAATCCCGAAAATCCCGGGATTTGGAAAAAATAATCCCGAAATTTTCGGGATCGAAAATGGGCCGGGATCCCGGGATCCCGGAATCGAATCCTCTACTCGGAACCTTCTAGGTGTTTCTTTTAATTTGCTTTTCTGAAATCATCATCATCATCATCAACCTATATTAGTCCACTGCTGAAATCCTTTCTGAAATACTTACCTATTATACAGGGTGATTGGAAGGTGGGTGCAAAGCTGATGAGCGAAGGTAGTGTGGACTATTTGGAACCATTTAAGCCATATTTGTCTAAAACGAAGTCTGACTGTTTCTTTTTTACCAATTTTTTATTGGAGGCAAGGAAAATACCCGAAATTTTACAGTTAGTTGCTTATCATTGCCAATTTAAAAGGCCGATGATTATTTTTTGTTTAATTTAAGTAAAGCTAATGTTTAAGCAATCTAACAAAACATGATTTTAGGTATTTGAGTCATAAGCAATTTCTTACAGACATTTAAAACTTACAAAAATTTTCAGCGATTTTCGTAAACCATCTTTGATGTTATTTAAAAAAAAACGGTCGGTGTTTTTTTTGTTCAAACCTTTTTAAAAACATGTTTGGTTATCGAGGATCTCAAGAGGCGCAAATATGCAGGTCTCGACAGAACCTACGCATTTGCTCCCCTTGGATTCGAGACCCTAGATCCGTGGGGTACCGAGGCTCTCCGGGTTTTTAAAAAATTATCTGAGCGTCTGGTCGATGCGACGCGTGACCCGAGAGCTGGTGAATATCTGGCTCAGCGCATCAGCATTGCCATACAGCGTGGTAATGCAGCCAGTGTCTTGGGGACGCTTCCGACTGGTATTGACATGGATCAATTGAGCTACCTTTAGACTGTTTGCAACCGTCTGCAGTTAGCTCAATGGTTTCAATTGTAAATACTAGTTGTAATTTTTCTATTCCTTTGCTTGTAATTTTCGTTGTTAATAAAGATGTTTGGTTATTACTCTTTTTTTTGAGGTATCAATTAAGCGGATATCTCACAAATTATTGAAATAAGGATCTACAAATCAAATTGAGAGAGAAAATTTTAAGCAACTTTCATACAAAAAAAAATGGTTTTGGCCGTCATACCGCGCGCGGTGGCCTTTGTTTTGGTTAGTGCAATTCCTCAGAAATTCTAAGAATTAAACTTTGAACACAAATCATTTTTTTTTTTGGATTTAAGTTGCTTCACATTTTTTCTCTCAATTTGGTTTATTGATCTTAATTTCAATGATTTGTAAGATATCCGCTTAAATGATACCTTAAAAGAAAGAAAAATAACCAAACATATTTTTAAAAAGGTTTGAACAAAAAAAACACCGTTAGTTTTTTTTTTAAATAACGCCAAAAATGGTTTTTGTATCTTGCGGAAAATTTTTGTAAGTTTTAAATGTCTGTAAAAAAAGGCTTATGACTCAGAAACCATAAGAACATGTTTTGTTAGATTGCTTACACATTAGTTTTACTTAAATTAAACAAAAATAAATTCATTGGCCTTTTAAACTGGCAATGATTAGCAACTAACTGTAAAATTGTGGGTATTTTCCTAGCCTCCCATAAAAAATTGGTAAAAAAACTCGGTTTGTGTTCAAAGTTTAATTCTGAGAATTTCTGAGGAATTACACTGACCAAAACAAAGGCCACCGCGCGCGGTATGATGGATAAAACCATTTTTTTTTGTATGAAAGTTGCTTAAAATTTTCTCTCTCAATTTGATTTCTAAATCCTTATTTCAATAATTTGTGAGATATCCGCTTAATTGATACCTCAAAAGAAAGAGTAATAACCAAACTTGTTTTTAAAAAGGTTTGAACAAAAAAAAAACACCAACCTTTTTTTTTTTAAATAACATCAAAGATGGTTTACGAAAATCGCTGAAATTTTTTTTAAGTTTAAATATCTGTAAAAAAATTGCTAATGACTCAGATACCTGAGAACATGTTTTGTTAGATTGCTTAAACATTATTTTTACTTAAATTAAACAAAAAATAATCATCGGTATTTTAAACTGGCAATGATTAGCAACTAACTGTAAAATTTTGGGTATTTTCCTTGCCTCCAATAAAAAATTGGTAAAAAAGAAACAGTCAGACTTCGTCTTAGACAAATATGGCTTAAATGGTTCCAAATAGTCCACACTACCTTCGCCCATCAGCTTTGCACCCACCTTCCAATCACCCTGTATAGTTTAGTAGTCTATTCAAATTTAGTAGTGTACCTAAACTGAAAATACATGTCTATGGGCTAGGTTCACATGACCGCGCCGTAACGCGCGGAACAACTGATCGCTCGACGCAAGATCAAAGTAAACGGTGATTATCCACCTACTAGCCTAAATGTAACTTTTTTGCATTTAGTCATTTCCTCGCTGAGGTGGGATTAAAATTTACGTGTTGCACTCGAGAGTATTTTTTTTTACCTCGTGCTCTTTTGGTCTCTTGACGATATTTGGTATTCCTCCAAATAGTTACAAGAGAAGATCTGAACTAGGCCGCCCTCAGGCTAGAATCTAGACGGATTAGGTAATCTATTTAGAAATGAATCGTTGAAATGTATGAACTTACGCGTAGGTCTGGTGTATCTTCAAACCGACTGCATAAATTGGATCATTATTTTTAAATTTTGTTGTATTTGTTGTTCTCTGAATAAGGTATGTATAAGTACATTATTTTTTAATCCTACGCAAATATTTAAAAAAGTACCCGTGCAAAGCCGGGTGGGCAGCTTATATTTAAATATATTAAATATTTGTTTATTATGTTTTGCGCGATTGATCCCTTGGAAATAAATTCAATGGGAATGGGAATGGAATTCACCTCGGGATCGTTTTGTACACAAATTCAAAATAATACTTCGACCGAGATATTGTAGGTATATTTAGGTACTTATATAAAGCAGAACATAAAGCCTGTTCCTTTATTCGAAGTTGGTTAGCAAGTAGGTGATTTAACAGTATGTGATCTATCTAATACAACGAGCTATTTTTGTATTGAGTTTATTTTTTTTAAACAAGAAAAGTATTGACTCTGAGACTAATTAAATCTTCGTAAACTTAATTCTATCTACTGGGCTTATCCTGCATAATTCGGACGAAATAACGTCTAAATTATACCAATAAAAGAGCTCCCATAGACAAAATCAAAATAAATTAGAAGCAAAGCGAGCGGGCTAATGTCCGCAGACGTGAAAATGGGTTCGGCTCCACAGATTACGGTGAAGCTCGCTGGCATGGTATCGATTTTTCAATCAGACGCTCAGGGTAAGACGGCTCGCGTACTGCTATGTGGATTCTAAGAAAGCTAAGTATGAATACATTTCGAATGAAAGAACCTCTATTGAGCTACCACTTAGGTTAATGATGGGAAAATCCGGTCTTTTGATATCGCTCGTCGCGTCGGGGAAAATAGTAATATTTCTGTACGTAATTATAATTGTTCGTTATGTTTACCTACTATTAGGTGTCTTCCTTTGTCTTGTACCTATTTGACATTTATGCATACTTAAAGACTTACTTAAAGTATGAATAAATGTCAAATTCTGTTTGTATAAACTACGACATTTTGATTTAAGGTCAAGAAAGGTGGGAGTTTAAATGTAAGAGATTATCTACTTACCAGTAAAAGCAGACGGAATAATACTGAGAAAGAGTTTTTGACTTTTGACACGCACTCCATTTTCTGGATCTTGCATTTCCTTTATTAAGTTTTCCATCTGAAAAAGGAAACAAACATTAGGTATAACAAAGAGCAAAATAAAACAAAAGTTGAAAGCCATTTTGGTTGTTTTTTTCCCTCATTGACACTTTCATAGCCCATAGGCAATGGCCAGTAGTTTGAGTATTTACAACGCGAAACATAAGAACACCTAGAAGTCAGTACCTACCTAAATATGAGCAGGAAAAATGTCAAATCATACTATCTGACTGTAAAAAATATGTCGGAAGAGTATTAAAACAAGTGCTGAAATTCATATCAGCAATGTAGCTGGAAGTGAAATTCAATTATCACAAATTAAACTGCAATTATAAAGTTAGGCGAACTTTCCTGAGCCCCGCTTAGCATAAATAGTAGAGTTTACCTATTAACAGACTTTACTATTAAGTAACAGTCGGTTTGATGAAGATTTACCTACTTTAATAAGGTTAAGGTTTTTGATTTTGATTAGTAAGCGCTGAAATTGTGTATGCATCATATTTTAGTGTGTCTTGTGCGATTTGTGTAAAAGTAGGTTAAGGTCGGCTTGTTAACCTACAATTTTCATTCCACCGTACAAATGTTCAATATATCTCTGACTAGTATATGTCCGCGGCTTCGCCCGCGTTGTTTCTATGGATACGATTTATTTTAAGGCTTTTAAGTTTCTATCCCATGGGAATTGATTTATGGGATAATAAGCATTTTGAAGCATCAATACTTATAAGAAGTTTAAGTTTTAAATTTTTTATTAATATTTCAAACGCGAAAGTTTGTAAAGATTTATAGATGTTTAGATGTATGGATGGATGTTTGTTACTCTATCACGTAAAAACTATTGAACGAATCGGGCTGAAATTTAGAATAGACGTTGTTCTAGCTCTGGAATAATACGTAGGCTCATCATCCCATAAATCAGTTACCATGGGATAGAAATAGCCTTAAAATAAAACGTTTCCATAGAAACAACGCGTGCGAAGCTGCGGGCTAACTAGTCAGAGATATATTGAACACATTCGACTGCAGGTAAAACAATAGATAGATTAACCTTCCCAGACCCAATATGGAACGGCCCGTTATACCAGTCCATCTTCAGCCTTGAAAAGTTCTAGAACAAACCAAAATTTGTCGACTCAACTGCAGATTCGAATAACGATTGTGATGACGTCAACGGCGTCCTTTCAGGTCAACGTGCACTCCAGCGGCGTGAGGGTCATCAGCAAGTGGCCGACCCTGTGGAGATTGCAGCCAAGAGCTCTCCTCAACCCTCGTGAGAGCTCCGGCCAATCGAGGACCAGCCACCAGCAAGATACATATCGGATCTAGTATAGCTTAGCTTCTCGAGGATTTCAATGACGTGTGTGAATCTTAGAATGATCGGATTATAAAACGACTTGACTTGAGCTCTTAAAAACTTGGATTTTACATATTTTAGACATGGACACAGATACCTGTGATAGGATTAACAGGGAGACGATAGCGTCTTCCTAATAATAGCGCTGCCTACAGCACCCTTAAAAATAAAATAACGCCGTATTTTATCGGTTTTTGATTGTTTACCAAAGTCTTACATTTATTCTATAATGGATTAGAGAAGACTGGTCTGGCTAAAGGCTTCGTTTTAGTTAATACATATATTTGGTGATATTTGTCACCAGATAATCTCAAGGTAATAACAAAATTCCAACCTTAAAACAAAATTAGACTTCTTTTTATAGACTTGTTTGCCAAAGTCAGGCGCAAATTCAAATGTTTTATTTTTTTACAAACGTTACATAACTGTATTGAAAACTTACTACAACTTCAAGGGACTCCAAGGGAACAAAGTTTCTCAAGGTCATTTGAAAAACAAAGACGGGAGACCGACCGAGTTCAAGTTTCAGTGAAAGGGAGAGGAATCGCGTAATAGGTGTTTCTAACCACCTGTACCTACTTCAATTTTACGCCCTTAATCAAGAAGTTAAAGTTGAATTTTACTCAACGCTTACTTTAGAAGGACGTATTTGGGCGAGTCACATTATCAGCAGTTTGATCTTAGTATGAATGGTTTAAAATCAGATGATAATTAATCCAATATGTATTCTTAGAACTTTTTGGATATCCAAATCACCTCAGTCATATTGATTCCTGCCATCGCATCATTTAAACTAGTTTTCACCGTGTTATAAATGCAGGACCATTGCAATAAAATACGACATATACAGTATTGTATCCTCCAAACAAAGTCGACCCCTAGCCACTTTAATGGTAAGCAATCATACAGAATACACAAAAGGATCGCAACAGCTGTTTATGTAACCTGCAATTTTCCACTGGGCTCTTGTGTAACCAAAAAGAGGTGCTCAGATTCGGACAAGCGAGATGCGAGCAAGGCTAGGTGACGTCATACGATCGATCCGGTGGTACAGGGACCTGGGAGGGACTTGGCGAGGACGCCTTCAGGATGATTTATGCTCCAAGATCGAGAAGAAGGTGCTTAAGGCAGTTTCAACGTTTTATAGGTGCGAGTGAATTTCGGCAGCTCCAAGTTTTCGGTAGGAACACCTTTGGCAAATAAAATGGTATAGTATATAAGCCATTAGAGAGAGAGAGAGAAGCCTCTTTGCTCAGAATACTGGCCTCGTTTGAAATGATTTTACACTACGAGTTTTCATTTTGTCGTGCATGTAGGTAAGTTTCATTTGGCTCGGTTCCAAAAAACGCTGGAAAAGCCGTATGACATAACACCCTACATGGCATAGCCAACCCTATTGTACCTAAGCACATCAGCTTTTCAAAAGCTTTTTATCTAGTCTGACGCTCATCACAATGTTTTCTCAAAATAGCCTAAGCAGACTAGATTTGACAAAAACTTCTGAGAGTTCGTTTACAAGTAGCCCTTGTTTTGCAGTGTGTGACATGTTCGTTCTTAAATTATTTCTACGTTTTTATAGAAGGTAACTTTTAGAGATAAACAGACATTTATAGGCGAGTGATTCACAAAAAATTGCATATAAACAAGAGATTCTGGGCATGAAGTTCTTGCTTGTCTGTCTGCTTAAGCTAGTTAGCAAGAACATTGCTTATATCTGAGCATTCGTGACTGCAATTGCATGTTCATATCCAACAAAAGTACCTACTCAATATAAACGATGAGCAAATGAAACGATAATCTAATACGAATTTATGAGCAAGATATACTCCAGTTATTTACAGAGTCAACGCTCAATAAGTAAACAATAAATATTGCACAATAGCTCATCTAAACTAAGTACTACCTATAAGTACAGTGGATTACATGTTTGTTGATTTGGTTAGGCAATAAATAATCAAACATTTCATAGAGCCGATTTGTAGAAGTATTTACAGTTATTAAACAGTCTGAATACGTGTTCTAGGTACCGTCACTTCTACTTAATAATTTTAATTATTACTCCTTAATTTTGGTTAGGGTATGCAGGGTATTTTCTAGAAGCATCTTCATCCAACACCGAACTGCGATTCGCTAGCCCAGCGTAACGATTATGGCTTTATTCCATAAAACAATATAATATTTTATTTCTTCTTAAGAAATTGCATTAAGTAGGTATTTATATACTTTGTACGTTTCGTTACTGACTGGAGATAAATTTCCGGTAATTTTAAGATTCTTTGAGTCTTTACAATCCTTGTTGTTTATTTTCGGGTTTCCTCATTTAGCAGAGTTCCCTCAGACAGCGCAGTTTTCGCGACTCTACTCTCAAGGCAAAGCTCTCGAGATGGATTAGTCAGAGCGAGGTCGTAAGTCGAGGACATCAGATACCCATGTAAACAATAACGTGTCTCTTGTGTTTTAGAATACGGTTATTCTTGAACACCATAATTGACAAATCTAATTATAATTCTAAGTGGAGGAACTGTGATCTGCACTGACATCTCGCATGGGAGTGTATTGTGCATTAGCTTTTTACGCATCCTTTAAACATTTGGCAAAATATAGAAGAGAAAAACGTCGGTGACGGGTTAGACCTGGTTAGACATTATTATTCGCCATTTTCCTTCCTGTGTAGTAAGGAACGTACAGAGAAAAACACCAGCTCTAACCGCATATTTACCAGACGTCGACCTTAAAATAGATGAACAACAATGATTTATTCGCAAACGCAATTTGTGTTCATTCCTGAAATAGCGCTGTATACGGAAAATGTGCAATTATGTCAGCAACCGCTTGTTATAAAAGATTTATGCTGAAATTACATTCGTTTATGGGTTTCCGATGTCGGGATCGTGGCATTAAACGATTGCAAAGTACTGAAAAGCTTTTAAGAAGCCTTTTGAAAAGAGAAACAAGAACGTGAGTCTTGAATGCGGATAGCGTGATGTGCGGTTGCAAAGTACGGAAGGTACCTATCGATTTTCAGACAAGGGGTGACGGTGTGTCGTTCGTTTTGGTAAAAATAATGAGGGGAAGCCAAATCGCTTACCGCCAGGATGCCATGCCTAATGTAAAAGTGTGCATTTATATTAGTTTTTGAAAACGTGAACGTTTATTGAAACAGCGCGTGTACGAAAGGGGTGATCGACGAATTTATTTGTTCTTTTTGGATCTGTCAGACAATTTTATAAAACAACAGCAAACAAACACATCACAAATCGTATTATCTCCACGGCGTTAATCGCCAAGAAATACGATTCGTGATGTTATGTTAGAATCAGTTTCTTACAACCTTCAGTGCGCTCGCCAAATTTCCTTCCGAAAAGGAAGAAGAAATTCGTGGAACAGCTCTACCATTTCTGAGATTGATTTGGATACGTATAAGTGTCCGACCTACTGGTATAGTCTTACCCATGGAGCAGATACACTTACCTTATCGAAGGCGAGAGGTTAGTTAGTGTCTCGGCATGTCGCATAGGTCTATAGCGTGAGGGTGAGGTGGGTAGAGCGGGCGCGGGCCACGGGCCGCTAGCCGACCTCCATGGGCGTCTGTCGCCGGGGCAAGCTCTACCACGGCTAGAGTAAGTCTGTGTGTTTGTGGGTCCTACCTTATCGAAGGCGAGGGGTCGGTGTCTCGGCATGTCACAGAGTTCCATGGTGTCGGGGCGGGGCGGGGAGAGCGGGCGCGGGCCACGGGCCGCTAGCCGACCTCCATGGGCGTCTGTCGCCGGGGCAAGCTCTACCACGGCTAGAGTAAGTCTGTGTGTTTGTGGGTCCTACCTTATCGAAGGCGAGGGGTCGGTGTCTCGGCATGTCACAGAGTTCCATGGTGTCGGGGCGGGGCGGGGAGAGCGGGCGCGGGCCACGGACCGCTAGCCGACCTCCATGGGCGTCTGTCGCCGGGGCAAGCTCTACCACGGCTAGAGTAAGTCTGTGTGTTTGTGGGTCCTACCTTATCGAAGGCGAGGGGTCGGTGTCTCGGCATGTCACAGAGTTCCATGGTGTCGGGGCGGGGCGGGGAGAGCGGGCGCGGGCCACGGGCCGCTAGCCGACCTCCATGGGCGTCTGTCGCCGGGGCAAGCTCTACCAGGGCTAGAGTTAGTCTGTGTGTTTGTGGGTCCTACCTTATCGAAGGCGAGGGGTCGGTGTCTCGGCATGTCACAGAGTTCCATGGTGTCGGGGCGGGGCGGGGAGAGCGGGCGCGGGCCACGGGCCGCTAGCCGACCTCCATGGGCGTCTGTCGCCGGGGCCGCATGCCGCTCGCGCCCGCGCTGCGCCCCCGACACCTGAACACACAGGACATATTAAGGGTACCGCTGATAAGCACAAATGAACCCTGATGGGATAGTAAACCGAATAAATTCATATGCATATATATATTCATATATATAATAATGAACATCAGAGAAAATCTAAAACCCAACAGTGAAAGATCATGTTAAGTATCTACTAAACTAGCGATAACATATAAAATAATAGTAAATCATTTTTTGGTCTCTTCTTTAGTGCTCATATTGTGTTCAAAGTAATACCAGACTTCGGTTTGAATTTCGGTAGGCACCAAGATTGAAGCGATTTATATCGAAGCAGTGTCCAATGTAATGTAGTGTTTTTTTTACTGTCAAAAATCCACTGACACTGACAGGGGATTTTTAATAGAAAGCCCCCTCAAACTACCATTTCATGCTACAGGCTAATAACAGCACCAACCACCAAAAGTCAAAAGTGAAAAGCGCATGCAGACTTACCATCAGATAACCTATGGGTTTTTTCTTTTCTCTTTCGCATAAAAACAAAAAAAACATTTTAACTCTCTTATTGACTGCATCTTTGTGAGATGATGCACCACGAACGAACAATGTCACTACCACAAACTTTTATACACCGCTATTTATGACTAAGAATATTTTCTGCAAAACCAAACGTGTTTTAGTATGTTTAAGGAAACTCATCGCTGTACAAATACATTCAGCGAATGACAGGATTAATAATTAATAAAGCAGTGTCTAACGAACCCCCACTTTGCTATCGCTTCTATTATAACATACCTACCTTAGTGCTACCGTGTGTCTTATGAACGTAATAAGTAGATAAATAAGAACCAAATTTATTCTCATATGACGCAGAAATAAATAGCCTAGGTAATCCCACTCGTTCTTTATGGGTTTTCTAAAATATCAGGTAAGTTACTTAAATAATTATAGAATTTTAGGTTACTGACCGTACTGTACAGTTGAGTTACTTAAAATTCTATAATTATATTACCCTCTTTGCCCCTTATACTAAGCCCCTCTTCCGTATCCTCTTTTATTAAATTTACTAACGCGAAGTAATGGGTATTTAGGGAGTAGCTGTTTCTCTATTTTAATTTGAAATCCTATCTAAAAGATAGGAGACAATCAACTGTCATCGAAATGTAAGAGCAATAAAATGAATGAGTACATTTATTCCAGTTCAGGGCCCGAATTCCAATAAATACCTGCTCGTAAATCGCTTCACCATTTAAATAGTATCGTGTCAAAAAGTCAGTATTAAACTCTTTTTATTATTCTACTACCACAAACTTTTCGAGGTTCATTCATAGCCCGATTACCTTTTTATCTACCAATTTGACATTCTAATTATTAGATTGAATGGCACTATTGAGACATTTGTTTTGAAATTAGTGGAATTCAGCCCCAGAGCTCTACTCACTGGGAGTCCCTCGGGGCAGTTTCCTAGGTCCAATTTTGTTCTCAAGGTGTGTGCGAACACCTGAGCCACCATACAAACGTACTTGTTACTATTTCACGCAAAAACTACTGAACGGATCTGGATGAAATTTGGCACAGAGATAGATTATAGTCGAAATAACACATAAGCTATATTTTATCCCAGAATTCCCACGGGAACGGGAACTACGTGGGTGAAACCGTGAGGCGATGCTACGCATAAACTACAGAATGAATCCTGTTCTACTTTGGCACAGAGATAAATAAATAAATAAATATAAATAAATAAAACAGCGGGGCGCTGCTAGTAATATTATAAACACGAAAGTTTGTAAGTATGGATGGATAGATGGATAGATGGGTAGATGGCGGTTTGTTACTCTTCACGCAAAAACTACTGAACGGATCTGGATGAAGTTTGGCACAGAAATAGATTATAGTCTGGAATAACTCATAGGCTATATTTTATCGTGGAATACCCACGGGAACGGGGAACGGTATTATGCGGGTGAAACCGCGCTTATCCTCGAAATACTAATCTTGCGCAGACCAAGTCGCGGGCACCAAAAGTACAAAAAAATATTTAAAAAAAAACCCTCGCGGTAATATTTCTTTGACGTTCTTTGACGAAAGTATTTCGAAAATGTCTTTGGTATTTCGTGACGCGATCACTTTGACTCGTTTAGACGCGCTTTTTTGTCACTCATAACGCGCTCTTATGCATTCGACGTAGAACAGCAAACAAATTACACATGGACCGGCCGCTGAGATTTGGGAGAGGTTTCAAGAGGTTTCAAGCGTCCTTAATTTACTTATTTATAATTTGCCAAAAACACAAAATATCTTTGTAAGTACTATGTTTTTAGATGACGCCACTGTATTTATGCTTCTACCTCAAATAAATTATAATTAACAGGATTTAGAGTATGTATAATATTTTTAGTGAATAATTAATTTTATATTATAGTTAAGTAAACTAGCTAGGCGTTTTAAATCTGAAAGAGAATATTTATAAAACTCTTAGATACAAGACTTATAAGGCACAAACCATATACGTTTTCAAACAAAGATGTTAGCGTAGAAGAAGTTATCGAAAAAAAATCTTTATAATTTAGAAAGCAGTCGTACGCGTTATACAAAAAAATTACTAACAGGTATTTATGTTTTACAAATCTTCTAATTTGTTAAAATATTCCATCCTTTTCTTAACATTTAATCAAAATGACTAGAAACCTTGATAAACAAACATTAATTTATCTAGCCTAAGTGAATGTACTAATCATGTGTTACAAATCACAATTTATATACAGGCTTTTAAAGTACAATTTACCATTAGAAAGAAGTTTACTGGAAATATGTTTAAAATTAGATTCCCGAACATTTTCATTCTTTTTTAAATTTAACAAATAGTCAGTAAAATAGTCAATACCTGTACCTAATCGTTTTAAGAACATAACTTATGTATAAAGTATAATAATTACACAATAAATGTTCATTCATTTTTATTTATGTTAATACTCGAGACCATGGAATATTTTATTAAGGACCCATTTTTAGGGAGTGCCAAAAAACGGAGTACAGTACCTCCTAATATAAGCTCCTAAAATCTATAGGTCTACTTAAAAATATGTTGATTATTAAAAACCACCAACTGACTAAACGCTTATTGCTAAAGATGCTATGCATTAAACAGTTACATGAATTATGCAAGTACGTAAGAAAGAGTATATGAGGCAATAACAATAATTGGAATGCTTATTTGCGGAACAGAGAACATACGGTTACGTTACGACGGTAAATAGAGGCATATGTGCCGATGCCACCGTATTATCGACACAATAAAAGGAATTAACAATTGGTGAGGTTAGGACTTAGCCTAATTTCTTGTTTTATCCTCCACCATCAACCGGATCAATAGATTCCATGATCGGTACGTAAACAATATGTTAAATAGATCTTGCTCTACCTACTAGATCTGCCCTGATCTAGTTAACATATTGTTGTGATCTCTACGGAAGTTACCATTGAACTGAAAATGGATATAATCATGTTTCAAGTCGTCAAGCAAATGCTATCAAGTAAATTACAAACCCGCTCATTGTACCTTGACTAGCCATGCTGTTGAGTTGACGACTTCATCCAGTGACATCTTTTCTATTGCAAAACTTTGCCTGAAATAAGACAAAACGTATGAAAGCACATGGTTCTATCTTCGTCTTTCATTGAAGCGTAGCACGATTTTTTTTGAGATAAAAATTCTAAAAATATCACTAACCTTAGCTGCCGGACCGTCTATTGATCCCATCGGAGCAAATGTGTTTTTAATAAACATACTCCGAGATTCCTTACTCCTGGCACACGCACTATTGGATTCACATCCATATTGAAATGTTTATCATAAATACGGTAATGCTCATCGTTCGACCACTTGTATTGTTTGTACGACACGCGCCGAGCGACTCGCTGTGTTCTGATAAAACAGATAACTGTTCTGAAATCTCTTTTCAAGTCGTAAATTTGAGAGACATAGGGGAATTTTAGGAGGCTTAAACCACCTTAAGATAAGAGATAAATGCGTGTATCGGGCGTAAGAGCCGCCTTGAATGAACGGTTGGCTCTGAGGCTTGTAATGACTACGTACGAGATGTCATCAACTCATCAGTTACTCATTATGCTATTAGGTAGATACCTATAAGACTGGATTGTCCTTGGTTATAATCTCTCGATTATACGATAGCTCTATAATTTGTTGTCTTTCGCAGATTGTTGGAATAACTGGCAGTGCTCCAGAGAACTGCCTAAGCAGTTAAGCTGATTCGGTTGCTTCAGATATAATACTGATAGGGGAAATGCGCTGATTCTATAAATAAGGAATTTTTTAGACACGTATCCAAGCTATATGTATTTTGATATTTATCCGAGTTACCTATTGTAATGCCTCGTAGCAAATTATGTTTATAGCAGATATATCGCCAGTAAAGCCATCTTCAAAACTTTTGGAACTCCTCAATTCAATTTCTCTACAATGAAATCCTGAACTAAAATGAAGGTAGTTTAAATTCTGTCGAAATTCAAAAGTTTATATCAACGAAAGTAATTTTAGAGAGACTCGAACAATATGAGAATCCTCTTTGTTTATTCAGAGAAACTCCAGGCACAAGAGACCTCATTACCATTAGGTACATTTTCACGTCGGATTAAGTGTCAAGTCAATGTGATCATTATGATACGCGCACCGTACCGTAATTACGCTCACCAAATTTATATTCTCATTTTAAATTGTAATCTCGCTTTTTTAGTCGCATTACTTTGTTTTATTGAGTCATTGAACTCATGAAGAATTTCATTTTGGAATCTAGCAAGTCAGTTCTACCAAGTTCCGCTCAAAAGGTCTTCCGATATAATTATACTAAGTTAAATAAAGGTTTAAATTAGTTCTGGTAGTTTCAGATTTCTTTGGGACAAGGGTTAGGAAAGCGGTAAAATAACTTTCAAAATAAGTGGTAAGGTTTTGGAACTTTTATTTCCAGTTACGTCCGTTTAACGGGCGGCTTGAAGGCAAATTCTATTGAAGATAGGTAGGTACTAGGTACTCTAGGTACATCGGTAGGTACCAACTTTCATTCGTTGCCAGCAAAGTCGAAGTTATATAAACAAATCCCTATATGGGATTGTCTATTCTGTGAAGTTTATCGTCTGCTTTATATGGATGGAACGAGGATTAGATGCGGAGTTATTGTATAGATGTTTATAGAATCTCAATATGGAAACTAATAGCAGATTATATGAGCTGTATGGCTCTAATTATGTTTCTTTGTATGATGCCTAGTAGAAAACTTAGTGCGAGGTCGCAAGAGGGCGTTTCGGATTGAAAATTCGACGAACTAAAACCTCTTTTGAGATCAAAATTCAGAGCGCTGTGCTCTTTGTGAAATTTAAACGTGGAATATTTTATACAGAGAAGCCATTGCTGCTAGAGAATTTGAATTTGGAAAAGAACGACTGGGGCGGCGTGAAAACTGTCACAATAAGCTTTTCTAACAACAGCTGTAACTACCCTAGACTATGACCGCAAACAAAGCAAAACAATGTAGAGTTCTTTCTAAATTTAAATTCTGTGATGATTTTTATTAGGTTACCTATCATCGCATTTTGCTTGTTTCATTTAGTTACATACATAGGTACTTATTTCTAAAATCCTATATAGCTCACGATGATTTTCATGTTTACGTCTAAGAATTATTTTTATTGCTTCCCTAGAAAAATTGGTTTGTGGTAAAGTTTCGGTACACCGTTGATTACAGGAAATCTTAGGTCAGAGTCGTAAAATATATGCTATTTGTTTGGAAGTTGGCAAAAAACGCGGGTTCACCATCACGAATACGGTGAAAAGCTAGAGTTATTGACCGCTAGAGCTATAACTCTATACAGGGTGAGCGAAATAAACTCGATTTGAGCTCGAAAAACCAATATGCTTATGTGTTTTTCTGACACAGAATAAAGTAGGTACCTACTTACCTACCAAAATCTCTATAATACCGACAATTTATTGAAATTACGTGTGCGAAACATTTTGTTTCGTCAGTAGGTATAGGTATCAAAAATAAAGGAACTAATTGATATATGGTGCAAACGTCCAAAAGTGAAAATGATTTCTGTAAAAACCTTTTAGACCATTATGATTAAGTTCCAGTAATTTCCTGAAGCTTAGAAATTTCCGTTCAAAATAAACTAAAAACTCTCGTAGAAGGAAATCACTTTTGAAAGAAATTCTGGATTACATCAGCCCCTTTGTACGAAGGCAATTAATTCAAATGGTTGCTTTGACCTCGTCGTAGTCTCGTTCAACGCATCTGCTATTCGATGAAAGGCCATTAAAACGGAGCAAATGCTTAAAAGTTTGTGGTATATTTCAGGAGTTGAGTCCCTAATCGATATCCCCAGAAGGTATTACACATCCCCTGTATCTGACGTTTGTCAAGGACAAAGCTCGTTCTGTTGCACATCTCAGCCAAAGTATTACTTTTACGTAAAAAGCGAAAAAAATGCAGCTCTACATTTTCATAAGACACAGGCAGTAAGCAGGCTCTTCTGAATTCAGCTGGAGAACCTTTTCATTATGTAACAGCGTAAAGATTTTTAGATCTTCGCTTTCATACTAGGTAAGTACTACGAAAGAACAATATAATCTAGGGTGGGAAACTATCAAGGTCTCGCGTCCACTACATGCTAGATAGGTTATGTATGATGGATACCTAGTAAGTAAATAAATAAAGATTAACTAACCGATAGTGCATCGGAGCCGTCGGATGCGCAACACGCGATCGCCGGTCGGATTCGGGCACACACCGGGGCTA
Source organism: Eupithecia centaureata (assembly GCA_944547425.1). Classification (NCBI taxonomy): domain Eukaryota; kingdom Metazoa; phylum Arthropoda; class Insecta; order Lepidoptera; family Geometridae; genus Eupithecia; species Eupithecia centaureata. The sequence goes on along the minus strand of OX155682.1, from coordinate 11,039,812 downwards.
GGATCCTACCAGGTGATAGTTCAGAGAGAGAGCAGAGAGACGCGGCGACAGTCCGGGAGCGCCTTGTTTTCAGCGCGACAACGTTACCTATGTAGTGTCATGAACGAGGGAGGGGAGCGCGCGTCGCCCGGGCCCGGCGCGCGACTCCGCAGAACAAAGCGCGCTGCACCGGGCGGGGCGGGGCGGGGCGGGGCGCGCGCGGGCGGCGGGGAGAGGCAGGCGCGGTCGCGGCTTCAGCAGAGGACGCGCGGCGCGGCCATGTCGCGCCCGGCGGATCTCGCGCACTGCCGCGCCGCCGCCCCACCCCGCCGCAACACGGCGCCTGCGCCCTAAACACCACACCCCCTCCGCACCTCACACCCCGCCCCGCCTCACCAAATTGATCAGCCGGATCCTCGATTGCAATGAAATTTATGATAGGTCGGGGATCTAATCGGGGAGATATCGCTCGTGCCGCTGAAAATCCGGCTCGATAAAACTGATTTCGGTATAGGAGTTTGCGGCGCCCCTATCTCCGTTAATGGACACCGACTATCGTCAAGGTAGATCGCCGTATCGGCTCCTCTCAAGGACGAAAGGCGAATAAACTGAATAATTTGGATTTAAGATGAAGTTGACTCATAGAGTTGACTCACAAAATTTCTCTAGAACAATATATTGTTCTCAATCTCCCGTGGAATAGTCAGATCTTGGACAAATCCAGCGTTCTATTACCTCTAGATAGAGCTGCTACAGAATGAAGCAGCTCTATCAAACAAAAAATCTGATAATAGTATGTCAATCAAAACAGCAAAAGGTATAATGGAAACAGTTTTTACACTGATGCATAATTGACTGAACTTTCACGCTCTATCAATCACTTATACCAACGGAAGCCGATTCGAAGAGTTACGGCGCATATCTGCATGCATAATACATTGTAGGTACCTCCTCGTCACTATTACTTGATTGGAAATTTACTGTTTCCCACTTAGTTTGCCTACTGTTTTTTTTCTTTAGTGCGCTACGCTAGGTATGCTCAGAACTTTTCCGAAGGCAATAAAACTAAAGCATGATTTGTGTATTAAACTAAGCCAAGTTTTATGTTCTAAAGAAAAATATCAAAGCATTTTCCCGTCATTCTACATTCATAAAACTTTTCCCCTAAAATAACACGACTGTTTTATAAGACAACAAAAGTAAATTGCTTCAATAAAAAGGAAAAGATTCCCTATTTATCTACCAACAAATGTCACGAAAGGAAGGATTTAGCGAATAATCCGTCGAAGCAATTTGCCCGTCGTCACGCGAGCGTGCAGTTTTGCAGGGAGGCTTTGTTGGGCACCTAGCCTATCTATTCTGTGACCTAGCCTACGTGCCTAGTTAGCTATACTAGGTCTAGGCACGCTACACTTTGCTCAGAACTAATCAGCTACTTTCACGAATTTATATCTGAATTTTTCAGACGGATCAAAACTTTATTTTGAACTAGCATCTGCCCGCGGCTTCGGAAACGTTTCAAGGCTATTTCTGTCCCATGGGAACTGATTTATGGGATAAAACGTAGCCTATGTGTTATTCCAGGGCTACAACCATATCTATTCTAAATTTCAGCCTGATCCGTTCAGTAGTTTTTGCATGGAAGAAGAACAAACATTCATACATCCATGCATGTTGATAATATTGTGCAACTTTGTTAAATCTCTTTTCCTGTATTTTGTTTTTGTTTCTCTTGGTGTGCAATTAAGTGTATTGTATTGTATAATATTCTCATTTTTGCTTTAAAGAATTTGAGATTGGTTTTCATAGTTTTTTAAAACCCGCCAAATTATTTTAGGTAGGAACAGCTACTTCTATAATATGACCTGTAAAACAAATATTGCTAGTATATGTAAGTATATCGTCTTTCAGAGTCCGAAGATTTTTGGTAACAAAACGTCTGTTGCGTATAATTTACCGTCTGACATTACCTATACCCGCTGAGCGTATGTAATATCCGACGCCTAAAATCGATGCGGTCAAGTCGGAGCGAAGCCACGGCCTATGTACCTACAGATTCACCGATTCGGTTTATATTTAGCCGTTATTCGGTACTTACTTACCTACTATATTAGTCGGGTTCGTAACACCTTATCGATATTGCGCGTTGATAGATTTATTAGTTAGTCTTGTTTGTTATTCTCGGCGGTTATTAATAAATATATCATGATTAGGGAGTTTGGTGAGGCTTACTTAGAGACTTTTACGATCGATGTGGCGCGGGCAATGATCTGCCTACGATGCAGGAGGTTGCGGGTTCGTTTCCCGTCTTGGGAAAAATGTTTGTGCGATATGCAAATATTTGTACCGCTGTTCTGTCTGGGTGTTTACTATGTAATTTGTCCTATCCATGGAATCGGAATGTTTATTGCGTAGTCTCCGAGAATGAGTCTGCGAGAATAGCGTAATAATCGCTCTACAGGTTAGATCATACCTATACTTACCTAAAACAACTCAAAATCAAATGCAAGGGCCTAAAATATGTTTCAAATTCTCCTATTCCTTCCGCGCAGTACATCTGACCATCCCAGAATATTATCACGGCTTGCATTCAATTTAAAATAGTTTCGTCGATAATTTAGGAAAATTTCCATCCCGAACTGCGTTCACTAATGCACTTGCCAAGTCAAGCAAAACTCGATTGCATATTACATAGCATTTGGCTGGCAATTACGGACTGTACAGTAGGGTTTCAAAGCTTCAATATGTTTAAATTCGACATGCTATACTTGCCTAATGAGTAGGTAATTTTTTTGCAGTTTTATTTTTTTCAAAAACTTAGCCAATCATGTAGTTATATTTATTAGATTTGTAGTATGAAATAAGGTACACAATGTATATAGGTTCACTATTAAAGTAATTATGTAAGTATTGTATAAAAGTATGGATAACTGAATGATATCATAATATCATCATAGCGATAAATTATGATTATGAATAAATGACCTATTAGTTACTTTAACATAGAATAGACTGTTTTTTTTTTAAGTTTTTTAATAAAATATTATTATCAATTTTAACAAACGTTGTCTTGCTGATACAGCAAGTTACGTTATTCAAAAACTTACTAGATAACTGTATACTAATACAAATGTTTGCAAGACAACAATAAACACACTATCCGAACCCGAAACGCTTCGTTTGCGCGATCTAGCGCTCGGCCACTTTTAGCAGCGACATCTAGTTATAATGTAAGGAACTACACTAATGCTCTGTGGTACTGCCGGAGGAGCTATGAAGCAGGTAAAAATGCCAATCTCTACTAATAAAAAAAAATCCGAAACTAACTCTGTCTGTTACGCTTTCACGCCTAAACGACTGGAGCGATTTAAATGAAATTTAGTACATACAGAGACAGACAAGCTAGGGCATGAGAAAGGACATAGGCTACTTTAAATGCGAAAAAAAGGGTTTTAAGGAGTTGAAATAGGTTATTAAGTTTGTATAGAAGTTTTGTCATGTTTGAAGTTATGGAAACGTTTCAACGTTATTTCTATCCCATGAACGGATTAATAGGATGAAAAACAATAGTATTATTACAAGAACTACGTCTAACCAAAATTTCAACCCGATCCGTTCAGTAGTTTTTGCGTGAAAAAGTAACAAACACCCATAAATGTATCCATCTATATATCTTCATATGCGAAGACATTTATTTTTAAGAATAATATTCATGTAGGCATAACTGTTCGTCTTCTCTATAATGCACAATTTATTCGTTAAATTTATGAGTCTTCCAACCGATGTTATAGAATAAAAGACATGATCTTTTTTCCATTTCGTTTTGACTTTACAAAATGGTACTACGAAAATACCAATTTTTCAAGGTAAAAATAGATTTAGTTGGCTCTAAAAATATTTACATAAGTATATACTCTTTCTCACAAGACTAAGAATAATGTAGGTAAAGGAAGGTATAATAAAAATACAGATTAAATAAATTTATATTTGTGTATTGTGTTTACAAAATATGTACTACACCATTAAATAAATAAACAGTAAAACGTAAATATAATGTATAAAACAACGTATTTAGGCAAAACATATGTAGCTACGATAGTTACAAAGTACAATCAGAGAATAGAAATATGAAAAGTATTTAAAATTGAGCTAACTGCAGACTATTGCAAACAATCAAGAGGCAGCTCAACTGATCCATATCGATAATAGTCGAAAGCGTATACGCTGGCAGCATTGCCTTGCTGACAAAATTACAATCAAGGGAATGTTTTTATAAGGTACGTAAATTTAATACTGAAGAATATATTTTCTATACATATACCTACTTTGAATATAAGAGGCAACTACGGTATGCATGTTAAAATATTCTTTATACTTAGCTATAAATAAACATGAGACGGTATTGTTAGGACCGGGTTTAATAAAAAATAATAAAAAATTTGTTAAGACTGGTTAGTGGATACAACATTATTCATAAAATAAATAATATTTATGTCGGTTACGAATGAATGTTAGTGCTATTAATTAGAATAGATCTTTATGTGTTAAATTATCCCAGTACCAATAAAACTAAAACAGTAACCGGCCAAAAGCATTTTCTATTCTTTCATATTTCCGAGATATTTTAGTAAATGTTTCACTTTATTTTTATGATCACAATATCACTTTTTCTTAAAAATATGTATTCTGTACGAAACAAAACAAAGGTGTCATCCAAGTACTTGAGCCATTCTCAAGAAATAATCTTCGTAAACAACTCACGATAGAAAAATCTCATATTCTCGTTATGGTGTCTAGTTTAAATATAAATGACAGCATAACTTATCTAAGCATTTATGAAAGAGCTAAAAAATCTCAAAAGTAGCAGAAATTCTATCAAAAAATCATGATGGCTATAATTTGTAAACATTGTGAAGCGCTATGAAACCAAAAACTTTTTGAAAATGTTTTCGGCCGGAACTTATTACATAAGTCCTTAGTTTCGACATGTTGGACGAATGTGAGGTGGAATTTACGATATCGATGTCGAAAAGGGCACAGGCAAAGTTGTTTTTCGTGATATTATGCTCGTTCGGTACATATCTGATGGAAAATACATCGCGTAATGTCGATCGTGGAACATCAGAACAGCCAAATATGTAATAAGACAATCAATAAAGACGCAACCGTAGATACACTCGACGCATTTACCGTTACATATATGTACCGACCCTAAGAAACTAACTATACTCAACCCAAACTCGATATCGAAAGTAATTTAAACAAGCCGCTATAATTCCGCCTTATTATATATAAATCTAAGTCTTCAAAATTAAGCAAATTTCGGCAAAAAATCTAAACAATATATATATATAATACAATTATTTATCGGTATGATCGAGTTTGGGCTGAACATACGATGGTAAAATTAAAGTAAACAAAAGTAAACAACCTAACGATCATCGTCCCACCTCGTAAAGCTTTCTCTGACACTTTCAGTGCCCAAGTCGCATATCCTCGATGTTGTAGCGGTACGTCCGTTCACATCTCGCTTAATCTTGACTGTAAATTAATGCTGCCTCGACTTATCAGACTTAATAAACTTGTCCAGATCAGCGTCACTGGCTGGGTCCACCTGCGACAACTGTCTGAAGCTTTCATCATCCACGAAGCATATCTCGTGGCCGTCAGGGTCGGCTAGGATGATCACTCGTACTGTAGCTTTACCTGGCGTGTCGAGAGAGATGAGAGGAGTCAAGATGGTGCCGCTGATGGCTTGGACCTTACTGTCGATCTCTGGCTGCTCATCGAAGGGGCAGGAGAATGCGATGCGGCCGTAGGCTTTCGCTCGGTTTACTGGACCGCCTGGAAAAATTGAAATGAGTTGTTGAAGTGGGTGTTTGAATAGATTTTGATGTTAGTGAAAGAACAGTTCAAAGCAGTCTAAAGATTAATCTGAACGTATGGTCGATGCGACACGTGAGACGACTCTACTGAAGTATATAATATCCATATCACTCGTCTGTTACCCATAGGTATTACCTCTGCTTTTTTGGAGTCATTTGAACATTTTAATCAAAGTAAAGCTGACATAGCTTCAAATTTTAAGCTATTTTAACAGTTTTAATGCCCATTACCCATACAATTGAAGTTGTAGCTGCGAAACGCCACTTCGCTTCTCGTACCGGGACTGTAAAGCTGTAGCGGCTGTAAAGCTATATAAGCTGGTACCTAGCAATAATAGCTCTGACTACTTTGGGGCCGTTAGATCATAGCTATGCCGCATCGATTAGTCACAAATTAATCTAATGTATCTAGGCCTTGAACCAACAAAGTCTACGCGGCGCCTTTTAATATATTATAACAGATCTTAATCATAAAGGGCTAAAGATGTTAATACCAGATAGGCGCAGATACGATATCGTACTAACATCTGTATACTAGCCTCTACCTGCGGCTTCGCTGACACGGTAGGTACCTGTGTTTAGTACAGTTTGATTACATACGAAAAAAAAAATCGAGAGTTCGCCTAGACATTACATTGTTAGCTAGGCTAGAACAGAGACAATGCAAAACAATGCTTAAAAGTTGAAAGAATTATATTCTAGTTCTAATCAATTTGATACTTTGGCGATGATAACTATGTTCATTTCAAACGACTTTAAAAAGGGGTTCTATATTCAACTCTTTTATGTTTCTGAATGAATCATCAAAATCTGATTTTTTATTAGAAACTGCTGCTTTTCGGTCCCATACATTTGATGAAGATCTGATTCAGTAGCTTTTGAGTTATCCTTAACTAGCGACCAGCCCCGGTTTCGCACGGTTTTATATACGTATAAATTGAATCATTCTATCTATTAATCCGCATCAAAATCCTTTGCGTAGTTTTAAAGATTTAAGTTACAAAGGGATATAGGGACAGAGAAAGCGACTTTTTTTTATACTATATAGATTAACAAAGGTAACATCTTTATTAACAACGAAAATTACAAGCAAAGGAATAGAAAAATTACAACTAGTATTTACAATTGAAACCATTGAGCTAACCGCAGACGGTTGCAAACAGTCTAAAGGTAGCTCAATTGATCCATGTCAATACTATATAGTGATAATGCGTGATGTTTTAAGTCGGGTGTTACTTTTTGCAAAAACAAACAAATCATACTAATATTAAAATTGCTAAAGTTTAGATGGATGGATGTTTATTATCTCTTCACGCCAAAACTACGGAACAAAGCGGGATGAAATCTTGAATAGTTCTAGGCTATTTCTAATAAATTTACACGCGGGTGAAGCCGCGGGTAATTATATTATTAGTATAGGTACAAAATGAGTGAGCGCATGGTGTAATATTTACAAGTGAAAGACGCCTTGACATCAACACAGTCACGTTCGCACCACGCGCCCAGACAATCTTATCAGTATTAAATCGTCGAGTTTGCATATCTGATGCATGATAATTGATAACAAATACATAACATTAGAATTTGAAACAGAGATTTCAATTTTAATAATCATAATTGCACCACTATTAACCAAATTCAAAAGATTCCTTAAGGCGCAAACAGTAGCTGAATGGTCATTTTTGGAGGCTATCTACTCATAGAGGAGTCAACTTTATGAGCTGAAAAAAATATATGACTTTAATTGACATTTTATCTATAAATGGTACGTACAAAAATGTTCTACGTGTTCATTTTCCCTGTGAAAAAAATTCACAAAGTTCAGCTGTTTCGGACTTTAAATTTGTATCTACTTCTAAACGACTTAGAATTTTGTACTTTTTTTTTCACCTAAATGTCGGCAAGAACTTTGTCTTCAATTGGTACGTACGATTTTGCGATGCGACGGTTTTTCACCTTGTAAATATTATTTTTCTAGTTTTCCGTAGGATTAGTGGGCGTAAGTGGTCGCGCGGGCGACGGGCGGCAGTGCCTCGCTGGCTGTTGTACGGGGAGGTTGTGCTTGTCTGCCTAGTGCTCGCACACCTTACTCGTCGAATTTATGTTTTTAATAATTGATTTTATTTGTTCTAAGTTGTGCGCGCATGGACGCTTTAGACGACCCATGTGGCGCGGTGGGCGAAGGTCCGCCTGCGACGCAGGAGGTTGCGGGTTCGATTCCCGCCTCGGAACAAATTTGTGCACGATCTGTAGGAATTTGTTTCGTTGGTCTGGGTGTTTAATATGTATACTAAAAAAATATATCTATCTATGTATATATTGTATTAAAAATATATTAGTTATCTAGTACCCATAACACAAGCTTTGAGTAGCTTACTTTGGGGCTAGATGGTGCTGTGTGGATTGTCCAGCATTATATTTATTTATTTATTTAGTTTAAATAGTTTGTAAAAATATAAGAAAACCGACTGTACATAAGCTGTACATCACCTGTACATAAATATTTATTTTTATCGCGCAAGGACGCTTTTAGTGCTAAGTTACTTTTATAATACCCTCGCCCTAAATATACTTTGACTGCTCAGTGTTGTTGTGTGTACGTGTAGGTGAATTATAAAGAAAATCAGTAAGCTCAAGAAGACCAGAGCTCTGAAAGCCCAAAAGTTGGTGGAAATAATGTAAGTATACCTAACTACTTCCTTCCTACCTACGTTTATTTTATTTCCCTAATTTTGTGCAATTGCTACTATTAGCAATATTAGATTTATCATGTATTTTTATAGGAGATCGAAGAAAAGGCTAATCCATCAGAAAGAAAATATTCAGACAATGGACGGTGAAAATGATGTCAAGTAAGGAACTACAAAGTTTATAATAGTATATTGGAAGTCTATGGTGTCCGCTTTCCATCGTCCAGCGTAGTACCAGGTAAAAATAAATGAACGAAGATGTAAGTAGGTATCTATATCTTGGCAAAAAAGAGTAGAAAATAATGGGGGCGCCACTGTAGGTCCTTATGGCAACACCTATAGCGCACCAAGCTAGTCTTGATACTTAGGTGTATATTTCTGTTATACGTACATTTATATCCACACATAGTATACTAGTATCAGTAAATATTGTTTAATTGAGCAAGGTTCTCGTTATGTAAGTAAATAAAGAAAAAAATATAAAGTAAATTAAAATTTAATACATTGTTATTAATACATTGTAAGTTCTCTCTCACAGTATTCCTTTTCTATTTTTATTACGTGCTGGCACGAATTCTTCCAATCCTCCTCCGTAATAGCTTGGAACCGTTCCGTTTTAGCACGCTCAGCTGCTTCCTATAAAGAAGAAACTTATGATACCTTTGTCTTACCTTTTTCAGTTTATTATTTAGGCACCTAATTTCTAGACCATTTAAAATACAAACGATATATTAACTTTATTACAAAGAAATAACACAACTTTTAAATTATGTAGAAATAGATTTACATATTAGCTAGTCTAGCTCAAGTATCAAATTCTATGCCCGCGCTATAGCAGAGTACGCAGAACAAACGTAAACATAACCTAACTGCCCGATGTTTATTGTTGAATATTTCACTTGTTCCGTGGTACTTTAATTTAACCCTGCTTTAGGAGCATCAAGTTACCTTTGATTCAACTTAAAATTACAAAACAAACTCTCACAAACCTGTCATATCAGCGGTTCTTTGAAAAACATTGTTGAGATCTGAAAGAATAGTTCTGGCCTCAAATTCTGCCAGACATCGCCTGTATACCTTATAAATAACCTCCCTGGCAGCACTTCTAACTGTTTTATTCATTATTTTTCACTTTTCGTCACTTTATCACCACCGCTTGACCGATCCAAGTAAAAAATCCGAGAATTCGTAATCTTTGTTTACAATTTTACATCAAACGTCATTGTTTTAAAAATGTTGCCATTAAACAAAAAAAATTAGTTCCGTTTCAAGACTTTTTTGCCAAGCTGTACCTAAATACCTACTTCTTATTTATCTACTACTCATTTATTACATATCTTATACTATTATTCATTTACAGATGTACAGTGACTGAGCAACTTGAAACTGAAGAGGAAATGCCAAGTATGCTAGAGGTAAAATATCCAGTACTTAGGACCTAGCTAATATTAGTAGTATGCTGTGATGTAATAAAATATGTAAGTATGACAATTATGTTCATGAATTTCATCAGAATTCTAGTATGGTACCTACACTTCGTGAAAAGGCAGCCGAGCAGACTGAAAGCTAATAAGTAAATACCTGTAGATACTTAGTCACAACGATTTATGTCTCTCCGAAGTGAGACACTAGTAGAGGATTCGATCCCGGTCTTTATTTTCAATCCCGGGATTTTGGGATTTGTGAAAGGCGATCCCGGGATCCGTAGACAGGTAAATAAAATCGAAGTTATATATGAAAATCAACTTTTATTTACTTTCAAAAACAAAGTAAAAATCAATTAAAACCACAATTACTTCTTTTTTCAAATAATTAATAATATAATATAATTTTTTTTTATTCTACTTTTTTACGGTAGATGATATAAAATACTAATTTAAATAACCACATAATGGTAACGTCATCAGCAGTGATCGGATATTCAGGCGTTTATTTACCTAAACTTTGAGTGACGACAGAAATCAGAAATCAATATCTTTATTTCTTTAGGCTTACAAAATAAGCACTTAGACAAGTCAAATTTAATACTATAGGTACATAATTATCAAAATAATATAAAAAATAATGTGATAATTGATTTTCAGTTCGCCTCACTTTTTTGTCCACTAGTGGAGGCGAAATAGAAACTTATATAACTTATGTGTCTAATACATGTTTGCCTTATAAATAATTCAATACTATTGTCGATGTGGAACTGAGCGACATCTGGCCAAGCACTTACGTCATTGATGTTATCATTTATGGAGTAAAGCCTTCTTGATAAGATTTAGTTTTATGTACTGTTTAAACCTACGAATAGAAAGTTCAGTTGCTTCAGATGGATGATTTGAGTTGGGATTTCTCTAACATTTGGGGTAACATGAATTTTATACATTTTGTTTTTTTAGCATTAAGTAAGAGGTTATTGGCGGTAAACCAATTTAGTATTTGTGAAAGCGAATTATTTACATCGTCATAATTATATTTATTTCTGTCTACTCTAAAAATTAGTGATGTATCATCAGCAAATAAGACTATATCACAAAGATCTTTTGCTAGAAAGGGGAGATCATATACGTTTACTAAAAATAAAAAGGGACCTAATATTGAACCTTGGGGTACGCCTAATTCAATATTTGAGCCCGTAGATCTTTCTTTACCAACATCTACTTTATGAACTCTATCAGATAAATATGATTTCATAAGATCCAGAGCCTTTTTCTTAATTTCTTTATGTTTTAATTTCTCAATTAATGTACTATGATCAACACAGTCAAAAGCCTTAGAAAGGTCACAGAATACACCAATAGCGTTTTTGGCTTTATCTCAGGCCTTCAATATATGCCTTAATAGAACTGTACCAGCATCCGTTGCCGATCTACCCTTGGAGAAGCCAAATTGGTTTTCATGAAATAACCTATTAAGATTGAAGTGAGAGGTTAACTGGGTAAGAATATTTTTTTCAAAAACTTTACTCATTGCTGGAAGTATTGAAATCGGTCTGTAATTGGCCGGATCGGTGTGGCTACCAGATTTATAAAGAGGAACTAACTTACTATATTTCATGAGATCAGGAAAAATTCCTGCGTCGACACAGTTATTGAAAATATAGGCCAAACAAGGAGCCATTTCCTTAATAATTGAACTTAATACTTAGGTGGATAAACCCCAGAGATCCTCAGTATTTTTAATGTTAATTGATTTAAAGGTTTTCACTACATAATCAGCATTTACATAACTAAAGTTAAAGCTCTCATTACATTTAGCAACTGAAGGTTCTAAAAATTTAACAGCCATTGATGCTGATGATTTTAGAGACTGGGTAACAACTTTAGGAATAGTAGAAAAGAATGCATCAAAAGCATTGGCAATATCTTTATCATGTATAAGAATTGAATTATTAATTTTTAACCTTATTTCCTTATAACGTGGCTTTGATTTACCTGTTTCGTTATTTATTAGTCTCCATGTTGCTTTTACTTTATTAGATGATTTTATTATAATATTCTTTAAAAACAGGCATTTTGCTGTGTTGCAGACTTTCTTAAATGTTTTAGAATAGTTGGTTACATACAATACAATAGAAACGCAGGATCAAGTAACATAGTTTCTCGAGAAGCATAAAGGTCATATAGTATATTCCTACTTCTATAAATACCCGGAGTGGCCCAATCAATAAACTCGACCCTTTCTCTCACTGTGCATGTTTTAAGTTTGAATACTTCACTGTGTTCCTTGTGTATTACATTCAAAAGTTTGGAAAATAATTCATTGGGGTCATCAGAACAAGGTATATTTGATACTGTTAGTTCCACTCTACTTTGAAAATTCTTGATACGGTTCTCTGTTATTGGCCTGCAGGTATATTTTTCTACAATATTTTTATCATCACAGCTAAAATTAACACTTTGACCATAAGGGTCTGATTGGAAATGTCTAATTACTGCTTTGCTGGTTGGAGTTTGACTGCAGTAAATATTATCTAAACAGGTGGCAGATGTTTGGGTTACCCTAGTGGGATCATTAAAAAGATTTTGTAAACTAAAGCACTTGAATAAGTTAAGCAATCTGTCGGCGAGGGGATTTGCTAAAATATCTATATTAAAGTCGCCACAAACAATAAGATCCTTCCTACAAGTAAATACTTCAGCAAAACTTCTTCCATAGTACATTCAAAAGCAACCTGATCTGCGTCAGGAGGGCGGTATACACACACAATGATATGTCGCTCCAGTTCCTCACAAGAAAGTTCAATAGTCCTCTCAATAGTGAGTTTTACAATATCTTTTCTTTCTTTACATTTAAGACTATTTTTTACTAAAATCAAAGAGCCACCACGTATTGCAGCTTTTCTTTTATATGAACTTACAACGACACGTTCTTTTATACGACACAACATGAATATTCGGGAATTCATATAAATTCCGAAGAATTCCAAAATGTTCTAGAATGTTATTTATTTCGTTGTAATCTTATTTATACATCAAATATAAAACACATTTATTCCGACTCGTTTTTGACTAAAATCGATATTTTCACAAAAAAAAAATTACCAACAAAATACACAACAGATTAAAGTGACATATATTTTTTTTTATAGAAATTGCTTGAATTTTATAATTCGTGCTCCTTCGGATTCCTGTAAAAGTTGGTTTTAAAAGCTCCTACATGTCTTCGCCCCAACTTTGTGATTTGAAAAATATCCGATCACTAATTTATCAGTCAATAAAAACAAAATTAAATGACGGTTAAACGTATTATTTCAATAAAAAAGGCATGTCATGATTGTTGAAAAAAAATAATTTTACGTAAATTTTACCACGACGTGACAGTAGAGGCGGTTGAGTACCTATTAAAAGAGTGCTTTTTTGTATACTGGTACATGGTTTTATAAATTGTATTATTTGGTAATAAAAAGAGCTTTTACTGATAAAAAAAATCTAGGAATAATCATTACAGTTACAATCATTACAATCATAATTTAAAAAGAAAACTAAACCGATGTTTACCAAAATGATCAGATGTTCCTTTTTGTTATTTTTAAAGAACTTGGTATAATTTTAATTTTATAATTTATGATCATTACATTTACACGCCTAATTTTTTGTTATTTTAAAAAAAAAATCTCAATCCCGAAAATCCCGGGATTTGTAAAAAATAATCCAAACAATCCCGGGATTTGAAAATTAATCCCGAAATTTTTGGGATCGAAAATCGACCAGGATCCCGGGATCTCGTGATTCAGGATCGAATCCTTTAGACAGTAGGTACACCACTCATTTTACTCCGATCCGATCCAAGAATATTTAGGAACTGCGCTGCCTGCAGCTAAGTTCAAAAAAAGTTCACACTCAATCTCACATCGATAGAGTATGGATATGTGAATTCTGTAATAGTTTCTTACGTGAACGTGTACTTTCTGAAATGAAATGGGAATGGGGTTCGAAATGTAAAGGAAACTGGGTAACGGTACATCGCCTTTTTTGTCATCTTGTAGATATCGAGTTAGGTACTTGGTAAAAACAGATAGGATTACGATCCAAATTTACAATGCGATGCAAAATGTGCAGGTCAAAATTTTATGTCGATAACGATCCTCCATATATTGACTTGTAAATTTGTAATGTAATGTAAATAAATGAAATGTAGTAGGTAAATAGAGAATATAAAGACTTGTCTTAGTGCTTATTTTGTAAACCTAAACAAATAAAGATATTATTTACTAATTTTCGTAATTTTTTTGTCTTGTTCCATTATGCCCTTTCTCCTGTAGATCAGAAATTTATTGGATCAAATCATTCTACCCGAATTATGAGTACCTACCTATTCGTTGATATCCTACTAACATTCATTTTAGATAAGAGAAGTTTGTGTGAATGTTTGTTACCTTTACCCTGGCTTTACCACGTAGGTAGGTAATCTATCTATCATTATCTTCGTAACTACTAAATAGATTTGAACAAACTATTGAATGATTGGAATATTCCACTTATTATATATTATCCACATCAACTAATTTTAGTGGTGAATGAAAATTTCAAGTAGTTAGGTAGTCTATAGACTACTTTTGATGGAGGTATATCTAGCTACAACGCGGATAGCAGCTACTAACACCATCAACCCAAGAGTCACATTACATAACTATACCTAAGTATAGCGAGTTCTGTTCCCAGATTAGGTTACTTACCATCGTGGTTCGTGATACCAATAAACCCGAAGACTAGGACAAGACAAGACTAGACTAGAAGACTAGAAACAAATATTTGCAGATATTGTAAAAAAATATCTAGGAGTGGGAATCGAATACGCATTTCTTGCGTCCTGCCATTCGTTTACCACGCCGCCCGCCGCACCCGCGCTGTCACGAATATTTTCCTTTTTTCGGTTTATGCGCGAAGACTATTTCTCAGCGCGACGACAGCGGGTCTGGCGCTGCCCGGAATGTGGGGAAGGTGCGGGGCGAAATGATAGCCGCGCCCATTCTCTCAAGGGCATCGGCTCTAGTTTGCGCCTTAATATAGAACTATGTAGGGTTTTACTTGATAAGTGTAGTTTTTATTGGTTCTGATTGCCAGTTTTAGGAATATAATTCATTATCCTGCATAGAAAAATCTATATCGTTCCTGGAACGCATGAAAACATCCTTGTTTTCATTGTAATTTATACACTTGGAAAAGTCAAATAGATACAAAATACTAATACAGTATCACTACACAGTATAAAACAAAGTCGCTTTCTCTGTCCCTATATCCATATGTATGCTTAAATCTTGAAAACTACCTACACAACGGATTTTGATTCGTTTTTTTTAAATATGTAGAGTGATTCAAGAGGAAGGTTTATAGGTATTATAAAACCGTGCGAAGCCGAGGTGGGTCGCTAGTTAATTATAAAAATAATAGTTTCGAGAGCTACGATGTAACACGACCATCTATGCCACTGCTGAGCATAAACCTTACTCTTTTTTACGTCTGCCCTTAAAATAATTCTAGAAAGCACATATTGTAATGCTAATTATGCTTTCTCCAACGTTTAGCAATGAACTATCAATTCGATACTAACCGATATCTACGAGCTCGAGTTTAGCCTGGTCCTCGCTGAATCCTAGGAGCACCGATTTGGCAGTCTTCTCGAATATCTTCAGCGTTAACAGGCCGTTCCAGTATTCTATTGATTTGGCAAGGTTTGAGCTGGCAAGGGACACTTTCACGACGGGATCTGGGGATGATAAAACAAAAAATTAAACACATTTATGCTCGTAATCGTGTTTAAATTTATTCAAATAGAAAGAGCTAAATCATGCCGAAATGAAATAAAATCGCAAACATTTTCGAATTCGACGGAACTAGAAGAGTCACGGTTTCAATTTAAGGTGATTTCGCGTCCAGGACTAGGCATAGCTCCGCTACTAGATGGCGATGATTTTCAATTTTGATGTTTTTCACTATTTTCTAATTAAATTGTTCATAATTGTTTTCATAATGGTTTCAATTGTAAATACTAGTTGTAATTTTTCTATTCCTTTGCTTGTAATTTTCGTTGTTAATAATTGTTTAATGGTAATGTATTTGCCGCAAATGGTATGTTGTTTTTTATGTACCAAGCAATTTTTCAAGTGTTGAAAGCATTTAGGGAGCTTGTATTTGGGAAGAGCAAAAAAGATCTTGCCTGTGTGAGTGATCGGCCGCTACGAGTCACTCACACAAAAAAAGATCTTGCCTGTGTGAGTGATCGGCCGCTACGAGTCACTCACACAGGCAAACCCTATAAATTCAGTGGAACTAAAATAACTACTGTTCGAAAAATAACAGAGATAATTGGAGACGCCTTAGGACTAAATATTTTTCGGACCAATATTTCCGTTTTCGGGACATTACTAAATTACATCTAAAATTAATTCAATAAAACCACTAGTTAACGAACTAATTTTCGACTCTTGTTTTTTTTAAGAATAAAAACAGGCTCTATTTACATTTTAAAAAAAAATTGGAGGTAATTTTCTTTTATCGTTTTGAACAATTTAAGTAAAAGGCGCAGAGGGTAATGTTATTTACAAACTAGCTTATTAGCTAAAGAATATCTTACAAATCATAGGTAATACTTTTCATGCTATTTATTAATTTCGTTAAATCATTGGAATTGACAAATAAATTGAATAAGTTCACAATAACAATCATTAATTTTAAATGTACTCACTGTGAAAGTTGTTCCAATTTTATAATAAAATTACATTAAAATTATTAGCGTAAGGAAGTCTCCACTTTTTTTGACTCTGTTCTTTGTGTACTTACTTAGGTATTTTAGCTCCGATTTTACGACCACTTATAACAGATTAAAAGTAATACGAATTTTCACAGTATTTCAATAACTCACTTTGGACTAGCGGTTTGAACAGTCGGGTGGGTGCGACGATGTATAGTCATACCTGGGTTCGAAACCACCGAAAATTTAATTTACTTTTTGCTTTTTGAAAATGAAATATCCACAAAATTTTGATACATCCCGTTAGTACGGGCTACGGGCTCGAATCCCTTCAACACTACCAAAATTTTTGATTTTTATCATTTTTATTCTTTATATTTTGTACAATGTCATAGACCTAGTACAAACAAATTCATATTTGTCATAAATTACTTATTGTAAGCCTTCCTAAGTCTATTTGATTGTTATATAAAACTTTGGTAGACTGTTCTGCGTAGGTACATCCCACAAAGGGTCCTGACCTCGTTTCTAACGGTATGACAAAAATAAAAAGAAACAATTATGTACTATCAACACCAACTGATTTTTATTTTATTTTAGCTCTTACGCCAGCTAAGTTCAGGCATTTTTACAAATCGCTCATTGAATGCAAAACGGCCACATTTCAAAAATTTAGAAAATGGTTTTATTTCTTATAAAGTATATTTTCTTTTGAGAACATTTCATAAAGCTAGTTTAATTTAAATATTTATTTCTTTTTATTGGGATAATTATCTTATCTTTGCTTCAAAATTTTCATGCAAAATGGGCTTTTGTAGTTTTTATCAAGTTGGGTGATAGCTATAACAGCGACCATTATTTTAAAAAATAGAGCAAAAAATTACGAAAAAAATGATGTTTTGATATTAAAAAAGAAAAACTTTAACTTTTCAAAAAAATCATGTTCAAAATTTTGTTTTGGCTCTCTGTAAAAAGTTACGATTAGTCCAATAAAAAAAATATATATATAATTCCGGACAGTCCACACAGCATCATCTAGCCCCAAGGTGAGCAAAGCTCGTATTATGGGTACTAGTTGACTGATAAACTTAATACAATACATTACATAGATAGATATTTTTTTTATAAATACATAGGTTTTCTATGTATTTATAAAAAAATATCTACCCAGACCAACGGAACAATTTCATGTTCAATTTCTGTAGATCGTACACAATTTTTTCCGACACGGGAATCGAACCCACAACCGGTCGCAGGCGGACTTTCGCCCACTGCGCCACATCGGTTGTCGCTGATGAATGATCGAAATGCTTTGCATACAATCTGACACGTCTGGTGCTGGGGCCACACTACCGTGATATGCCGATAATTATTTTAATTATAACTTATACAACACCTAGGTGTAACCACGATTTATGGCCATAATTTTACAATGCCAATCAATATGGCAAATGGCGGTAGACAATAGCTCCGGCGGCGGTCTTTTTTCGCACATCAAAGAAGATTACCGCAGTAATTAATGCGTTTGTGGCCACTACCGTTTGTCCAGTGTGCAATATGAGCTCACCGGCGACGCACGTGATATTTTTACCGCCTTATTTATTGACATATTTAGGTAAACTCTAGTGTAACCACACCAGGTCATGCAGTAATTTAAACGGTAATTTAATGTCATAATTATTGCGGTAACAGCCCGGTAGACGGTAAGGTAGTGTGGCCCCAGCGTAAAACTCTCTAAACTGGTATCTATAAGCAAACATTTTATCTGTTTACATAGTGTCATTTATTGTTGTCATGGAAACGGAACGTAGGCTTCCTAGATCTTATTTGACATGCAGCAAAAATAGATAGGAATAAATACTTGGACGATGGAAAAACCCTTTGAGAACGGTAGACTATGGTATTATTAGATGATTCTTTAGATAGCACACAGATGGCGATTCCGTCGCCGCCATCACACTCACATGTTCAAGTAAGCGGGCGTACGACACTATCCGTGTTCACTCACGCATTGATAGAAATGGCCTAAAATTTTCACGTTATTTCTAATTATTCCGAGTGTTTTCATGAATCAAACACAATTTGCCGCAAATAATGACGAATAACAAAGCCAAAAACAGTTATTTATTTGTTAAATTATGTCCACATCGCTCATATTTGGGAAAATACAAACGTATGGAAATCGAATCACCTTAAGACCCGCCGCGAAAATTTGTGCGATTTTATTTGATTTCTCAGATATTGATTTAAGCAAGTTTTTTTGCCAAAAATAGGCAAAAAATCTTCCTAAAATCAATCGAGCGGATCCGAGTGCGAGGGCTTACGCACTTTAATTTAATAATCTTTAGGGATATTTTGATGGTATTTTGGGTAACAAAATGTTAAAAAATTCGCCTTTAGAGGTTTGTATACTTTGTCGAATCAATGACAATTTTTAAACGAGACATTGGTTGTCCTATTGTATTGTGTATTGGTTGGTACATGGATGTTCTACTCTTGTATTTAAAATGCATTCGTTGTTCGATTCATACTGTAAGCAGGACAAGGATTTTTATGTCCCATGAAAAACTGGGTCATCGCGATCTTCTTATGGCGTTATTTTGACCTTTTCTTGACCTAGGCTTTGGTGGAAATTGGAGCGCCTTTGCATGCATTTACTGAAGTAAATATGACATAAGTATAAAGACATGTGTATGTTTTATCTAAGATTGCATTGACAGAGTGGCCATGTCTATTTCAATGATAAAACATTTGAGATAGTTATCAAGTGTACTTGTTATTTATGTAGAGTACCTACCTTCCCTGCAAGTTGCAACAATGTTGAAACTTATGCCTGATTTACACTTTGTTAAGCTACTTGGTACTTAACAAAGTGTAAATCAGGCATAAGTTTCAACATTGTTGCAACTTGCAGGGAAGGTAGGTAAATACTCTACATAAATAACAAGTACAAGTGATAACTATCTGAAATGTTTTATCATTGAAATAGATAGATAGGCACTATCTACCTATCAAGTGCAAGTCATTTAATAATTACTGATAATTGTTCACAGAACATTTTGAACTATGACTCAAGCGTCTTTCACACAGCTACGTCTTAAGTTTTGCGATTTGAAGACGCTGCCGCCGCGTCTAGAAATCGCGCTTAGAAGACGCAGGTGTCACTAGCACTTGTCACTTGCACTTGATACTTATCAAAGTGTAAATCAGGTATAGTTCAGTGTGTTATTTTACTAAAGAGATGAAGACAACAGAATGGCCAGTCGAGAGTGCATTATGTAATACACATAGACCTAGAATTTTTCACTTTGTTGTTATGCATAATTTTTTGGTACAGACAGCAGCATTAATTGGTAACCCCTCACAGAATATGTAACAGTGCCATACAGTAGCACTCACATCAGTCTAAAAGTTTCTCGTTAATTTTTTTAGTACAATAAAACAAAATCTTAACATGGTTACTTATTCAATTCATGATTAATCAATGACGATAATGCTAGGCCAGATGTCGCTCAGTTCTACACTGACAGTCATGAATTCTAAAATAACAATGAATAATAAAGCTGCACAATCCACACAGCATCATCTAGCCCCAAACTAAACATTTATTAAAGCATGAGCTAGTATGTAATTAAGTGATAACTTTGAAAACAAACATTTATTGACACCTATAATACTTCACTACATATATTACGTAGTATAAAACAAAGTCAATTTCTCTGTCCCTATGTCCCTTTATCCCTATGTCCCTTTGTATGCTTAAATCTTTAAAACCACGCAATGGATTTATTGATGCGGTTTTTTATATATGTATATAGTACAGTGGTTTCTTTGTCTCTTCTTCCATTATTTGACAAAAAGTTGAAATGAAGATTAAATCAATTAAGTACTTAACACTTCTTTATTTGTTGATTATTTTTAGTTTTATTATATGACTTGTCCATGTCCAAATGCTGTTTTTGTAAGCCTAAGGAAATGCAGTTCAGTTATTGTTTTCTGATTGAAGTATTTACTTAAGACTACTTTTCGACTTTATTTTTGAATCTTACATTTTTTTATGTTGAATATGAATCACTACATATAAAAACTAAGTTCGCTTTTTCTGTCTGATTTTAACCAATACAGCATTAATCCTTATCCAGTTAAATACCATAAATAAATTGTTGATTTATTATAGATCTATATGGCCCTTTACAGCATATGATTTATATGAATTATTATATGAATATTTTCGAAGATATTACAGATTAAAAAATTGCGGGGCGTAGCGTTTGCGGCGGTACCGGCCGGCCTGCCTAAATCTTTAAAACAACGCAACGGATTTTGATGCGGTTTTTTTAATAGATTGAGATTGATTCAAGAGGAAGGCGTATAATAAAACCGTGCGAAGCCGGGGCGGGTCGCTAGTTAAAAATAAAAATTATGTGATTGTTTTTAGATCAAGCAGTATATAGCAATATGCAAACTGATTTCATCTAATCAAAGATTTTATCATGATGATAGAAAGATAGCATTTTACCAAACAAGTAGGCACATTCTTAGGTTTGGATCACTCATTCATCACATGATATTACTTCAGTATTTCTTCAAGGAAAACATTTATTTATGTGTTAATCATCATATATAACATATAGGTACCCATAATGTTGATATGTCTCTAGTACCTAACTCACATTTTGAACAGTCATCATTCTCTCATCAAATGAATGATGTAAGTAATAAAATTTGTCAGGACACCAAAAGGACAATGATAGATAACACTTAAGTTTTAAGGGACCCTCATAAAACTATGGAATACAGGCAAATGCATCTGCATACAGACACCCAGCCATTGAATTTTGCCGTAAATTGAGGTTCTTTAAGGCTGTCATAAAAACAAACAAAGAAACTAAAAACTAAAGCAAGCTGGTGAGCAGTATTCGGACTAGGCCTGTGTCACTGAGTCTATTATGGGTATATGTTAGAACAAAGAAAGGAAGCATAAGAAACTCACCCTTATTTTCTGGCTGAGGCTTATCAATAATGTAAAATTTGTATCCACCAGGTGCTTCCACATATTTAAGTCCATTGTTCTCTTTAACTGGCCAGTTGTTGGAGGCAGCTCTCTTCAAGGCCTCACTAGACTGTACTGTAAGGCCTAGAAAGTCATTGCCTAGTTCGTACTCTGTGATACCATAGTTGTATGTGAGCTCTACAACAAAATGTGTATCTTCTGGTCCATAGCCTATCATGGTTTTACTCCATCGGTTTGCGTATGGTCTGAAATTAGAAACTCAATATTTTTAAGGGTATAATTACTTAATATTTTAAAGGAGTAGTGATAAGGCTAGGCCAAGTTGAAAAAGATTCATTTACTTATTTATGAACAAAATAATTCCTTAAGAGTGATTCAAGATGTTTCATTTGCATTTTGGTAATGAAATAAAAAATTAAATGGCATGAATTGACCAGAAAAAATAGACTACCTAAGTCTGTATGTGAACAAGAATATAAGTATAGTATTTTCTCTTTAAAATAAGTAGTCAAAATGCTTCTGATGTAATTGTGCATGTGATTAGTTTCTCAGTGTTAAAATACATGTGCGTTATAGTGTGTGTGCATTAGCATGCTTTGCACAATATTAATGATTTATTACCCATTGCAAGCGGCTTCACAACCTTCACTGAATTCTTCATGGCGGAGTACCTAGAACAATAGATGGAAATGTGTACCTATAGTTAGACGGTTATTTACCGTGAAATCTTCATAGGTAACTTGTGTTACTTGGAAAATTAATAATCTAGAATTATCTTATGAAAAATGGTAATTCTATTCAATTAGATTAGCAATTAGAGTCCTCAGTTACAAGTTATAGTCTCGGCTAGCCGGCAATTGTGAATAAGTTTTAGCTACATTGACCTTGAATTCGATAAAACCTGTATTTGGTGCACAGTAGGTACAACCGCTGAACATTACATACCTACCTACTAAGTAGAGGTAGGTACAGAATACGGTATCCTTTAAAGATGTACTTATTTATTCAATACGTATTAGTATTGAATAAGTGTGTAGGTACATGAATTAAGTTCCTATTGGTACCTTCGATACATACCTTCATTCCCAGGACATCCCGGTAGAACTTTGCAGTAAGAGTACGATCAGCCACTTTGAATACGAAATGTAATGCACGCCCAGAAACCATATTGAGTTCTAATATAATTTCAAACTAGGATAAAGTTATTACTACAATTCTGTAGTACTCGTATCAAGTTAGGTAGGTAGATACCTACCAATTTTACTAAAATTCTTGAGCAGAAGGCACACGACCACCTCTCTACACTACAGTAGAACTAAACAGAAAAGAAACAAATTTGTTGTTTTTTTGTGAGTGTACGGAGTGAGTGTTGTGTGATTTTGGTTTTCAAATGTCAATCTGACTGCAATGAAGTCGACACAAGTGTTGCCAGTAATTCAAAAAGAAAGCTCCGCAATGATTTACAAAATAAAAGATTTGAATTGTAAAAAATCCGAAAAATTGCAGCATCTGAAAATCTGTTTCAATAGCCAAAATTTTGTTACGTATCGTATTTGTGTTGAAAACGCTGATTAGATGAGGATGAATTTTTATTGAATAAATGGCTTTTTTTCAATATTTTGTGACATTGACGCAAAATACGTTCTTAAATTTCATTATGATTATATATTAAAGAAAGAAAGAAAACATTTTTATTTACCTTAAGAATAAGCACACAACAAAAAAACTTATTCAAAGAAACTTAACTAATCTAAAATATTTTTTCATTGTGTGCGCAGCAGAGTCCTAGGCAAATATGACTTCCAATAAGCGTTGTGCTGGATAAACACTGATGTGTCTACGCTGGTTTTCAGTGGAGACAGTGAAATGCCACGACCGTCGAGGGTGGTGTGTTTAAATAAATTACTGAACAAATACCTAACCAACATAGAAGAGAACCATATACCTAACATTAAATAATTAGGGGAGACCTATGTCCAGCAGTGGACTATAATATAGGCTGATGATGATGATGATTAAATAAATTAGTACACTAGATGATAGAGAGAGAATTACCAGAGAGCTTTATTTATATTTTATCACCTGGTTTGATGGAAAGATAGAAATAAATATCTTATAGGCGTTTTGGTCTGAAAAGATCCGCAGAGGTAGAAAATAATCCGATACGAATTAAAATGGTACGCAACGACAATGCAACACCTCTGAAGAATGAACGTCAATTTTTTTAGTGATGTAACGATTAAATTTAGTGAGTTTGTATTTATTTGAAACTAGATGCGCCCCGCGGCTTCGCCCGCGAACCAGATTTTTTTTTCATACAAATTTCAGAAATTTATTGCATACCCCTAGGGGTTATTGTGTTAAAATAAAAAATTATTTACTTATTCACTCCATAGTTTATTAGTTTTAAGTGAATCGAACTGAGGAAATTTTTTTTTCCATATAAACTTTACCACCCTATTTAACGCACTCAAAGGTTAATTTTTGAAAATTTTATTAGCCTATGACTTATTCTAGGTCCTAAACTATATACGTACCACATTTCATCTAAATATATTAAGTAATTTCGGAGATTACTTATAACAGACATTCACACAGACTTTCCCATCACTATCACTACATAGTATAAAACAAAGTCGCTTTCTCTGTCCCTATATCCCTATCCCTTTGAATGCTTAAATCTTTAAAACTACGCTACGCTAACTAAAAACTATTTGGAAAGCAAAATATCTTTTGGTCGGATGTAAAATAAAAAATCTCCAGCAAAACTAGGTCCATGGGGTACCATACCGACCGAGGTTCTTCGGGGTTTTTTAAATCTGAGTGTCTGGTCGGAGCGACGCGACGACGCGTGACCCGAGCTAGTGCATCGGCTATACAGCGCGCTGTGCAAATTGTACAATGCATTCAGCTTCTTGGGGATGCTTCCGACTAGTATTGTGGAAGTTGAGCTAGGTACTTCTAGATCTTTCTTTTTGAAACAGTCCACATTTAGCGCAACGGTTTCTAATGTATTTTTTTTTATCTAGGTCCTTAACTTACTCCTACATACATATCCTTTAATTCTGTTGCCACACATTAAACATAGATATTTTTCAAAAATAATTACCTAATGAATCATCATCAGCTCACCAGCATCCACTGCTGAGCATGCCTCGTCCAAACAAGAGGAATTATTACAATGTATATTATAATGTTATATGATTTGCTGCAATTTTTTATTCGCTACTTTTTATCCCCTTCTAAGAAGCATTAATATTGAATCTCACGGACACTGCATTAACAACCTTAACAGTTGCAATTTTTTTCAGACCACTTTGGTCGGGAAATGAAGGAAATTAGGAAAGGTATAGGGTACTAAAGTATTAAGTTGGTACTTATTCCCTAAAACAATTTAATCAAAATCCATTTGCAATCATTCACATAAAAACTACATATAATTTTCATACAGAAATACGATTAAATATATTTTTCCTTAAAACTAACTACATTCATTTTTTTGTCTGTGGTAATATTTTTTTTTTACTTTTTCCGTTAAAATGCAATAAGTATAATCTTAATCAAACATTTCATAAATATTACGTTTTACAAATATTTTCTATTTGATTTTCTACTAATGTAAATAGTCACATAGTTAGATTCTGCTATGTTTTTTCCGATTAAGTAAATCAGGTATTCAGTTAAATCGAGATATGATTAGGCTGAGATATTCTTTTTATAAGTTAGACTTACCTACATAATCATCGCTTTCATTATGTAGGTTAGATACCTACTCAACAAACTATGATTATCTAAATATGATGAAAAGTGAGAGCAATGACAAAATAAATCCGCATTACATGCAAAATATCTGAATAGGATGGTATATAATTTCTTAGTGTCTCATCATTTGTGTTTTCTCCATAAAATATACCTTAAACTTCATAGTTAAAAGCAATGGACAGAATGATACATACATTTTCATTTCAACAAAATGGATAACTGATGTTTTATAATTACTGACTAGAATGATATTTGCATTTTATGCAATATTAATAAAAATTATAGCAATAATATTTTTCTGACAATTACGAATGAACAAACGTAAAACTTTGACGTTTTTTCGTACTCATACAATGTTCGCGAGAAGTGGATTTGTAATAAAGTGTATTTTTATAATTTTAAGATACAAAACAATGAATAAAAGGAATACAGTGAATGCAACAAGAAGATGAATAGATCTATATTAGCGCGCCGGAATTGTAAATTAGGAGTAGGTAGGTTCAGATATTCTTACAATTGACCAAGTCCTTGAGTTCATGCTTTTAAATGTTGGTAGATAAATAATTTAGATTGGTAACGTAATTATTAATTAAGAAGAAAGGCCTATCTCATTATTTTGTTGCGTAATTATAAATAGTGCCATAATAGTTCATATTATTTAAAAAATATAAATACATACCTACCTAGCAAAATTACTTAGTTTGACGGATACATTAATTTATTCAGGAGCACAAAATATTAGCCTCTATAAACAAAAAGCTGCCAGCTCAATCAGAGTTAAAAATAAACCACTCCGAAATATATTTTGGTTTAGACTTTTTGCCAAAATAAATTAGCGTTTTACAGACTAATTTCCATAAATAATGTTAAATAGTTACACCAATTTCCTAATAAATTTATAATTAAGTAAACATACATGACACAATACTTTTATGCCAATAAAAACAATTTTCGACAACGATTTAGATTAATTTTTCGGTTTTTCCTTTTCATTTGCGTCTTTTTCTTTCTCCTTCTCTTTATCCTTTTTCTCCTGCATCTGCTGAAGGTGCGCTGGCAAAGCTTTCAAAATAGCATGTACCTGTAACAGAAAAAAAATGTATGATTTATGTACCTACCTACTTAGCTACATGTATATCAACATACCAATAATCTTAGGTACTTATTTATAAAGATTTGCGCTGTATTAAGCGCTTATAAGACGTAACGTAACCGAAATTCTCCTAATATTTTAATAAGTATTTAACTTATAGCATAAAAAGTGTCAGTAAATTACAAATAGCAATTTGTCAATAACTTTAGAATCCCTTTATAATCTGTTGAGTTATTTATTATTGTCTTGTTAACAGTTAGATTCTAAACAGTGTTTAATAAATCAAGGTCCATATGTAAAAAAAAAGTGTCTAAATAAATAACTGAAAAAAACAATAACATTAATTCTCTTTGAAATAGCTAGAAAATTTTAAGGACCAACAATGCTGCAATAATAATGAATTGTGTTTTTGAGAAGTCTATAATCCCGCAAAAAATCGACATTAAACCATACACCACTGTTCTGAGGTTCGGTTACGGTTTTGATAGACACATTACCGTAGATTAGAGACTTTACCTCCTCAGCGACGGCCATAAGTACGAATTCGAATTGTTGTTTGGTAGCAACAGTGCGCGCACGTTGGTCGCGAATGTGTTCCAGAGTAGCAGCAATATCGATTTCCTTTGCGCCTTTCGCCATACGATTCAACACCATGTCAATCAGACAATAAGTTCCACTGCGTCCGGCGCCGTCACTGAAAAGGATTTTTTTTGTTTAAAAGCTGTCAACTAAATCAAAACAAATATTACGGTAAAATTTTAAAAAAAATTACTTAATTTTTTTTTTAGTTTGTAAAAAATATTTTTTGACAAATATATTAGGGAGTAAATTTATTGGTAGTTATTTTAAATATTGGGGTAAGCGGTAAAAATCAGCTTAATAAATATTTGGGCAGCTTAATAAATTTTGGTCGGATGTAAAATAAAAACGACCTGCAATACTTGGCTGACAAATATAAAATTTTTGGTAAGTGAATAAATAGCGGTATGGTCTATGAAATTAATACTTTTGGGCGACTGAATAAAAAAATAATGGGCAGTAATAAACCATTATTATGTTACAGCAAGTAATTAAATTTTTGAGGTGCATAATAAATGTTATGGGCAAAAGAATTGTAAAAAAGTAAAGCAGAAAAAAGCGAAAATAAGCCGTAATCACTGGTACTGCGTTTGAAATCTTACTATTTTAGGTAGATACTATTATTGAAAGTCTGTGTGCATGTTTGTTATAAATAATCTCAGTAGATACTTAAGTTATTGAGAACAAATTTGGTGGTGGTATGTAGATACTTAGTTATTTAGATGAAATTTGGTATGTACCTAAGTAGATACTTTAAGACCGAGAATAACTTAGTAAATACTAAGCAAAGTTTAAAATCTTTGGGGCTTTCCTACAAATGATCTCTATCTCTCAATCTTAGAAATAAAGTTATATCCCAAAATGTGCTGTACAGAGTGCGAGGACTTACACACTTACTGTCAAACTTTAATATTAACATTCATATTTTTTTCATTGTTTTATTTATTTTCCCAATTAAAATAGTAGTTAATGTTTCACTCGTGAAATTACCGGAATTTTTCGTGGGAATTCTGGATAAAATATAGCGTATGTGTTATTCCAGACTATACTTAATCTATCTCTATATCAGATTTCATCCAGATCCGTTCAGTAGTTTTTGTGTGAAAGAGTAACAAACATCCATCCATCCATACTTACAAACTTTCGCGTTTATAATATTAGTAGAGGTGGCGACAAGCGTTTCGGAGGCAGGTACCTAATTACCTATGTAATCGATCAGAGAAATAACTTTTCTAGTGCTAGAATTTCTGTGGTAAGGAACCATATTACAAGCAAGCACACAAGAAGTAAGGCTCAAAGTTGATTGGTGAAATCAAGTAGCGCGCGCGTCCGCTCCTTGCCGCCGCGCGCCCCGCCGCGTCGCGCTGCCCCGCCACAGATGTAAGTGCAAAAACCCGAATTTGCTTTCGCGATCCAAAACGTGGCCTCCAAAATCAAACGTGTTTTTCTCAGTCTTCGATATCCATAATGTTCTCCAATTGAAAAATAAATTTACACGTGGGTGGTGCCGCGGGGCACAGCTAATTTCAAATAAGTAGGTAGGTATGTCATTGCTTATCCTACAGCTTGACATGTAGGTACCTAGATAAGTAGGACATAGGTATAGGTAGGTACTAAGGTAAAGTTTATATTCTTTGCCTACGTACCTACCTAGGTACCTATGTCTACCTAAGTACTGCATAGTTCATTTGAAATTCCACCATCAAGGAGAAAAACCGAAAAACAGCTTAAAAGTACCTTTACCTACTATAATAATTATAATGAGGAAAAATTTATTTTTATAAAAAAAACTTAATATTAAAAACTGCTACAATACCTTTATAGAACTTTTTGAATTATTCAATTCAGACATTCCATTCGAAAGATATCATGAGTTTAAAAATCAGCGATGCCATTTAGCAGTAGCGATGCGATTTAGCAGTAGATCTACCTGCTTTTTCAGGCGTCTACCGATGTACTGATTTATTTCTAAAATTTAGTAAAATCTACCTGATTTTCCCGAGCGCCTTCTAAAATTTAGTGAAATCTACCTGATTTTCCCGAGCGCCTTCTAAAATTTAGTGAAATCTAACTGATTTTCCCGAGCGCCTTCTAAAATTTCGTGAAATGTACCTGAGTTTCCCGAGCGCCTATAGGCTCCGTGACTAAAGAGTACCTAATTTAAGGAGGCACCAACGTACGATAGTAGAAAAATGCAAAGTGGAAACGCTTTCTTTTTAGGATTGCGACAGCTAAAAAAAAAAAGAGGTCGCCAGCCAAAATGCGAGTGAAAATACTCGCAAAACACAATACATAAGGTACCTACTACAATTTTCAGTCATTATTATCTACCTACTGATTTTTATTCCAATCTACAGATTTTTTACTGAACTTTCTACTGTTTTTTTCAAATTCCATCTGGCAACACTGAGTTGAACCTCGGTCGAGGAAGGTTGTGCTGGAGCTATATTTTCAGGTACGATCATTCATGGTCTATATAACTATGTATAACACAACACAACACAAGTTCAACACAAGTTAAACACAGGTTAAACTCAGGTTAAACACAGGTTAAACACAGGTTCAACACAGGTTCAACACAGGTTCAACACAGGTTCAACACAGGTTTAACACAAGTTCAACACAGGTTCAACACTGGTTCAACACAGGTAAAACTCAGGTTAGACATAGGTTAAACACAAGTTAAACACAAGTTAAACACAGGTTAAACACAGGTTAAACACATGTTAAATACAGGTTAAACACAGGTTAAACACAGGTTCAACACTGGTTAAAGACAGGTTCAACACAGGTTCAACACAGGTTCAACGCTGGTTCAACACTGGTTCAACACTGGTTCAACACTGGTTCAACACTGGTTCAACACTGTTTCAACACTCGTTCAACACTCGTTCAACACTAGTTCAACACTAGTTCAACACTAGTTCAACCTCGTTATACACAACCTCGTTATACACAACCAGCGATGCCAGATCTACCGATTTAGCAGTAGATCTACCTGCTTTTTCAGGCGTCTACCGATCTACTGATTTATTTCTAAAATTTAGTGAAATCTACCTGATTTTCCCGAGCGCCCTCTAAAAGTTAGTGAAATCTAGCTGATTTTCCCGAGCGCCTTCTAAAAAACTTCGTGAAATCTACCTGATTTTCCCGTGCGTTTATAGCTCCGTGACTAAATAGTAATTTTAGGAGGCGCCAACGTACGATATTAGACCACTTGGAGACCTTTTTTTTTTAGCAGCAATTGTCTGCAAAAAATGCAAAGTGGAACCGCTTCCTTTTTACGATTGCACCGAAAAAAAAGGTTGCCAGCCAAAATGCGAGTCAAAATATTCACGAAACACAATACATAAGGTACTTACCTACCTACTACAATTTTCAGTCATTAATATCTACTGATTTTTTTTCCAATCTACTGATTTTTTACTGAACTTTCTACTGTTTTTTTCAAATTCTATCTGGCAACACTGTTAAAAATGTAAGTAAGTAATATTACAATTATAATATTTATAAAAACTGGATAAGTCTGTGTGAATGTTTGTTATAAGTAATCTCCGTAATTACTTACGTCACTTAAGTCATTTAGGTGAAATTTGGTAAGTAGATAGTTAAGTTTAGAATAGGACATAGGCTAATAAAATTTTCAAAAATTAACTTCTGATGGGGTTAAAGTTTGTATGGAAAATTATTTTTCCTTGATTCAATTTACTCAAAACTCAGTGTAAATAAACAATAAAATAAATAATTTGACATGTATTTTTTATTTTAACAAAATAACGCCTAGGGATTGTGTTATAAATTTCTGAATTTTGTATAAAAAACTCTGGTTCGCGGGCGAAGCCGCGGGGCGCATCTAGTAATGAAATAAAAAAGTAAAAAAAAAAAAAAAAAAAAGTTACCTATGCGATGTAGGGCATCACTGGGGTACTGGTTTATGGGTAATTGTGTGCGCTTCTATAATAAGCTTCCATCTGAAGCAACTGAACTTTCTATTCGTAGATTTAAACAGTACATAAAACTAAATCTTATCAAGAAGGCATATTACTCCATAAATGATCATTATTTGAGTCAGAATTATCATCCCCTACACGAATAATAAATGTTTCTGTCATCGTATCTACCTAATCATCGCTTTTACAGTAATCGGTCTCTAGAGGTATTTCCTTTACCTTTGTGCATAATTTCCAAAAACCGTTAAAATGTAAAACCATTTCGTAAACTTTTGTGCGCGATGGTATTTTGACAAGAAACGTGACGTGTGATAGCAAATGTCAACTGACGAACCAATAGCGCACCGGTAAGCATGCGGCGCATGACCCTTCCACCCCGCGCCCCACCGCCTACCTCCAAATAGACCCATAAATCGCCTTCTGCGCAGCTTGACCGCCAGCGTTCTTCTTACATGACGCGAACTATAGTATTAAATTTGACTTGTCTAAGTGCTTATTTTGTAAGCCTAAAGAAATAAAGATTTTGATTTCTGATTTCTGATTTCTGACTGTGGGGAGTCAGAGTAGTCAATGCTTGAAATCGTCTGCGTGAGTGTTTATACTAGGTAGGTAAGTACTCGTTCATGTTAACATTTATAATATATGAAATTTTCGTTAAATACCTACCTGTGCCCTGTGCGACGACGCCGGGATGGGCTGCACAGGTATATATATATATTACTAGCAATGCCTCGCGGTTTCACCCGCGCTAATTTCCGTTCTCGTTGGAATTCCGAGATAAAATATAGTGTTATTCCAGACTATAATCTATCTCTGTGCCAAATTTCATCCATATCCGTTCAGTAGTTTTTGCGTAAAAGATTAACAAACATCCATACATCCATCCATACTTACAAACTTTCGCGTTTATAATATTAATAGGAAAACGCAGTTCATGACACGGGCTTTTTAATTTCGGTTCATTCCTGCTTTTCCCTGGTAGTCAAATTAAAAAACATGGATGTAGGTTGTATGCCAAATTAATTGTAGATTATATAAATAGGTAATCCCTTAGGTGGGAATCAAACCCGCAACCCGCTGCCCCGCCATGCCACGCGCGCCGCCACATTGATCGTCAAATTAGCAAACAAAAATTAATTAGTGAGCTTCCAAACACTGAATTAAATTCGATCCACGGTCTGCTGATAATTTTTGATAGTTGGTTGCTCCATTTTTAGATTTACAGCAGGCCAAAATTTCAATAAATGCTAATCATGATTTGCTGATGCATGAAAAATAATTTACTGCACAAATATTTTTTAAATATCCCGTTGTTATATTTCTTGTTGCCCAATTTTTATTTTTTTGCAGGCCATTTGTCGCAGCCCAGTTTTATTTATTCAGCTTACCGAATTAATTTTTTTGTTCACCAAAATCTGTTTAATTCACTGACCGATTAAATGATACCCAATATATTATGTAATATTTAACCTTTATAATATA
Source organism: Eupithecia centaureata (assembly GCA_944547425.1). Lineage (NCBI taxonomy): Eukaryota > Metazoa > Arthropoda > Insecta > Lepidoptera > Geometridae > Eupithecia > Eupithecia centaureata. Next base: position 11,007,197 of record OX155682.1, on the reverse strand, counting down.
CCTATATAACTAGCGACTAGACGTGCGCGCCGATATCAAATTTGCCGGCGGCGGCGCGCCGACCTCCACGCCCGGCGCGGCGCCGCCGCGCCGGCGTGGCTGGACTTTTTTCCTATTTTTTAAGTAGGTACCTTAAAACGGGTTAAATAGATACTCCAGATTGAATACAAATGAACGAAATCCTGGACGTTACCAGGTAGCAGTAGATGTCTTCATAATCCGTGACTTTTCACCTGTGTGAGTCGATCTGACTTCTGCAAAAGGATATTTTGCTCCAGTATTTCGTCTATTTCTTTCTATTCACACTTAAGAGCCACTTTAGTAACAGACATCCAAGCAACAACATGTTAACCCAGCACTGTGCCAGCAGGTTGGCGTAAAAGTGTTGATAGATGGCAGACACAATGATTATTGCTACCAAACTCATCAGCGATCACATGTGGTGATTCTGATTATTTCTCGGAGGATATGGCACCATAGACCACATTCACACAGTGAAGCAGATTATACAGAAGTCCGAAGCGTAAAATCAGCCTCTGTCTCGCTTTTGTGGACTATGAGAAGGCCTTTGACGGAGTCGAAACTTGGGCTGTTCTGGAATCCATACAGCGATGCCAAGTAGACTATCGTTACATCGAGGCGATGAGATGTCTCTACGAAGCCGCTACTATGAGGGTCCAAGTACAGGGCCAGCAGTCTAAACCCATCCAATTGCGCAGAGGAGTGAGAAGGGGATGTCATATCCCCGAAACTGTTCACAAGCGCATTGGAAGATATGTTTAAGACCGTGAAACGTTGAGGGATGAGGGCAACAAGTTCTGCAAAAAACAGCGAACTGGCAAGAAGTCCAAAGTCTCGGATGAGACTCTGGGGCTGATGGCAAGAAGAAGAGGGAATAGAACGAAACCGAGGGTCCAAAGTATTCACTCTGCAGCTTGGCAGGAGCCACCTGACGAAGCTTAAAACGCACAACAGGAGGACCGTATTGTCGAAACCGGAGATCTCGGCTGAGATAGAGGCTTTTTATGGCCGTCTGTACACTGCACATACCCCTCGTTCCCGACGAGAAGACCATGATTCCAGAGCCGCCCGGAGAACTCCTATCCTTAGGCGTAGAGCGGGAGTTTGGTGTGTTCTTTTTTAAGAAGGGTGGTAAAACTCTCCTTAAAAATTACAGAATCATCACACTCCTGAGCCATATCTATAAGCTGTTTTCACAAATGGTCATGAATCGTCTCGCCAGGAGACTTGACGAGATACAGCCAGAGGATATGGCATCACAGACCACATTAACACAGTGAGGCAGATTATACAGAAGTCCGGAGAGTATAATCAGCCCTTGTATCAGTCTTTGTGGACTATGAGAAAGTCTTTGAATCCGTCGAAACTTGGGCGTTTCTGGAATATTTACAGCCATGCCAAGTCGACTATCGTTACATCGAAGTGCTGAGATGTCTTTACGAAGCTGCCACTATGAGTGGCCAAGTACAGGACCAGCAGTCTAAACCCATCCAATTGCGCATGGAGTGAGACAGGGGGATGTCATATCCCAGAAACTGTGCACGAGCGCATTGGAAGATATATTTAAGACGCTTGACTGGGAAGGTAAGGGTATTAACATGAACGGCGATTACATCTCGCGCATGCGATTCACTGATGACATATTCGTAATGGCGGAGTCGCTAGAGGAGCTGAACCACCGCTGGACGGCCTAGCCTTATCCTTGAAATTGTTTCCGAGTACACTTAGCTTGGGCAGTTTGTGCAGTAAGGTAAAAACAATTTTGAGAAAGAGGCCAAGAGGAGGATCCAGCTGGGCTGGCCAGAATTTAGGAAACTACGTCAAGTCTTCTCGTCATCCATACCGCAATGTTTGAAAACGAAAGTTTTCAATCAGTGCCTCCTACCCGTAGGCTAATGACCAACGGAGCTGAGACGTGGGCACTCATGGTAAGGCAGGTCCAACAGTTCAAAGTCACTCAGCCAGCTATGGAAAGAGCTATGCTCGGGGTTTTTCTGAAAGGTAGGATTCGTAATGAATACATCCGACAGAGAACCAAAGCTATCGACATAGCTCAAAGAATTAGCAAGCTAAAGTGGCAGTGGACTGGACGTATCTCTCGAAGAACCGACAACTGTTGGGTAAACGTGTTCTTGAGTGAAGACCGCGACTTGGCAAATGTAGTGTAGGACGCCTTCCGGCCAGGTGGGATGACGATATACGAAAGACTGCTAGCAGATGCTGAATGCAACAAGCTGACTGAAGACAGGGCGCTAATGGCGCTCATTAAGGGGAAGGCCTATGTCCAGCAGTTGTTTGATTTTTATGGAGTTTATATTTACGGCCATCATGAACTTCCAAATTCAACTTCAATGATTGTCAAAAAAACAGCTGGGGTACGGAGAGCGGAGAGAGAGGTTACCTCTATCCTCTCACCGCAACCCGGCTGACGCCGCCGCCGCCCGCTCACGCGGGTCCGGCTAGTCGGCGCGCCGACTTGTAAACCCGGCGGCGGCGGCGTGTGAAAATGGCGGCGCGGCGTGGCGGCGCCGGCGCGGCGCGCACGTCTAAGCGACCCGCAACAGCTTCGCACGGTTTTATTATACGTATAAATCTTCTTCTTGAATCACTATATCTATTAAAAAAAACGCATCCAAATCCGTTGCGTAGTTTTAAAGATTTAAGCATACAAAGGGACATAGAGACATAAGGACATAGGGAAAGCGACTTTGTTTTATACTATGTAGTGTAGTGATAGTGATTTAATAAGAAACCCGATTTCGAAATAAGTGAGGTAAGTTCACGGTCTATATGAGTTTTAGTTATAAAATACAATAACGTTCAACATTTACCTAAGCACAACACTAGTACAAGATAATGTTACGGATCCAGCCTATGCTGGATCCGGAACATTATGGAGCAATTTCATTCGTCCATAGAATCCTAAAACGCAACCATAAGCTTGTCTTGTCTTTGATTTGGCGGGAATTTAAAAGTAGCGAAAAGCGAGAGAAAATTCTCATTCATGCATGAGAACAATCTCCAGTACATCTGTGTTTCGACCTAAGGTTGTACCACGCGGATTAAACAACTTGAGATTAATTTATTTAAATGAAATACAAACCTGCAATGCACAACGATGGGGCAGGATCTCCCACGGTAGGACTTGTTCACCTTCCTGTAAACAAAAAAGATTATACCTCTGATTATAGATAGATAGATAGATAATAGCTTTATTGTACCATAAAAACAATAAAAATTAGAGCATCTTAATACTAATTAAAACAAAACGGTACAATCGGCGGCCTTATCGCTAACAGCGATCTCTTCCATGCTGATTATTCTTCATTCCTTTAAAATAAATGCTTGTGTTGTGTGAAGTAGAGAAAATTGGGGATCCCGACAGGGATAGGACTTCACTGTCTACCCTACCACCACCACCACACCTACTTAGGTGAAGTATTACCAACAAAATATTTTTTTAACGAAATGAAATTTCTTATGGAACTATACTACCTGCCTATCATTCGCATTTAGTATCATTTCTTATCGTTACCGTACAGGTCATCATTAAGTTTGTCAAGGTTTGCTTGCAGCGAAAGCAACGCGTGGACACTTTGGACACGAATTTATTCGTACGTAAACGTAGGTACGATCACAGTTCGAACGGAAGTATACGTAAACGAGCCCGCAGTCTGAGCGCTCGCTCCCATAGCCCTTGAAAAACTCTCCACACACTGAAACCGGAGCGGAGGCGAAGGCATGGCGGTTTTTCCTATGGCACCACGCCGGCCGCCGCCACGGCCTGCGGTGTGTGTGTAGGCTTTCATATGATTCAATAGAATACAACTCGCACGCCTTCGCCTCCGCTCCGCCTCCTTCAGTGTGTAGAGACCTAAAGGTCGGGATCATTCATTCGTGCCTAATCGTGCGTTTCCGCACGATTCGAATTCAGATGCAAACGTATTCAAAGTGACCAGAGCCGCTAGGAGGAACTACGTTAAAATGATAGTTGTAAGGTTAATGATACCTGCGGAACTCAAGCAGCGCCTTGGTAGAAGCCGGCACTCCGTTCTCGGACCAGGACAGGAAGTGGAACTGAGTCACGGTACGTGTCTCGCCGGTGCGCTGGTTCTTCAGATAGAAGCTGCGGACTAGGTAGTCGTCGCACCAGATGTGCTCGCTCACTAGATGGACCTGGGGAATGCATTGCTAGTTGTATTTATTGGAAAAACATAGGTATACAGCCTTACCACAAAAAACAAAATCACGACTTAGATACGTGTTTAACAGTTGTTTAGCAAAAGTCATCCTACAAAACTATGTTAAACAACTGTTAAACACGTGTCTAAGTCGTAACTTTTTTTTGTGGTAAGGCCGATAGTGATATAAATTGTATTGTATGGTATTGATAATTGTTACTTTTGTACTACTTTACAATAGTTTCAAAGGAAGCAGATAAAATTGGTTCCACTGGAATTTCACTGGTGTTGAGTAGGTATATTTTAAAGGCGTTTATTGATGACTAGCTGGTACCCGCGCGACTTCGTCTGCGCATGATTAGTATTTGGAGTACTCGCGATTTTACTTGCGTAATTCCCTTTCCCGTGGGATTTTCGAGATAAAATAAAGCCTATTTCTTATTCCAGCTTATAATCTATCTCTGTGCCATTTCATCCAGATCCATTCAGCAGTTTTTGCGTGAAAGAGTAACAAACGTCCATCCATCTATCCATTCATACTTACAAACTTTCGCGTTTATCAGTTCAATTCAGTTTGTTTCCCCTGGGCTATACGGGTTTTCAAAAATTTCTCACTGCATCTGAACGACGCGTACACACGCGTCGTTCAGATGTTGTGAGAAATTTTTGAAAACCCGTATAGCCCAGGGGAACCAAACTGAATTCCGGGATAAAATGTATCCCATGTCCAATCGTCCCGAGTTCCATTCGAATTCATTCAATTCCGTCGTGATGCGTGGTTAAAGAATTTTTGATCCACCCTCTCTCCCAGGGGAACCTTACTGAATTTCGGGATAAAAAGTATCCCATGTCCTTCCTTGTACTATGAACTCAAATCGTCCTGAGTGTCATTCCAATTCATTCAGCAGTTTCGGCGTGATGCACGGTAAAGGAATTTTACTTTCATACCCTCTCCCATGAGAACCTTACTGAATTCCGGGATAAAAAGTATCCTATGTCCTTCCTCGTAGTATGACCTATAATCATGCCGAGTTTCATTTCAATCCATCAAGTAGTTTCGGCGTGATGCGCGTTTACGATACAGACAGACAGACAGACAGACAGACAGACAGACAGACAGACATGAATAAAAAAAATTACAGTTTTGGCTTGAGTATCGATAATAGAGTGCCCTCCAAAAAAAATTTTCTAAATATCTTCAATGTACAGAATTGGACCTGTTACAGTTTTATTATAAGTATAGATATGAAATCGTGGGATGTATAAAAAAAAGAAAACTTTTGTGTCAGAGAAATGTAGGTATACATATGATATTGTTGGGAAAACAGAATAGAACAATGCAAACATAAAACATTGTTGACACGGGTAGGTATGCGTGCCAACTGCCAATATATGTAGGTTGCAATATAATCATAGTTCTTATATTTTTGCTCATTCTTTCTTTAAAGCAGGCAAAACCGAGGTAGGTAACTAGTGAAAACAAAAGGGGCCATACACAGCCAACTTAAATGAGGGCGATATGTTGGTTTTGGGTGTGGCTCGCCCTGAAACCCATCCCTTCTGTGTTTTAGTGCTGTTTCGGCCTTAACGTGCCCATTCGTGGCTGTTCGATTACTTACCAATCTATACTTATAATAAAACTGTACCAGGTCCAATTCTGTACATTGAAGATATTTTGAAAATTTTTTTTGGAGTGCACTTTATTATCGATTCGCAAGCCAAAAATGTAATTTTTTTCATTCATGTCTGTCTGTCTGTCTGTCTGTCTGTCTGTCTGTCTGTCTGTATCGTAAACGCGCATCACGCCGAAACTACTTGATGGATTGAAATGAAACTCGGCATGATTATAGGTCATACTACGAGGAAGGACATAGGATACTTTTTATCCCGGAATTCAGTAAGGTTCTCATGGGAGAGGTTATGAAAGTAAAATTCCTTTACCGCGCATCACGCCGAAACTGCTTAATGAGTTGGAATGAAACTCGGGACGATTTGAGTTCATAGTACAAGGAAGGACATGGGATACTTTTTATCCCGGAATTCGGTAAGGTTCCCCTGGGAGAGAGGGTGAAAGAAAAATTCTTTAACCACACATCACGACGGAATTGAATGAATTCGAATGGAACTCGGGACGATTGGACATGGGATACATTTTATCCCGGAATTCAGTTAGGTTCCCCTAGGGTATACGGGTTTTCAAAAATTTCTCACAGCATCACTGAACGACGCGTGTGTACGCGTCGTTCAGATGCTGTGAGAAATTTTTGAAAACCCGTATAGCCCAGGGGAACCAAACTGAACTGAACTGATAAACGCGAAAGTTTGTAAGTATGAATGGATAGATGGATGGATAGATTGATAGATGGATGGATGTTTGTTACTCTTTCACGCAAAAACTGCTGAACGGATCTGGATGAAATTTGGCACAGAGATAGATTATAAGCTGGAATAAGAAATAGGTTTTATTTCATCCCGAAAATCCCACGGGAAAGGGAATTACGCAAGTAAAATCGCGAGTACTCCAAATACTAATCATGCGCAGACGAAGTCGCGGGCACCAGCTAGTACTTATAATAAAACTGTAACAGGTCCAATTCTGTACATTGAAGATATTTTTAAAATTTTTTTTGGAAGTCACTCTATTATAGATACTCAAGCCAAAACTGTCATTTTTTTCATTCATGTCTGTCTGTCTGTCTGTCTGTCTGTCTGTCTGTCTGTCTGTATCGTAAACGCGCATCACGCCGAAACTACTTGATGGATTTAAATGAAACTCGGCATGATTATTGGTCATACAACGAGGAAGGACATAGGATACTTATTATCCCGGAATTAAGTAAGGTTCTCATGGTAGAGGGTATGAAAGTAAAATTCCTTTACCGCGCATTACGCCGAAACTGCTGAATGAGTTGGAATGAAACTCGGGACGATTTGAGTTCATACTACAAGGAAGGACATGGGATATTTTTTATCCCGGAATTCGGTAAGGTTCCCCTGGGAGAGAGGGTGAAAGAAAAATTATTTAACTACGCATCACGACGGAAGTGAATGAATTCGAATGGAACTCACACGACATGGAATACATTTTATCCCGGAATTCAGTTTGGTTCCCCTGGGCTATACGGGTTTTCAAAAAATTCTCACAGCATCTGAACGACGCGTACACACGCGTCGTTCAGATGCTGTGAGAAATTTTTGAAAAACACACACGTTCTTTCAGATGCTGTGAGAATTTTTTGAAAACCCGTATAGCCCAGGGGAACCAAACTGAATTGAACTGATAAACGCGAAAGTTTGTAAGCATGAATGGATAGATGGATGGATAGATTTATGGATGGATGGATGTTTGTTACTCTTTCACGCAAAAACTGCTGAATAAATCTGGATGAAATTTGGCACAGACATAGATTAAAAGCTGGAATAACACATAGGCTTTATTTTATCCCGAAAATCCCACGGGAAAGGGAATTACGCAAGTAAAATCGCAAGTACTCGAAATACTAATCATGCGCAGACGAAGTCGCGGGCACCAGCTAGTCAATAATAAAAGGTCACTTATTGAATTTCTTCCGGAACCGCAATATTTGTAAAAATACCCACACTTGTAAAAGATTTCTGCTAATATAAAAAATGTCCACCAGCTACCACGAAATATTTTGCGTTTCAGGTAGCTACAATCTAAATATAGGTACCTTAGTGCTACACATTTTGGCGATATCTATAGCGTAATGACTGCGGCTCGGCAATTGTAGTGTAGGACGCCCTCCGGCCATCAAACGGCAAAAAGATCTACTAACTGTAATAAACACCTGATGATGACGATCTGCGAAAGACTGCAGGCGGCAAGCTGAAGACAGGGCGCTATGGCGCTCATTGGAGGAGGCCTATGTCCAGCAGTGGACTTCTATATTTTAATGATAATAAATAAATAAATAATAAATAAATAATGCTGGACAATCCACACGGCACCATCTAGCCCCAAAGTAAGCTAATCAAAGCTTGTGTTATGGGTACTAGATAACTGATATATTTAATACATTATATACAGATAGATAGATATTTTTTATTATACATAATTAAACACCCAGACCAACGAAACAAATTTCTGCAGATCGTGTACAAATTTGTTCCGAGGCGGGAATCGAACCCGCAACCTCCTGCGTCGCAGGCGGACCTTCGCCCACCGCGCATGATGATAATGATAATAGTGCAATGCTATCGATATCGCCAAAATGTGTCAATGTTTGTTGTGATAATTTATGCATTTTTAACCCACTTCAAAAAACGAGGAGAGGTTTCATATTTTGAAATCTTTTTATTGTTTATTTGCGGATTATCTTTTCACATTGTAGGTATTTATTAGCCGCGTTTAGAAGCTTGTTTTGAATAGTACCTCGTAAATGTGGTAGAGTTCAGAGCCCTCTTCAGGCCAGTAGCGGTGGCACAGTTGTTGTCCGTTCTCCGTCAGACGGGTCAGCATCACCATAACAACGCTTCCTTGCTCCCAAACCATCTGCCAGAAGTCAGGAGCCGTGTGGGCTAGTGGACCGGCCGCGGCGATGTAGGCTGGGTTACGAGGGTCGTGGTCGGTCTGAGGTTCAAAGCAGAGAAATTAGACTCCCATTCGGTAAGACAAACATCTCGGGCTAAGAGAAAAGTGTCCTCATTAATTTGAGTTATGTGTATCTACAAAACAAACACCAGGACAAAACAAAGGAAACGAAGGAATTAGCTGCCAGTATAAAATTTCTGAATACACTCCATTGAATTCATGTTGTATTTTAAGTCATGCTTACTAGACATTTACAATATGTGAAAAGTTGCATAAAAATAACAATTTTCAAGTGTGTAGATTGTAATTTTTCCTTGCTGTGCTGTGACGCTCTATCTTGATATCAGATAAGTCCTAATTTTGTCTTGTTTGTGTTCAAGTTTTGACATGATACCTAATCAGGCACTACACGTGTCTAGGCAATAAAAAATAAAATGGTGCAATATTTTACAGTATCAGGGTCCACCTTATTATTAGATTTCTTTAAATTCTAGTACACCTTCGTCAAATTTCGACAATGAATTCTATAGCTCTAAGTTACACCAAAGCAAGACTTTAAGTTATCATAGTAAATTGGAGTAAAAACTTACAATCGTAGAAGCATTGATGTAGTCAGATCCAACATGGTTAGACAGGGTATTCAGAGTAACCCTGGAGTGATCATATGGAAGGACGTCAGCGTAGCGGTTCTTGGCAGTATTCTCTTGTTTCAGGGCAGCGGTGGTCGCGCAGGGCTCGGCCTCGTATGCGCACAGGGCGCGCCATTCCTGCTCCAGGCGGTCTTTATTGCGGAGGTGGTCTTCCATGTAGGCCTGTAGGACAAATATTGCGTAATAAAATTGATGCTTGGCAGAACCATATTCTTTACACGGAACATAATTCAGTAGGAAAGCGTCAAAAAGTTGATCTTGGTCTCAGACATATGTAAGGCCTCATGTTTTTCAAATGCAGTATGGTGATTATTGATGGTTGTGGTGTGCCGCAATTCTAGTACATAGGTACCTACTCAATGTTTTTTAATATCAAACTTACCAAGACCATGTGCCCAGTCGAGATGTCCATGTTTGTCAGAGCTGGTTCCTCACTCCTGGACAGAAAAATTAAGAGTTAACAATAATCTGATAGGATAACTAAACTGTTCTAAATGAGCAAAAAATATCTTACCAAGACGAGGTGCTAGATCGAGTTGACGGAGAGTTCCCTTCATTTTCCCGGGAAAGAGAAGTTATACGCTGGGGTGGATCAGGAGGGTGAGGTGTGGTAGCGGTTGTCTGTTGTCCCGTCCACTTGCCCGACATCCGAGCTCGGCACAGCTCCTGCAACGACGTAAACACCTTTAAAACTCTTTTATTTTCGAAGAACTTTACTCACACCTACGCTGAGATCGTTAAACACAATCCTGCGAACCTGATAGTCCCTTGTAGCCTCCGCATCGATGTCGGCAGCGCCGGCGAGTCCTTGCAACTTTCTTTTGCTGTTCATGTCTTTCTTGAGGAGCACAGCGAAAACTACTGATCCGACAATGAGAACTGATAAGCTTCCCACTAAAGCCAAGAGCACCGGGAGATCTAATCCGAAGAAGAGGGATTCTGGAGAGTCCACGTGACGAATCACTGGGTGCTTGCTCTGAAAAACCAAATTATGATTACAAAATGTGAAGTGTTCGGGGACCTAAGGGAAGAACGAGGTATTACCCTGTCTCCAACTCCGGTAGACAGAATTTGTGCGCCAGTTTCTGCGCGTAACTCATCTTTGATAGTATCTGAAATACATTTTTTTTTCTCAAATCATGTCATGATTTTCGAAAAGAAACCAGAAGTGTAAACATGTAAGGATTAAAATCCAAAATAGACTTACCAACACGTCGTGCTACATCGATCGCACTGTATCCCTTACTATTTTTCTCCACTTTGAACGTTACCTCTCCAGGATCCACCCTAAAATTGAAAGTATCATTGAGTTTTTATGCAATAACGTTATGTAAAAATTGCATTAGGTATTTGTATATTTTTTAAATTACCGAGGGTTGGTAAAGGTGTTTTTCTCTAAGCCAAGCATTTCCTCAAGTCTTGATATGAACGAGATCCCTTTCTCCCAGTTGGTAAGGAACCTGAGGTGAAGCCACATGACAACAATAAGTACAGCCTTTTACTAAAGCAGACAGCTCGCGAGTGTATGTATATTTACCTATTTTTGAATAGAACATACGCATACGAAGGATCATATTCATAATTGTTGTGGTTTTGTACGTCGCTCTTGTCCGCTTGTGGTCCGAATGCCGCTCCGTGAGCTGGAAAATCATTTGGGTTTAGTTTAATGAACCACCAGTTTCGATATTACAACACCAATATTCAAAAGCATGCTAATTTTAATTTTATCTCATATTATTTCAGATCAAACAGTTGGTGCAACTTGCAAGATATAGAAAATTTTAACCAGAGACCGTAGACACCAAAAATGCTTGAACGATTTTACATTTAGAAGAGATAAAACACTGATAATTGCCACAATATGAATATCGAACGGAATCACGATAACACAAACATAATGAGGAAGTTGATTCAGCGCAAACATCGAGTAAGACTTGCAATTACACTGAACATTTAGGAGCTGTTATAAATATAGGAAGTGGGAAAGCACAGAGGCAACACATATATGAAGGGCCGGTGGGACCCCATGCTCGTATCAGGATAAATAAAAACGTGTGCAGTACGAGGGATACAATAAGTGCGGTGTTGTAGACAAGACGAGGAAGTGCGATCAAAATTTAGGAAAACATGATTGATATCCGTAGCACAACAGCGCCGCTGCCGCCTGCTTATAGAGGGAACATTGATCTATGCAGCTTCCTGAAGCTGCCGTGACACTAACCTGTCACTGATCTATTGTTGTATAAAATCTTTAACATTTTCGCGTCCAGGCGAGGCCCGGGCTTTTTAACATCCTCTCTTTCCCTACGCTTAAAGCCCCACTCGCTATCAAGCAAATCTTGAAGTTCTTCGGGATTTAATTTGTAATTTTCACCTGAAACATTTCCGGTATTTATAACACCTTTGTTCCGGGCTTTTCTCGAGTGCTGAGCGTATTGATTCTTGTAACAAAGGGGTCTTGTGAAACAAAACAGCGAACACAAAATTAAAACACCAACTGAAAAACTCAGAAGAATGCGATTGATGTTAGTCGGGCTACCAATGGGTGAGACAGTTTCATACCTGCGATGCGATGAAGCAATGAAGAACCTAACAACTATAACTTGGTTAGTCAAACTGCTTGTCTCCTTGCTCTACCATACCTTGCAGCTCGTCAGCCTGAAGCGGTCCTCCTTCAGCGTAAATGGGACCTTGTTGGTTTCGCCAGACGTTCATTAAATATTCTAATTTCTTCGAGTCTTTTTCGTTAGGGGATGCTTGCCCTGATGGTAAACACGGGCATTAACAATCAATATACCTGATGAATGAAAGGTTGAACAATATCTACTGGTCTTACCTGTCTGACCTTTGTGTCGATAAGGGTAAACATTATCCCCACTTCCGATATCCACAGGAAACTCCTCAGTGCCATCGTCTTCATAGTAAATCCTCTGCTCCGGCAGTTCACCAGGGTTCTCATACTCAAACGGGAAGTGTTTATCCACGAAACTTTGCACGTAGTTCTTCATGGCGTTCGAACGTATTTCTTCGTCAAGGGGAGACTCCATAGCAGCTTCTCTGTTGCTGGTTAGGTACTCAGCTGTGTATGGAGGAGGTTTGGTCTTGTGCTTGCGCAGATGCGCGCCGATGCGTTCTTCGTCAGGGAAGGCATTAGGTTCGTTCTTGCTAGGATCAGAGATAGATTTCTTATCCTTTGCGAATTCAGGGTTCATTTCATCGTATTTAGCATTCTCCGCTTGGATCCTTTCGCGGAATCCAGAGAAAGGTAGTATCACCGGAGATTCTTCGTTTTCGCTCATGACCATTATTTCGCGAAGTTTGTCGCTCGGGTTTTCGATGAGTTCTTCGTCTTCTATTCCATTCACTAAAATAATATCATTGAAATCATCTTTTTGTCATCATCAATCATTATTGGAGGAATGTAACACTGATTGTACAAAGTTCGGAAAAATATCCACACTTATGACTTAGTACATTCTATTTTATGACGGAACTTACATATATATACTCCAGAATTTGTGAAAATGCCTCTAGTACTTCGATTTCAAAAAAGGTTGGATAATTTGCGCTTACCTTTGGCCAAATATTCGGGTGCGTCTTCGTCAGGTGAGAAAGGGGGATTGTATACTTCGTTCGCAAAGTCAGTATCGTCAACAGGAGAGTTCGGAGTGAATCGTACAAAGGCTTGTTCAGCTGGATTTTCCTGAGAACAAATTCCACAAATTTTAATCTTGCGAAAGTTTGGATACAATAATACTAAACAGCAGTACAGACAGATATTTTGCAAAAAATTGGTTCAAGACCTGGAATAATACATACACACTTTAAATTCCGTAAATCAGTTCCCATGGGATAGAAATAACCTCTGAAAGTTTCCATAGAAACAACGCGTGCGAATCCGCGGGAAAAAACTAATCAAGATAATTTAAAAATCTTGAAATAAGAGAGATTCCTAAAACAACAGTGTGAACGCATAAAGTTCTGGACGAGGAATAACATACAAAAACCTGTATCTAATGCTGTTATTATTCTAAATAGACAAATAATAAATTATAAAGCTTATTTTAATCTTAGAGTGTAAAACGCATGTGAAGCCGCGGGCGCAGCTAGTAGGTTAAGTTTAAATTAACCGTTTAAATAATGTCCTAAAGCGAATCTATCATGAAACGAATCTGCCGCTGTAACCAGACCTAAAGAGAATACGGATCAAGGGGATAAAGAAATCTTACCGCCAGGTTTCCTTCAACATCGGCGAGCGCCTCCTCGCTTACTTTTGAGTCAGAAAATTGTTCGCAAATTTTCGCATTTACCTCGTCGGGTTTACTGCAAATAATAAAAAATAGGTAATAATAAATAATGCTGGACAATCCACACAATATCATCTAGCCCCAAGCTAAGCAGAGCTTGTATTGTGAGATGACTGATATACACAATACATTTCAATACTGCTTATTAAGATATTTTACTATATAAAATAAAACACCCAGAACCCCGGAACAAATATTTACAGATCGTATAAATAGTTGTCCTAAGGCGGGCATCGAACCCGCAACCTCCTGTGTTAATTTGCACCTTCGCCCACCGCGCCACATTGGTCGTCATATCAAATCCATAAGTCATAGTATAAGTCAAGTCAAGTCAAGTCTTTCTACTTACACGATCGTAGAGCACACCTACGTAACACGTAGAGCCAACGAAAACTCACAAAACATTGCGTAGCAGTATGCTACAGTGCTACAAAAACATAATATTTTTGTAGTTCTTCTACAACAGCTATTCTTGTCCACCAGAATCCTTTATTTCAGATCTAGCATCTGAAATAGAGGATTTTTAATTTTTCAATTTGCTACTAAGACCCCGAATCACGTCTACGAATTACGTCGTAGAGCCTCTACGTGATTCGTAGACCCTAAGCAGCACCCGTAGAACCTCTACGTAATTCGTAGACCCTAAGTAGCAACCGTAGAACCTCTACGTAATTCGTAGACCATAAGTAGCACCCGTAGAACCTCTACGTAATTTGTAGACCCTACGTAGCACATGTAGAACCTCTACGTAATTCGTAGACCCTACGTAGCTCCCATCTTCGTAGCAAATTGAATAATTAAAAATCCTCTATTTCTGACCAGAGTGTGGTGGTCCATAGACAGAGTAACACCCTTATAAATATTTTAAAATACAGAAATTAAAGCAATGTATTCAATCATTTTATACCACCGAGACTATATTTATAAAATAGAAAACTGAGTGACTCATCAAGAGATCTCTGTAACTAAAAAAGCTTTGAAGCTGAAATTTTGCATGGAGGATTCTATTAGGACGTAGGCAGGCACCCGCTCAGAACAGATTCATGGAAAATTATATTCCAAGCAATTCATAAAGAAAGGCTGCAGGCAAATAATTTGATGATGACAATATAAGTTACTTATGATGAAGTCACTGAGGTATTACTAGAGTCGACGCGAATGAAATCGCGTCAGGGTCAGCTGGTTATACACAAAGCGGTTTATTTATAAAAAAAAACCTCCACTTTTATCACCAATCCGCCTGTCAAGCATGGTGAGTAATGCACAAGGCATTACTATTTTATAATAATCATCAAGCCCGAAGTAAAAAACAGAAGCAAAATAAAAGCAGAGCTTGTGTTATAGGTATTAAATGACTGATATACATTTTTTACTATACATAAAAAAACCCAGAACTCCGGAACAAATATTAGCAGATCGTTCAACCATTTGTCCTAAAAGCGGGATCCGAACCCGCAACTGTTTATTTTTATTAATCGTCGTCCGTATAAATAATTAAATAATTCCGGACAGTCCACACAGCGTCATCCAGCCCCAAGTTAAGCAGAGCTTGTGTTATGGGTACTAGATGACTGATAAACTTAATACATGTATATGACTATAAACTTACAAATGCTGCCTGAGGGTGTACAGCATGGCTTGCAGCACGCACTGCGTGTAGGCGTGCTCCCAGCGGTAGCCGCGAGACGCCAGCTGCTGCAGCGAGCCCTCGAACCATTGCAGCTGCTCCGACCCCATGTCGTATCTAAACATGAAATACAGTCATTAACAATATGACCAGAATATAATATTTATTTAATAAGAGCTGGTGAGTATCTTGTGCAGCGCATGACCAGTGCCATACAGCGTGGTAATGCAGCCACTGTCTTGGGCTAACGGGATGTATGGCTAAAGTGCTACGACAGATACTCAACGCAAGCATCATATTTTCACAAAGTTTTAACAGTATGCACCGTTGCGTTCCTTTTATTATGAATTTCTTTTATCATGTGATAAAAGAAAAATAAGTCACCAACGTGGCAAAGTGGTTTACCGATATAGGGCTCCTTCTTCGGGTACGTCACTGTAGATTGGGATGCATTTCCCGAACGCGAAATCTGTTGGAAAATAATGCAACTGTGAAAAACAGTACCAATTTTTTTTCATAAAGATATTATTTTACAATAAAATAATACGAGCAAGAAAAAAGTACATTGACTTAGTATTTTGAACTTGAAGCTCATATTATAGACAACTTAAAACACTTTTGGAAAATTTAGATTTGTCGTTGGCTCTTTTATACAATAAATAAGAATAGACTTAAAATTTCAATAAGTCAAAAACCACTGGTCATCTCGACTACGCGGGGATCATTCTATAAATAAAAAATATGCATTATTAAAAATTAATTATTAAAAAAGAATCATTATAATCAGTCTATCCCGAAATAAAACCGCAAAACACATAAAAATACAGTCGAATTAAGAAACTTCTCATCATTTTGAAGTCAGTTGAAAAAAATTGCTAGCAGCATTCAAAATCTATTGATTTTACTACTTTTATAATGTCCTTTGATTTGCATTTAATATTCACACTGCGTGATCTGAATAAATTTAGAAAAGCCGTGAGTTAAATAAAGTAGAGAAGAAAGAAGTTTACCATCGTAACACCACTCCACCGATTCTACGCAGAGCGATGCGCTGAATAGGCAACCTGGAAAAATCAATATTCATTGAAAATTTAATAAAGATGTCCAAGTAAAGTCTGTCTTTTGAAGTATAAAATAAGCTTATATTATAGAATATTTACTGATGCCACTAAAGGCATTCACTGACCAGCCTCAGCTAGCTCAGCAGCATGCAGACTTACATTTAAATCATAGGCACTGAGAGTGTTAAAAAATATTAAAATTTCTTATATGCAAAATAGGCTAATGATTATGACCAAATAAGTATGTAATGTAACTACATTAGGAAACACCTGGAACATTATTGTGAAGAAATCGTAGAATGTTTGGAAACTTCACAGAAAATTTAATGGTCGGTAAGAAGTTTCGAAAAATAAAATGAAAGTTAGTTAGTTCTGTCATAACAAACCGAAATCAGTTTCATTACAAGTCCCAAACTCCCGAGAATATGAGGGAGTTACCTAACACAAAATTACCTTGGGCAGATTTTCATGTCAGATATTCGTTTATTCCTTATCTAGTTAATACCCATACATTATGAGAGTTTATAAATTCCCCAAGCTGAAATTAAGAGTTTTATGTTCGTTATCAAAGGCGCCAAGTGGTAGAAGCAAATCCATAAACCGTTATCTTCGTACTTTAGGGAAATTACGGGAATGCTACTTTCCAGTGCTCCAAACTTAGCATTTTTAAAAGTCTATCAATATTTGATATAAATTTATAATATTTTATTGCGGACTTCAGATTTCAATTTCACAAAATTGAACAAACTTCAATTCAACAAAAACAA
Organism: Eupithecia centaureata; assembly: GCA_944547425.1. Classification (NCBI taxonomy): domain Eukaryota; kingdom Metazoa; phylum Arthropoda; class Insecta; order Lepidoptera; family Geometridae; genus Eupithecia; species Eupithecia centaureata. Next base: position 10,990,031 of record OX155682.1, on the reverse strand, counting down.
ATTGTTCAAAATCTTGAAATTTTTTGTTTAAGTATGGATATTTATTAGGTACATCTTTACGGCAAAATTATTCAAGGGATCGGTCTAAATTTTTGAATACGTGGTATGTGGTACTTAAGTTATTTTTATCAAGTGAAGCCCAGGGGCGCATCTAGTTGTATATAATGGCACCGCTGCTCGTACGCCGACTTTCTGCGTAGCGAGTAGTTGTCTCTACTAGCATGTTTTTTCGGTGGCAATTGGCACTGCTAGTAACGTTGTTTTTGACATCCGATGGCAACTAACGATATCATTAAATAGCCTCCTGTAAAAACCACCAGGCTCGTATTCTGCAAACATCCCTAATACCCAGCTAATACCACGCCTAATACAAAGCAGAAAAAAAGTGTGATTTTTACATACAGAGAAAATAATCGCATTTGTATAGAGCGAGTGGTACATGTATTTTGTGTGTTATTATAATGTACTATGCTAAGAATGTACTACCAGGTACTACTACCTATGTATGTTTTGAATTTATATTCTCTCTGTGTTTGAGTGCAAAAAATGACATCTTAGGTCAATTCAATTCTTGGTGTAATGGCTCTGCGTTTTAGCGACACTATTCTGCCACAGCTTATGTCATAGTACAAAGAATTCGCTCTTTGTACTATGACATAACATCTCATTTTGTGTGTCATCGTGTGTGTACAGTTGCTTACCAATGTTTCCATCAGCACGCGATGGCGCCAGCGCGCTGAGCAGCGCCAGCGCCCAGAAGGCCACACGCATCGGCCCGTGGGACATCACATCTGCAGGGAAAGCCAGGGCCTTATTATAATGCTGATTACTTAAGGCGCAAATATGAGGTACACTAGCATCACCACTCACTCACGCGTCACATTTTATCATATACTAGCGACCCGCCCCGGCTTCGAACGGTTTTATTATACGTATAAACCTTCCTTTTGAATCACTTTATCTATTAAAAAAACCACATCAAAATCCGTTGCGTAGTTTTAAAGATTTAAGCATACAAAGGGACATAGGCACATGGGGACAGAGAAAGCTACTTTGTTTTATACTATGTAGAGATTTACAAATCAAATATCAAACGTTGAGTTTGTTGAACCTATAAGCTTTTTTAATGCATATATATTAGTTTTATATTGTCTATTTAAGGAAAAGATACCTACTAGCTTGCCCTTGGTGGCTACCAAACTCTGTTTTCGTATCTCTTCCTATAATAGACAAAATAAAACTACTGCAAAAAGCTTATGAAAGGTTTAACAAACTGAACGTTTTATTTTTGAAAAATCCTTTGTGTAGAGCTAGTGTACCTCCTGTTTGCGCCTTAAGTGTTCATTGTATAAGTGGGTTAACTACGAACGTTGTTGGAAGTTGGCTTTGATTTGGAAGAACACCATATTTCCAACGCACGACAACAAGCGGAGCGCGTGACTCCAGAACCGCGCTCAACCTGAACATCATCACGTTGAAACATCTCTCATGTTATGGGATCCTCTATGATGGGATCTTTCAACACAAACTAGGTTCGAAATTAATCTAATCCGCATATATAATTTTATGTAAGCGGATTAGATATCCATTGATACGGATAAGTTGAGCTACCATTTTTTTTATTTATAGATGAAGTTGGTTTTCATTGTATATTTTTTTCCTCTCTATTGAATAAAAGCAAATATCTACTCATATTATTTACATGACTCCATCCATCCATACTCAAAGGCTTGCTTTATAAAAAATATCGCGTTTCGACAATTTTTTTTCATTTTTGAATGTGTGACTTAAAAATTAAGTGATCACGAAGTAAAATGTAGTCCCAAATTACTGATCAAATAATACAACTGAAAGTGAGCTTGTGTTATACGAACCTAAACTGATACCTACACTTCCACAAGATTCTAATGTTGAACAAAAGCATCATTCTAATAAATTTACGCCTGTCAGCCTTACGAATTTAATAAAGCTATAAGTAGACTAAGGGTCGACATAATAAAATATCAATCGCCATTAAGTTAAGACCAAAATTGAAGGACAAACATGTCTCTGGGAATTAATTTCCCATGGCATCAAGATGTATCTATAGTTGAGAGCCCATTTTAAGCCACAGTTTATCTATTTCAGTAATCCTACTCATCACATTTGCAATAACAATTCCTGACAAATAAATGTTTTATTAGCGTATGCTTAGATATCGTCTCTAAGCTGCATAACTGTGTAAGGAAATATATGCACATAACATGTTCCAGAATGCAATAACGTCAAAGAATCTGCAGCCAGCTCATAAATATTATTGCAAAGATGTGACGTACTCACTAACACATACACTGTGGCTACAGGAGTCTACCTAGTCTAATGACGCCACTCGATCTACTATCTGACCTATTTCTGAATCGCTACAAGCTTTCTTAACCTCCCTCCTGGCCATAGAAAAGGGAGGGCTAATTTAGAGGTCGGTTTGACCCCCTAACCCCTCCCCTTTGGGGGTTCAATCCGATCTCTACATTTGCGCTATTGGATCAGCTTGCCGATAACATTTGTTCCATCTGGCTATGATCCAGAGCCCGACCGCCTTACAAAAACATACAAAAAATCTAGGCTTGTTCTGCCCGTAGACTACATTTTTGCCTTCTGACTGTGGGCTGTGGTGGTGATTTGCACGGCTCGCTCCGCTCGGCGATATCTGAGTATCTGTGCTCCTGGATTTTATGCATTAAACTGTGTTTTATAGAGTCTTCAACCCAAAATCAACTTTGTCTCTGACCCTGAACCTCCTTGACTACAAATGTAGGGATTCGATTTTTTCCGGTAATTTACTGGAATAAATCACTCGTAGCGATAAGGCCGTCGGATTTACAACATAATATATTTGTCTTTACCTGTCTTTCGTTTAAATTTTTTGATTAGCAAGAAAGGTTATCATTTTGTACTTGTTGTATGTTTCAGTATCAAATGTAGAGTTCAGAAAATTAAAATACCTATTGGTTCATATAGAAACACACAGAACAGCCTGATAGTACAAAAACCAAGCAAAGCTTGTGTTATGGGTTCTAGATGACTGATATACATTACTTAGATATTATTATTATAGAAATAATTGGTGCTCGCTAGCTCCAAGTTTTTCCACCGTGTGAACCAGTAGGACCAGCCTCCGAATGTTTAACTGTCATCGTTGATAGCTTTCTCAATAATATCCTACCTATAAAACCTTACAACCGGCAACAACACAATAAAATTATATTAGTTATTACTTAGGAATAGGGTAGAAGCAGGTAGATTGTTGCGTCTAGGTCTGTCCTTCAAACTTTGGAACGTGCTCTAGAAATAGGCATTTCAAACTAAACTGGAAATGTGGAGAGCGGACGAGTGTTGAGCTAGAATTAATTTCATAAGCCTTCAGAAAACACTTCAAACCTAAGGGAATACAACTGTTGTTTGTTTATACATTACAAAACTTTCTGGGAATTAAATCAGAAGGAGTACACATTAGGCGTGTTGAATCGCGCGTTTTAATAACGCGCGTATTTAATCCATCTACACGGACCTGCAAAACAAACAATCACACTTTTTTTTCTAAACTAAACAAGAAATATATTTAACGCTGAAACCTCCTGAATATACTCTGGCGGGACTTGAGCCAAATGGTATGTGCCACGGCATTATCATGAATCAGTATCGATCCATCACCCACTTTTGCTAAATATGGCCCTCTATATTCATTGAGAATCTCTTGGACACATATTACCCCGGTCAGAGTGATATTTTCTATGAACACTAACTCTGTGCGAACTTCTGAATAAATACCAGCCTATACAAGCACACTGCCTTCAACGTACTGGACTCTTTCTGAGAAGTAAGCTTGAATGTATCGCTCACTAAAAAAGGTTATGGACTCTGAAGTTTTTTTATACATAACTAGCGACCCGCCCCGGCTTCGCACGGTTTTATTATTCGTATAAACCTTCCCCTTGAATCACTCCATCTATTAAAAAAACCGCATAAAAATCCGTTGCGTAGTTTTAAAGATTTAAGCGTTCAAAGGGACATAGGGAAATAGGGACGCAGAAAGCGAGTTTGTTTTATACTATGTAGACTATGTAGTGATGATAAAACTCTAAAAAAACCTTTTTCGAGTTCTTTTTGTTTCGAAAGTATAACTTGTGTACCTACTTAAAAAGATATTTTAATTTTAAAAGTGCGATAAGGACTAGTTTTGCAAGTGAGTGTACCTAGTCCGATACATCCACACATTCAAACGCGTTTCTCAATAGGTTTTCAAGCACGACTGCGTTTGGATACAATACCTATGCTTGTATCGGTTTTTTCGCGTTTTAAAGCGTGTGCTTCAAGAGGCCTAATGTATACCCGTTGTTAATGTATTGTAGACATGACAAAGAGATCCCGGGGCTTTGTCTGGGGGCCGGGTATAAATAAAACGTCCCACACGCAAATCGTCCTCGCAAATTTCCTAAGCTTTGGTGGTGAAACTTAGAGCTTATAGTTATCGCAAGAAAATAAAGGATGACGATCCCAAGTTTTTAATCCAAGCTCACAACGTCTCCAAGGGCTAAAGACTTTTTAAAGTCTTTCAAACTGAGCTATTCTTACGTGTTCTGCATGCGATATGTGGCGGGGAACGATTTATGGCCGGGGACTAAAAAAAAGTTTAAATACGATTTGAATAAAAGCTGGGAATATAAAGAAATGGTACAATTTATCTTCTAAGTAAATAAAATGAATCGTCGAAATGTTGTAGCGTTTTAAATAGGATAATAGAGAGAGTAGAGTTATAGGATAATTCTTTTTCGTTGTTTCGTTTGTCAGAACAAGATTTGTGCAACATCTATATATTTATTGAATCGCATGGAAATATTTATAAAAACGAAGCCGGGACGGACAGCTAGTTATAGTTCTCGTTGGTAAAAGCTAGCAAGTCGGTGTGGATGGATACAGTCGACTCAGGATCGCTATTTTGTGTGGTTCATTCAGATGGTGTATACTTTTTTATAGACGAAAACTTTAATCAAAAAATATAAACCAATTGAAACTTTATTATTAACAAATTAAACAATTGAGTATTGTAGCTCAATTGATCCATTTAAATATAAACAAAATCGTCCCAAAGCAATGTAATTGCAATGAATGTATGCCAATGCAATGTATGTTATTGCTGATGCGCTGCGCCAGATACTCATCAGCTCTCGGGTCACGCGTCGCATCGACCAGACGCTCAGATATTTTATCCTGGAGAGCCTCGGTACCCTAGCTATAGTACTAGTAGAATAGTAGGTATACTAGTTCGTGAAGTATTTACGTACCTATCTTAATGCGAAGAAATTATTAAGACCACATTAAAACAAGTTTGAAAAAAATAGTTTTGAATCCACCGACATACAAAAACGAATAGACGAATAGAGGTTATTAACTCTTTTATGATCTCAAAATTCATTTAAGCTGTAGAAACATAGACTTTTTAACTACTTAGCTTTTATAGAACGCAGTTAAAAATTACAAATTAATAACAACAAACTTTAATTACAACGGAACGTATGTAATCCAGCGTCTTGGGTTTATGTTATTTAACTGGCGTAGGCGTTCTATTAAGTTAAGCAATCTTCCTCGATACCTTGCGGTTTGATATAACAGTTCAATCTGTGGCAGCGACAGGGGAGCTAAGATAATCAATAAACGATTCAGCAACGTCTAAGCGTTCCGAGATTCATTCAATTAATATGTGCTCTCGACAAATACCAGTCCTCAACGTTAGCTCTAATTAAAACGCAGTTTGAAAGAATAACGATTCTGGATTATCGTTGAAATGGGAGTCTTATACGACATTTCGATTCATGATTTATGAATATAATAAAATAATGCACAAAGAATAGAAACTAATTAAGTAAAGTATTTACAATGGAAACAATTAAGCTAAGTCCTGACTGTTACAAACAGTCATAAATAATACCACAGAATAGATATAATACCTACCTATATCATTTAGGCTGATGATGATAATGATAAAAGGTTGAAATAATAATTGAAAACGTTTCCTTGCCTTCGAAAAAAGTTAATAGTTTTTTTACAGAGTTTAGCCAGGGTGACATAAAACAGGAAAAAAATATTTCGTGCTAATTGTGTTTTTGCAATTTTCTTTCCCTCTTTGCTCTATGACCTTATTTAGTTAAGGCTAGTTCCTCGTCATTTCCTTTTATGGGCCTTCCTACTAGGTTCAACATTACGTAACTACGATACTTAGGTAAGCGTTGCCCTAGCAGGCACCCAGCCTAATTGAATTTTATTACCTGTTGGATGCCTAGGTTGCTTACAAGAACACGGTACCTAGCGTACGTATTACCTGCCTAGAACTTGAAATTATAAAGTAAAGTAAAAAGATTTTTATTGACACAACAATAATGGTTTACAGGCAGTAATGAGTCCATAAGCTCCTGAACTAGTTAAAAACTGTGTTTCAGGAGCCATAGTGACTTCTCCAGTTTAATACAGGTTGATTATGTCAAACTAATGCTATACTTTCTAAATATTATTTGGACTTAACTAATATAAAACAGTAATCTAAGAATAATAATGAAAATAAATGAATTGCTAGCTATACATTCCCGTCAATCTTGAAGGCTTGTTCAAATAATTAATATTATAGGTGTGCGATTGATGTTACCTCTACACGCATAAACTACCTACGTTGAATTATAAATCAAAGTATTTAGGCATTTTAGGCCTGGAATAAAATATAGGCTAGTTAGTTTCATCAATTAACCCGCGGGCGAATCAGCGGGGCGCAGCTGGTATTCTATAAATAGATTCATAAGGTGGCATAAAGTTTAGTTAGCTACTGACGTTATAGTTGAAAGTTCAATTCGAAATCCAGCCGAAGACCACGCGTACTTCTCGAGCTTCAATTAAAGTTGTAATTAACTAACTTTTATTTTGTGAAACTGAATTTTTTTGCTGGCCAAAAGATTTCACTCGCTCTTCAACTGATAATTGTATCTGAAGGTAGAGTTTGTAAATGGTATTCAAAAGGTAAGGTCAAGTGTTTTTAGAAAATGGGTACTTACCTAAGTATTTTTTATATGATAACATTATTACTTTTTTATATTTTATGACGGCTGATAGTGTAGAAAAAAATAAATCATATGTTCCGACCCCACCTAGAATAGGATAAAGGGAAAATAATAATATATAGAGTCGGGAGATGATAATGCTAGAAATGTAAGTCCGAGCTTTCACAACCTAGTCTCGGACTATTAAACTACTGAGTACCTAGTCTATAAAATAACTTTATATGTGGGTAGATGCAGTAACCTCATGTTGCCACGCGGCGTGGGAGGTCTGCGACTTGGGAATTGTTTGTTCTCAGGTGAAATTGAATTTATATCAAGAGAATATCGGAAAATGTGTCGATATAAAACCGCAACTTGTGGCAGCAATTGCTTGACGGAATACGAGAGATACCTAAGCGAGTTTCTATTCACGGAATTCGTAGCACAATAACAATACTGTTGTACTAGGTGCTCAGGTAAAAACCTATACCTATGTAGGTTAGTACCTACCTAGCGAAATTCTTGCTCTAGTAGGTACATACATAAAATATAATTATGTACTTATACATTGAAGATATTATGAAAATTTTCTTTGGAGGATAGGGAAGAGCTTACCTACTCTTTTATTTTGGCCGCGAATCATAACAAAAATAAGGAATGTATTTTAATGAAGTTTTGCATGATTTGAATTCATACTACGAAGAAGACACTATGTTTTTTTTCTTTTCTTTCGGATGATATATTGGGGGGATAATACTCGAATTAGTTGGCCACTTATCACAGAAACTGCCGTAAAATGCATGGCAATCGTAAATTAAGTCGCGGATACAGCTAGTATATAAGACTGATGTGGCCTTTATCCTGATGCTAGCGAAAGTTAAATAATAGTAGGTAATAAATGCAATAAAACCACCCAATGACACCGTAAAACACGATAGTTCTATTCACAAGTAGTTACACTCGTTATTCTTTAATCTTGTTAAAACGTATAAAGCAATATATTTGATCAAGTAATGTATTGGATGCCCGCTCACAGCCGTGTCTATCTATAGGTACCGTTATAGAGTCTGCTGACGTAGGCACTTCTGCCCTTTGGGTAGGTACCTCCTACGCAAATCTCCCGATGCTATTTGAACTCAAACTCAGCCATGGAAAAATCAAAATTACTTTCTTTGGATATTAAACACACGTTTGTAAGTCTTATCTACACTATTAAAATGACATTAGAACCTACCTATAGTTAGAAAGATAATCAAGGGATTAGGTAGTATAACATGAGCACTGAAAACTGAAAAAATATGAGAGAAATAGTGACATTGAAACTTACAGGTGGCCGATCAGTAGTGGTGAAAGCACTAGATATCTCAGAATATCCTTTAAGGACTAAAGTTGACAAACAAACATGTCCACGGCACTAATAAATTGTTATGTTCGCGTAACAGGTTTCGTTTGAAAATGGCGATGGCGAAAAGTCTGATTGTTGGAAGAGGCTTTAGATATAGAAGTGGAGGTACACACCGTTTAGGAGCGCCGTGGTGATGACCGGTTCATGTCCGTGATAGATGCACTGGGTTCCTCCGAGGGTTTGAAGCTCTTCGCAGAGAGGTGTCGGTCGAGACAGCTGTGTGGCTCGCGAGCCTGCGCGCGCCGCTCGTATCGATCCCCAGTCAGCTCCATTCACTGGCTACAGCCGCCTACGTAAAGCCCCTACTAACTCAACCACTGGCAACGCCACAAGCCTCGATGTTTCACTACAAGATAACGCGATATTAGCCGGACTCGGAGCTTCAACACTCGAACCACTTCACTTGGACACCAATTAACTTTTATGCGATAACCGAGCTATCATATCGCCTTAATAGAATATATTACAGCTTTTTAAATGCGTAATTTGTCTAGTCGAAATGAGGAGTTGAATACAACTGGTAATTTGTGTGATAGGTTCACCCACGCGTAAAGTTATCGCTCGAACACATCCCTGAATGCTAATGATTGAGATAACCCAAACCCGTGTCGCCGCTGCTCTATATAACCACTTTTGTAATACATACACAACACAATAAAAAATATAACTTCAAAGTCCATACAATCAAATTTAAAACTACAAATAAAAGAAAGTAAATATAGTTTCAGAAATAAAATTAAACTAAAATTACCAAATACACGCACGAACTACGGAAAAAAGACGATTCTCTCAGACGGAGCACGTATCTTTAATAATTTACCAAATAGCATAAAAGAGTGTGATAGCATTAATGTGTATAAAAACATGTTGAAAGCACATGTCTTGTCAAAAGAATAATATAACTACATAATAAATATAAGTACAACCCTAGACTAACACTAGATTAGTTAAGTATACCTTCATAAGAATTTAAAATAAGCCTCAGAGCCCAGGAGCTATTTATATACCTACTTTAAATTAGATTAAGTACTTACTGTTTTAGATTTATCTCATTTTAAGTGAACTGTAATGTTTTTATGAGAAATAAAATTCTTTAAACCTAATACCTGGGTTAGATTAACATTGTCTATTTTTGCTCTACCTAAATGTTTAAGCCACCTAATTCTCAAATAGCTAAGACAGCCAATTCTGTTTATGTTCGACTCTGTAACATACCTACCATCAGGATAAGAGAATATTGAGGAATGAAATGACCTCTACTAAGCTCCACTCCAACTACACAGTAACCTACTAACCTAAAAGATTGACAAAATATCAAGAACATTTCTATATTTCTGTTGCCCACCATTATCATTTACTTAGCATTACTTTTAGGACGATATCGACAGTGTAATAAGCATATGCATAATTATGAGGGACCAGTAGATTGAATGCTAAGAAAACAGCCCTTCTAAAAGGAATAAGCAATAAGGGTGAAAATATACCTAAGAAAATACAGTCAGTTCGGTACAGCCGCTCAAACACCACCTACTTTACCTACTCAATGCAAAGGAAGAGGGATTATTTCTTTGAAGATTTTTAATATAACTCCGTCGCTTATATGTTCCTAAGTCTCGCCTTAAAATATTTTCGTAGACATGGTCGAGATTTTATTTTAAAATCACGAACTGTGCCATGAACAAGAAGGTCTCAGTTTTATGGTATGGACAACGTGAAAAGACATTTGAATCAAAACTTTACAGGGCTTATTTTGCCCTGTTCGTACAATAAACATTTAAAAAAAAATAATTTTACGATCAGGGCAGTTTTAAATAAATATTTCAATGCCCGCTTGTGGCAATCCTTTGCTCCAAGAAAGAATCGGAGCGGGAATCTCCTTCGCATCTACACTCCAACTGCCCAAGGTCTCCACTGCCCATGGTCCCCACTGCTACAGGTACAAAATAGTGCTCAAAAGAAGTGTAGGTACAGTAGCGTTCACTATTTGCTATACCCCTAATTTCTAAAATATTCGCCAACAATAATGTTGAAGAACTTCAAGCAATCTTAAACTAAGTGCAAAAACTTAACCATAGTTGAGATTTGAACAAATTTGAACCACGGCTTATCGCAGCGCAGTCGACCGTTCATTCAATTCTGCTACCCGGTATGTTGACTCATAGTTCGAATTTTTAAGTCAGTAGTTTTTATCTTAACGGTGGACGTTGAATCAGTTGAATGCATTTATTAATTTTGTTAAAATGAATGAGGGTAACATCGAGCGGGGCAATTCCGACTATGGGGTTATTCCAACTAATGACAATAACTTTTTTTTTAGTTATATTAACTCAAAACGCCATCTAGATCCAAGTAGGTGAACAGGTAAATTCGACAATGCTTCATAGATGGCTTTTCTAAGGCATAAACTGTCTTACTTATAGGCACTTTTTGTCAGACGTCATTTTGCGCAACAGTGACAGCCAAGACGCTCGTTACATTTTTCGTGAAAAGTTGTGTTTTGAACGCTTGTTTTCTAGATAATACATTGCGAGTGAAGAAAATATAAACTATTAGTTGTTATTCATTTATTTGTTCTAAGAAAAGGTACGTTTTTGAAGAGATTTTTGAATAGTTGAAATTACCCCGCCAAAATAGTAAAGTGGGGTAATTCCAACTAACCTCAAGTTGTAATTACCCCGCTCAGTTTTGTATGGTGTTGAAAAGCACTAGTGATGTCCCATATATCGATACTTTTTTTATAAATAGCTGCGCCCCGCGGCTTCGCCCTCGTAGTAAATTATTTGTCAAATGCAGAACAATAGGTATCGAAGACCTAAAAATTTCAGAAATTTATTGCACGCCTCTTTGAGGAAGTTAAATAAAAAGAAAAACATTTTTAACTATTTACTATAGTTACTTATTATTTTAGTTTTATTATTTGTATAAATTTAATTTAAATATGTAAGAAACTTATTTTCATTTCTTGTTCAGTAGGTAAGGGCTAGCAAATGTTTATATTTAGTTATTTTAGTTTGATCCAATTTATCGACTATGTTGATCGACATATGCGGCGCACCGCGCAGCCCTATATCTATGAAAAATAGTTGAAATTACCCCTCCAAAACGGTTAAAGTGTTTTTTTGCAACACTGAGCCTTCTTACGCAGTTGTAACATACGAATTTGATTGAAAGATGCCATTATTATAGTCCAGCAGATAATTTTATCGCTATATTAGCATAAGCAGGATATATATGTGCCATAGTTGGAATTACCCCACCGAGGGGTAATTCCAACTATTTCTGCCTTGTTTGAGAAACTTCGTTCTTTTGAACATACAAAATGGGTATTTTGTCTAAGTGATAGGTGAAAAATGATCTCAAATCAAGCCTTTTGATAATACATTCATCCAATCTACCTTATCGTTATCACAAACGAGAGTGCTAACTTTTGAAGTTTAGGTCAGTGTTTTTTTAGTCGGAATAGCCCCGCTCGACCTTAGTTATAATTTTATGTAAAGAATGACAGTCAAGTAAGCGTTTCACCATCGCTGGAGAATAATCATTAGTAAATTGTGTTTACGTGTTAAAAAGTTTAAAATATAAAAATGAATAGCCATTTAAGCAATTTTGTAAGAACAAAAACTATAAACATTCACGAACAAAACGTTCCTAATAAAGCTATACAAGTCAGCTTGGGATAAGCGTAAGTTTATTTTTATTTTGTTTTGTATTTATTTGTCGTATTTATTGGGAATAGATAATTAAACTTTTTATTTAACTTTCAAGGAAATAACGGTTCAATTTTGAGTGAGGAGATACGCTTTGACTGGAGATGTAAAGGCAATGCGATCGGGTCCACGCCCATGGATTTTTACATCAGAACGCCATCGACAACCTGTGAGTAGGTACTCACAGCCATGTCTGACATGGAGGGTCGGATAATACTATGGAGGAAACCAAACAAACGACTCCTACCACAAAATATACTAACTGTTCAAGCAAGTGGCAGAATTACCATAGGTAAGATGTGATATAAATAATAAGTATTACTATGCAAATTCTGCTGCAAAATCAGTTTCTTTTACTAGAGACTAAATGATCTATCTAGTAAATTTCCAAGATCTTTTTTATTACAAATTAAATTGCCAGTCCAGTCAATTTTTAATTGAATATATACCCCTACCTACAAGTCTTGAGAAGTCAGTGTTTTTTTTCAGGTTATTGGGGCTGGATGTCATCCATGGGCCCAGGAGAACTCGTAGAAATTGGCGGCCGCTTGGGGAACCATATTTACAAGTGTTGAAAGAAGTTATGATACCACAGTGCTCGTTGCTTATCCAGTATCTCAAATGAAAAGTAGGCTAGAACAAAGTATACCAAGCGAGGGTTATCTAATTCGATATTAATTTTGAGTAAACAATAAAAAAAAAAAATAGTTTTGCTATGGTAGTTCTAGCATGCTTTTCATTTAGCGTATTGCATAATTATGCTCCAAATTTCTCTTAATGGGTAAATAATGGTCTGTTACACACGAGAGATCTAAATTGTTAATATTTATTAGATGCTGCCTATAACAAAGTAGACCTTACAGTATACTGTGGTATAGGTATTCTAATAATAACAAAACATGTTTGTTCTACTTGTGTGTTGACTTTTATTTACAAGGATTATAAAACAACATAGTTGTGTGAAAAGGAACCGAAAATGTAATAAATTTTCTTAAAATCAGTTAATATCATTGTAATGTAATTTATTTCTTCAAACTTGATTTCTATTGTATTAATAAAATAACATCACATAAAATCTGAGATGTGTTTATCATATTCTAATCATACCCCATTTCTTATAAGCAAAAAAACAGATTATAGACAATTATTATGCTATAAAGTCATAGGTGAAAAAAAGCAAAAATAACATCGGTATAATGAATCGAACACCCTACCCTAGAACACAAGCCCGACCCTTGAACCACTCATCCAGATTGTGATTGCTATTTAAGTCGAAATTAAAGATAGCTTTTACTTTAGCTAGCTCAAATGTTTTAAGTCTATCATTTTCATTACTTACCAGGTTATTTTTTTCTTTTAAAATAATAGAAGTAATTTTCTTTGTTATTTTAGTTACTAGTGCTTTGTCAAAAAAAGCAAAAAATTGTTTAAGTAAAGCAGCAGGATTCGATCCTGGTATGTCTATTAGGGGGGGTAAGCAAATAATGAACGCCTCTGTACTTAAGGCTTTTTTTCGAGCGAGCGGGCGTCTTTACTAGCAGTGGATGTAGGATTCTATGCGACTCAGGCGACTGGCGGCGACAGTGAAGAAAGACGATGCTAGTTGCGTCCCAGATCAGGCACTTTCCATGTCTCAAAAGAGAGCATAAGTATGGCCTCTTTCTTCCAGACCTGTTGAGACCTGGAGGCTCAAAAAGGCTAAAGACTCGCGCTGCCCGCCATTATTACCCAGTAGGTACTGTTGTCTATTGTAAAAATTACGACAATCATCAGAAGATTAGAATTGAGCTAAGTTCTCAATTCTAATCTTTTGATGATTGTCGTAATTTTTTTTTATTCTTTAGCTTTTTTTCAACCGACCGTAAAAAAGGAGTAGGTTTTCAATGTGATAATTTTTACTTTCACGTAGCCCGCCTATATTAATTTTTCTTTGTAGTTTTCCTTAACTTGATTAATATGACGACTTCTTTAAACATGAGAGAACCCATTAGGATCTCCAAAAATATCACCCAATGAACCTTTAAATTACCTAAATGGGGACGATTGACCTCTCCCAAAGGCTGCGACCGCGCCTTCTATGCACCCACATGTATGTAGTTCTAGCCCAGGGCGCATATTAGATTATTAATTCGTAACCGAGAGACCCACAACCTTATCCGCCCTTCTCGCTTCGTTCGGCGATAACGTAGAACCCCTTTTCGTAACCTACACCCTCGTTTTGCTCGAAATCGATACCCATGTCGGAAATCGGAAATACAGGTGGAGCACGGAAAGAAATAAATGCCTGGTACAGCCAGGTGAACTAAGGTGGACCATGGAAAGATTTTTTTCCCTTGGAATACCCAGTTATCATGACATGAACCACGGAAAGAAAAAAATACCCGTGGTACAGCCAGGTGTACTATGCAGGTGGACCACGGGCAGGGATTGGTTTCCCGGTAGTAGGTATTCAGTGTCTTCACTCAACACAACTCCAAAATGTATTCCACGGAAATTAAAGCAGCAAATTTCCACTCAGTACTGGATTTTTTCCCTAAGCAAGGGTAAACAATATTACACTAACCATTCACAGAATTATCAAGTACTTTCGTAACTACAATGTCTTCGTTGTACCTACCAACTGTCTATTCTGTGCTACCAATAAAACTAATGTCATGTCTATGGAAGCATTAGGTACAGGAGTTTCAGGACAGTTATTACCACAATTCGCTCGGAGTATCTATAAAGTTAAAGTGTAACTGATGCTGATACGATACATACTGGTAACATTCCTGCTGGAATCTTGAAAGTTTCTCCCAGAATAGGCCACGTGAACTCAGGACCGAATACTAACAATCACTAACAAAAAACTTTTTGTAAGGAAGATAAAATAGTTAATTTATGCAATCGCGTAACATTCGAGAGTCGATTTATTAACACTCGGGTTTGGATAGGAATATCTACTTACCATAGGCTGCACAGACCAGACCTCAAACAAAGCTAAGTACCTACACACCCAGATAAATCAACTTCCGAAAAAGAAAAAAGGAATTTATCTGTTTGCAAACATTTTAAAACACAAATATATTTGAGTTCAAATGTCTTTTTTAATTAATATGTATTAAATTAATTCAACCACTGATTCTTCAACTCACCAAGCTATACACAAGTTGTTATGCCGTTGCTTTTCCGTGCCGAATGATCATACCAGAGCCCGTATAAGTTTTGTTTGTAAACATTATTTCTTCGGTATGTGCTTCCTGACCACTTAACCACAATATTATCTAACTTCTTATTAAAACAAAATACTTTTGTCTGCACTCTGCAGTATGATTTTCCTGAGAATATGTACCTACATACATACCTTCAATCAAAACCTATTATACAAGACAATTTACAGACAATACACAGACAGGTATTATACAAGACAATAAGAAGGTACCTATGATAAACGTGTGCATGTGTACTTTTCATCCTTGTTAGATGTGGCAAATGCTATATAGAAGACACACTAGGTCAGAATGAAAAAAAAAATGCGAAAACCCTCGTGTTTCGTCGGTCATAATTTAACCTTAATCTAAATAATAATTTAGTTAAGCCTTTGATAGCAACCACATGATAGCAACTTACGCCCTCCTAACCACTCAACGGTCCGGAGCGCGCGAGCGACTCTAGCCTCAACTGTCCGCGCGTTTTCGTACCTTACGCTAGCACTGCGCGGCCGCGACCTTTTCGACAAAAACGTTTGTAATTTTAAAACTACTATAGCTTTAGTAATATAAAAAATACTATATGAAAGATAAAATAATTTCAAATCTAATAAAAAATAAAAATAATTAGTTCGATTGAAAAGCATAGCCTGTAAAAAGGCTTAAACTTACCGATTTGAACAAAATTTAAGGAAACTTTTTTACTTCTAATTTTATCTATAAAATGAAATAGTTCTTGCAGAGTATTATTTAATAATAAAAAAGTAAATTATCTGGCCTCTCTACAGATACCAATATCTTAATATAAATATTTTCTTGAAAACAGCGCGCACCAATATTATTGTTTTGGGTGAAAGACGCACCACCAACTTCTTTAATTTTTTGTTCGTAATTTTTGTTGCCACATGCAGAAAATAAATATTCCCATAGATGAAATATTTATTACAGAGCCATCTAGTAGCTGCCAACAGAACTAATTTAGGCTGGGTTCGTCAAAATATGATTAAAACGGTACTAAGTCGGATTGGTGACTGTACTCCCCACGGACAGTTGAGGCTACTTTTTTTTCGGTGACTGTAGTCACCACGGACTGTTAAGTGGTTAAGTTAGGAAGGATGGTGGTACTATGTGGTAGAGAAAAGTTTTAATTCCTTATACCTATCACAAACTCAATTAAGTTAGTTACTCGAAAAACTTTCTTCATCTAAAAACAAAAAAAAAAAAAAGTATCTACTAAAGTGGACAGGATTTTTACTTCTATCTTGCAATTATTTCAAGAACTAGCAAATTTCAAACAAGGTTTAATGAAACAGGGTTATATATATCCAACACTTATATTCACAAAAACTAAGTGAATGTAAAGCATATGTATTTACAAATGACTGTACATAATCAGACACCTTATCAATTATACTTAGTTGGACTCCAGAAAACCAGTAACTATTAAGAACTAGCAATATACATATACAAAAATTGCTAGTAAATAAAGATTATAGAAAGACCTTTTCACACACAAAAAATTCTGTTGTATCGATATCGACTCAATATAAAAGAAGACAGGTTTGCGAATAAAAACTAAATGTACCTACCAAGTAGTGGATTGTTCCTACATTTCCTACATGTGTGCCGAAATAAGAAAAGCTAGAATTTGTTTTATACAATCCGAATTAGAAACGAATTTCTGTACTTATTCATACACTATTATAAAAGATGGCAAAGCGAATGTGTGTGAATCGGTAACACTTTTTTGTTCGTGATAAGGCTCTATATCTTCCAAAAACATCAATCTTTCATTTTCGTCGTGGGTTATTTTAACAATCATTATAATATTAAAACATTTATTATTACAGAACTAGTTTAGAATTGTTAATTTCGATAACATCTAGCTTTGTAAATATGTATAAAATAGATACCAAGTGTTAGCAATCGTTATAATTTGACTAGTATTATTTACCACTTTATTTCTAAGAGGAGAACAATCGAGTAAAAGTTTTTAGTGGTAAATTGCACATGGAAAAAAATTCTAAGTAATCTATTTCTTCAATTTTAACCCACACTAAATATCCCATGTATATACATTGATTTGCAATGGATGCACTTAATATTCGATATGATAATATTACTTATTAGTACAGATAGAGGAACTGGTTAATAAATTGTGATGTTTCGTTACTAAACTAAATTTACTTACTACAACAGGTACTTTAAGGTGAGGGCACCGTGATGTTTCTTAAAAACCTTATTTAGTTAAATAAAATACAGCACTTACAATATCATTCGAGTTTGTTACGAGCAAAAAAAATATGTATAATAAGTCAAAACACATGTTTACATACAATAACATTTACGTTTACAATCATCTACAAATCATCGTAAAATGAGAGAATCAGCTGCTGAATTAGCTGCTTATGTTAAAATTAACTCTACTTTAATTGACAGTGACATAATTTCTGCACATACTCTTCCATTCATATCCACGATCATCACTATTTGTTGGACTTATTTTGTTCTACGTAGAAACAAATACATGAACCTATTGATAAGAGACAACATAAACGCTGCCAAGTAAATTCTAACATAATACCACATTTAAATAGCTAAGGCAAGCTACATTACCCTATCAAAAGTTTTTTATAGAATTTTCTATCCTACATAATATCAATCATAAATACTCTTAAAATGCCAATCACGTTCATCAGTCGAGATGTTTCTTCCCAAAGGCACAACTGCCATCAACCTAGTAACACCCTAGCTGTATCAAAAATAAACATTTTAGCTACCATTATGCATTTAAGCTAAGTTAAATTATTTTGATCATTTTACCTTTTGATCAATTATATAGTCCCTATCAATTTCACTATAAATTAGTTTACATGTATGTCAACATTGGCTACAGTAAGTTTAAATACTCATTTAAAAACGAAAAATCGTAGTCAAACAAGCTTAGCCGAGGTTTTATGTTCGCTTCATTACTTTACCATTACGTTTACTGATCACTTATTTTCCTATTTTAATTCATATAGTTTGAATTATCTTGCGTGTCCAAGAGTCTTGTCAGGTATAAAGTATATGGAGTTTGAGTAGGTAGTACTACGTACTAGCTTTATTCACATTTCGACAAGCTTAACTCACTGGGTCTCACTGACATTCCAGCCGAACGCTTACACAAAAACCACCCATCCATAATTGACATTTGAAAGCCATTTTAACGACCTTCACGCGCGTCCCATCCATACAATAGCAAATACGAAGAATACAAAACTCAATAACTTAATTTTTTATGCTTATAAAGGCGCAGACGAGTAAATAACCTATCTGCACCCTATCTATGTTGAGTCGCGACGCTTCTATACATTTTATACTAGTATATGCCCGCGCCTTCACACGCGTTGTTTCTATGGAAACGTTAGGCAATTTCTATAGCATGGGAACTGATTTATGGGGTGAAAAGTAGCCTATGTGTTATTCCAGGGCTAGAACTAAGTCTATTCTAAATTTCAGCCCGATTCGTTCAGTAGTTTTTGCGTTACTAACAACTATCCATACATCTAGACAAACTTTCGTAAGGATAAAATTAGTAAGGATGAAAATTCACGTAAGAAAAAAGGCGCGTCCTAGTTACGCCTTTTTTGTCCGTCCAGCGTCTTAGACATTGAAATTTTAAGTATCTGATTGTTAAGGCCATTGAAACTGCTTTTAAATGTCAATTATAAATGGGTAGATTTTGCGTGATCGTACAGTTGGTTGGTATATCAAATTGGTACAGTAGTTGGACTGTTAAATTGCTCGTGTGGTAGTGTGTAGTGTTGTATGTAGTGCGTAGTGTTGTAGTGAGTAGTGTTTTAGTGTGTAGTGTACTAGTGTTTATTTAGGTAAAGGCGGCGCCGGTCGATGCGGCCGCGGCGTGTCTTCGTAAACCTCATCATACAAGCCTCTGTTGGCGTAGTGAGGCGTGATTGCATACGCACTACTCGCCTCGCCAATGTCACTATATACGTTACTAGCATCGTTCACTTCATCGTACACAGCCCTGGAAGGCACACTCGCTGAAAAATCACTCTGTGAACCGTAATCAACATTCTGGTATTTAAAAGCGGAGTAATTCTTAGAGTTCTCTAAATTATCGCTGAAATTCTTCAACTTCTCACCGTCCTCGAATTTGGGATCGTAGATATTCTTTTCGTAGTTATCCGTGTTCACTTTTGACGGGGTGGAGAGCTTTGTGTAGTAATCTTTTGTTTCCAGAAGGAATTGCTGCTGCGTTGGATTTATATCAAAGTTGGTGTTGCCGTAGAGATTCATATCGCTATAGTCGTTGGGAACGTTGCTGGGGCCAGATGATGCGTATTCAAGGTAAGGGCTATTCGCATAAATATTGTCTCCATTCGAGTTTTTCGTTCTGAGATTCAATGATTCGGATATTTTGTCATCCAGCGACATATTGGCAAGTGATGTCAATACATTAGAAGTATTTGGTAGGTTTCGTTCAATATGGGAGGATGTGGTAGAACCGTAGCGAGAGTTATTTGGCATAGTGTTGTTTCTGGTTGGAGTTTGGTTGTTGTATATTTGTGTGTCATGTGTTACTGCGTTTGAATATCTTTGAGATTCATTACTTACTAAGCGGGAGTCTATTTCGGCTTCGCTGTATCGACTCCGGCGTTCTTCGTAGATTGGTGCACTAGTTAGCACATCACAGCTTAGTCTAGTAATCATAGTTTGAGTTTCGTTGTTCGGTCTACTAGTACATTCATAATTTGGTCTACTGTGTGATTCATGGTTTGTTCCACTTGTACTTTGTACATCGCTAAGTCGAGGAATAATTTGAGCATCATACCTTGATTGGTTAACGTTTTGCGAACCGTAGTAAGGTCTGGCGATGCTTACAACATCGTCATTCGTACTTCTACTTAGAACATCACTGTGTCCACTATAGATTTCATATTTCTGTCTACTCTGTGCGTTAAGTTCGTTGCTTTGAGTATTGTAGTTATTTCTTTGTATTTGATTGTTTAGTATGCTGAGCGTATTCTGAGCGTGGTTTTCGAGTCTGGCTGTATGAATGTCGTAGTTGGGTCTGCTTTGTAACTCTGTTAGTTCATCTTTTGGCCAGAAATGCGATGTATCGAAGGGGTCTTGTAGGTCTGATGTCGGTGATGCGAGGTTGTCCATAGATTTAGCTCCGTAGATGTTTTGGTGGGTTTGCACGTTCAGTTGGTGAGTCGAGTAGGTTGGAAGGCTCTCTGTGCTTTGGAGCGCCCAGTCCGCCTCCGCACCTGTGAGATAAAGATAAAGATAATCAATATCACTACATAGTATAAAACAAAGTCACTTTTTCTGTCCTTATGTCCCTTTGAATGCTTAAATCTTTAAAACTACGCAACGGATTTTGATGCGGTTTTTTTTCATAGATGGAGAGATTCAAGTGGAAGGTTTATATACTTATAATACAACCGTGCGAAGCCGGGGCGGGTCGCTAGTATAGTATAAAAGAATGTTGTTTCCCGCCTGTCTGTCTGTCCCTATGCATGTTAAAATCTTTAAAACTACGCAACGGATTTTGATGCGGTTTTTTTTAACAAATAGTGATGAAGTTCTAAACAATTCGTAATTTTTGCAACGTTTGTTTTTATCATCATTCAATTATTGTTATTCGTTATTTAACTCGAACTTTCATCTTTTTCGCTGTTTGTTTTGGTTTTTATTTGTTACCTTACTGTTTCCCTGCTGTTGTCTGTTATTCAAACCAATCTTTGTTAAGTTTTGCCTTTGTTATCAAAAAATATATAATTCTAAGTTAAAAAAGTAGTAAAAAAGTAAGTAATCTTACCAAATTCAGGTACATCGATAGGTTCGTCTAGTATGGAGATATCTTGGTTGGCGGGTCTCTTCGAAGGGGAACTCGCTTTTGTGCTAGGCGGTAGGTCCAAGTCTATCAGCAAATCTTCTTTCACTGGAATAATTAATATGCTTTACTAGCGACCCGCCCCGGCTTTGCACGGTTTTATTATACGTATAAACATTCCTCTTGAATCACTCTATATATTAAAAAAAACCGCATCAAAATCAGTTGCGTAGTTTTAAAGATTTAAGTAGTCAAAGGGACATAAGGATATAGGAACATAGGGACAGAAAAAGCGACTTTGTTTTATACTATGTAGTGATGTAGGTAATAGAGCGTAAGCCCTCTCACGGTTATCCCTGCAATCCCTACAAATACTATAAATGGGAAAGTAACTCTGTCTGTCTTTTACGCTTTCATGTCTAAACTGCTGAACCTATTTAAGGTGATTCGATTGTCATACGTTTGTATTTTCCCAAATATGAGCGATGTGGACATAATTTAACAAATAAATAACTGTTTTTGGCTTTGTTATTGGTCATTATTTGCGGCAAATTGTGTTTGATTCATGAAAACACTCGGTATAACTAGAAATAACGTGAAAATTTTAGGCCATTTTTATCATTGTGTGAGTGAACACGGATAGTGTCGTACGCCCGCTTACTTGAAAATGTGAGTGTGATGGCGGCGACGGAATCGCCATCTGTGTGCTATCTAAAGAATCATCTAATAATACCATAGTCTACCGTTCTCAAAGGGTTTTTCCATCGTCCAAGTATTTATTCCTATCTATTTTTGCTGCAAGTCAAATAAGATCTAGGAAGCCTACGTTCCGTTTCCATGACAACAATAAATGACACTATGTAAACAGATAAAATGTTTGCTTATAGATACCAATTTAGAGAGTTTTACGCTGGGGCCACACTACCTTACCGTCTACCGGGCTGTTACCGCAATAATTATGACATTAAATTACCGTTTAAATTACTGCATGACCTGGTGTGGTTACACTAGAGTTTACCTAGATATGTCAATAAATAAGGCGGTAAAAATATCACGTGCGTCGCCGGTGAGCTCATATTGCACACTGGACAAACGGTAGTGGCCACAAACGCATTAATTACTGCGGTAATCTTCTTTGATATTGATTGGCATTGTAAAATTATAGCCATAAATCGTGGTTACACCTAGGTGTTGTATAAGTTATAATTAAAATAATTATCGGCATATCACGGTAGTGTGGCCCCAGCATCAGACGTGTCAGATTGTATGCAAAGCATTTCGATCATTCATCAGCGACAACCGATGTGGCGCAGTGGGCGAAGGTCCGCCTGCGACCGGTTGTGGGTTCGATTCCCGTGTCGGAAAAAATTGTGTACGATCTACAGAAATTGAACATGAAATTGTTCCGTTGGTCTGGGTGTTTACTATGTATTTATAAAAAAAAAAAACTATCTATGTAATGTATTGTATTAAGTTTATCAGTCAACTAGTACCTACCCATAATACGAGCTTTGCTCACCTTGGGGCTAGATGATGCTGTGTGGACTGTCCGGAATTATATATATTTTTTTTTTATTGGACTAATCGTAACTTTTTACAGAGAGCAAAAACAAAATTTTGAACATGATTTTTTTGAAAAGTTAAAGTTTTTCTTTTTTAATATTATATTAAAACATCATTGTTTTCGTAATTTTTTGCTCTATTTTTTAAAATAATGGTCGCTGTTATAGCTATCACCCAACTTGATAAAAACTACAAAAGCCCATTTTGCATTAAAATTTTGAAGCAAAGTTAAGATAATTATCCCAATAAAAAGAAATAAATATTTAAATTAAACTAGCTTTATGAAATGTTCTCAAAAGAAAATATACTTCATCAGAAATAAAACCATTTTCTAAATTTTTGAAATGTGGCCGTTTTGCATTCAATGAACGATTTGTAAAAATGCCTGAACTTAGCTGGCGTAAGAGCTAAAATAAAATAAAAATCAGTTGGTGTTGATAGTACATAATTGTTTCTTTTTATTTTTGTCATACCGTTAGAAACGAGGTCAGGACCCTTTGTGGGATGTACCTACGCAGAACAGTCTACCAAAGTTTTATATAACAATCAAATAGACTTAGGAAGGCTTACAATAAGTAATTTATAACAAATATGAATTTGTTTGTACTAGGTCTATGACATTGTTCAAAATATAAAGAATAAAAATGATAAAAATCAAAAATTTTGGTAGTGTTGAAGGGATTCGAGCCCGTACTAACGGGATGTATCAAAATTTTGTGGATATTTCATTTTCAAAAAGCAAAAAGTAAATTAAATTTTCGGTGGTTTCGAACCCAGGTACGACTATACATCGTCGCACCCACCCGACTGTTCAAACCGCTAGTCCAAAGTGAGTTATTGAAATACTGTGAAAATTTGTATTACTTTTAATCTTTTTTAAGTGGTCGTAAAATCGGAGATAAAATGCCTAAGTACACAAAGAACAGAGTCAAAAAAACTGGAGACTTCCTTACGCTAATAATTTTAATGTAATTTTATTATAAAATTGGAACAACTTTCACAGTGAGTACATTTAAAATTAATGATTGTTATTGTGAACTTATTCAATTTAATAGTCAATTCCAATGATTTAACGAAATTAATAAATAGCATGAAAAGTATTTTTTTTTACCTATGATTTGTAAGATATTCTTTAGCTTATAAGCTAGTTTGTAAATAACATTACCCTCTGCGCCTTTTTACTTAAATTGTTCAAAACGATAAAAGAAAATTACCTCCAATTTTTATTTAAATGTAAATAGAGCCTGTTTTTATTCTTAAAAAAACAAGAGTCGAAAATTAGTTCGTTAACTAGTGGTTTTATTGAATTAATTTTAGATGTAATTTAGTAATGTCCCGAAAACGGAAATATTGGTCCGAAAAATATTTAGTCCTAAGGCGTCTCTAATTATCTCTGTTATTTTTCGAACAGTAGTTATTTTAGTTCCACTGAATTTATAGGGTTTGCCTGTGTGAGTGACTCGTAGCGGCCGATCACTCACACAGGCAAGATCTTTTTTGCTCTTCCCAAATACAAGCTCCCTAAATGCTTTCAACACTTGAAAAATTGCTTGGTACATAAAAAACAACATACCATTTGCGGCAAATACATTACCATTAAACAATTATGAACAATTTAATTAGAAAATAGTGAATAACATCAAAATTGAAAATCATCGCCATCTAGTAGCGGAGCTATGCTTAGTCCTGGACGCGAAATGATTTGTTACAGAGATAGTTTAGAGAGTGAGAAAGGACATAGGCTACTTGTTAATGTGAAAAAAGGATTGTTAGGAGTTGAAATAGGAGAAGAAAGTTTGTATACAACTTTGGAAATTTTTGTAGCTAGAAGTTTGAAACTTATTTCAAGGCTTTAGATTATGTAAATAATTATGTAATTCTAAATTTCTAAAATTCTATAAAACGTAAAATAGAAATAGCGGATGAAATTATGTAGATGTATGAAATTGTAAGGTTTATGTAAATGCACAAAGTCACTATTTCACGCGGACGAAGTCGCGGGGAATAGCATAAACATCATCATCATCATCATCACAGCCTATATTAGTCCACTGCTGGACATAGGCCTCCCCTGGCATAAACATAAATAGTTACAAATAGATGATTACAAAGGAGATCACCCAGCTCCCATACATTTTTGGGCTAATTTTGAAAGTGCCGGCCACCTGAATTAAACTTAATATTATAATAGAGTGTAACAAAAGGAACACTTTTTATTACTAGACTAAAGCTGTAAGTCAAGTCTGTGAGATAATATTCTAACTCAAAACATCCATTATATTTGTGTAGTAAAACCTAATTTTTATTATATTTCTTGTAATAATGTGCAAGTTAGATATAAAAAAGGCCCGACCCGGCCGCCTCGCTATTCCTGGCTATGGTAATGGCCATGGTGACGGCGGGGCAGGGGGTGCTAAGAATCACCGGCCTGCAGGCTACCACACAATTCCTAAACTGACCCTGGTAACGTACAACGGACGCACTCTGAAGCTTGACAATCATCTAGCGCAGTTGGAAGTGGAGATAGAGAACATTAAATGGCATGTTCTATGGTTGTGTGAAGTCCGTAGAGAAGGGGAGGACACCGTAACCCTAGACTCGGGCCATCTTCTCTACTTTCGCGAGGGTGATAAAACATCCCAGGGTGGCGTAGGTTTCCTCGTCAATAAGGCCCTCTCTAGCAACGTTCAAGAAATCTCCAGTGTGTCGACCAGGGTAGCGTACCTGATCCTTTGGCTGTCTAAGCGGTATAGCATGAAGGTAATTCAGGTCTACGCACCGACCTCGGCACACCCGGATTATGAAGTGGAGGATATGTACGAGACATATCCAAAGCCTTATACAACACCACTAAGGCTCACTTCAACGTTGTTATGGGGGACTTTAACGGCAAGGTGGGAATCCAGACTGGCAACGTATCCCAAATAGGCCCGCATGGTTATGGAGTATAGGTTAATCACAGGGGGCAAATGCTTGTCAACTTCCTTGAGAAAGAGGGGCTGTTCTTAATGAACTCCTTCTTTAAGAAACAGCCCCAGCGGAAGTGGACATGGTAAAGCCCCGACACCGTGACAAAAAATTAGATCGACTTTATCATGATGATCATGACGGATAGCAAGCACATATTCAGAGATGTCTCAGTGATCAATACCGGATCTGATCACCGACTGCTCCGAGGCACTCTGAATATCAACTTAAAGCTTGAAAGAAACCGTCTGATGAAGTCCACGCTCCGACCTAATCCAATCCAAATCATGGCGGGCACCGAGAAGTTTTAGTTTTGTTTTTTTTAAGACGGTATTACTTCAGAGCTTCTGAAGGCAGGAGGAGCCTACCGTCCTTCACAGTGGGAGAACTCCTAAGGCGTGGAGGTTTGGTGGTCAGGTCAGTTTGGTTTGGTGGTGCTCTCTTTTAAGAAGGGCGATAAAACCCTCCTTAAAAACTATAGACCCATCACACTCCTGAGCCACGTCTATAAGCTATTCTCGCGAGTGATCACGAATCGTCTCGCCAGGAGACTCGACGAGTTTCAGCCACCAGAACAGGCCGGGTTCCGCGGAGGATATGATATGGTGTCATATCCTCCGCGGAACCCGGCCACATTCACACAGTGCGGCAGATTATACAAAAGTCCGAAGAGTATAATCAGCCCCTGTGTCTCGCTTTTGTGGACTATGAAAAGGCCTTTGACTCCGTTGAAACCTGGGCTGTTCTAGAATCCTTACAGCCAGCGATGCCAAGTAGACTATCGTTATATAGAGGTGATGAGGTGTCTCTACAAAGCCGCCACTATGAGTGTCCAAGTACAGGGCCAGCAGTCTAAACCCATCCAATTGCGCAAAGGAGTGAGGCAGGGGGATGTCATATCCCCGAAACTGTTCACGAGCGCATTGGAAGATATACTTAAGACTCTGGACTGGAAAGGTAAGGGCATAAACATAAACGGCAATTACATCTCACACCGCACATTCGCTGATGACATAGTCTTAATGGCGGAGTCGCTAGAGGAGCTAACCCACATGCTGGACGGCCTAGCATCAACCTCGCGACGCATCGGTCTTGGCATGAATTTGGAAAAAACCAAAGTCATGACCAATTGCCAAATTGATCCGGGACCGGTAGTCGTAGAAGGCCACCTTCTCGAAATCGTTTCCGAGTACTTACCTTGGGCAGATTATGCAGTTGGGTAAAAACAATTTCGAGAAGAAGGCCAAGAGGAGGATCCGTTTGGAAAACTACGTCGAGTCTTCTCGTTATCCATATCGCAATGTTTTACCACAAAGACTGCTGGCAGATGCTGGATGCGTCAAGCTGAAGACAGGGCGCTATGGCGCTCATTAGGGGAGGCCTATGTCCAGCAGTGGACTAATATAGGCTGATGATGATGATGATGTTAACGGAAGAAGAACTTATTTTATTTGCCCTTGGTATATACCAACTCAAACAGGCACGTAGTTATTATGCAGAACATTTACAGGCAACTGGTAGGTTCATCATTGAACTCGAAGGACAATATCAGGGAATGGACTTAGAACTTTGGTGTAATAATAAAAAATGTTTGTGATGCTGAGTTCTATTCAAATCAACCTTTTTTTTTTGTTGGCCGGCAAAATAAATATTAGCCCAACCTGGGTGATCTCCTTTATGTAGAAAAAAATAAACATAGTTACAGCCGAACATAGAACATCCGTCTTCATTTCGAATTCGAGAAAAGAAGATAAAATACCCTCTTTTTATCAGATTCAAAAAGTGCTGCTAAATTACCTTGATTCAAACTCTTAGAATAAGCGTCCCTTGCGCTCCTATTAACCCTGCTTCCTCCGAGATTGGCGGTCGCTCGATCGTTAACCAGTTTGTTGTAGTTAAACTGTTTGCTGCTAGTCTTTTCGGCTCTAGTGGTGGCTGGTTGCGTAGACTCTATGGTTCGCCGCTTGCGGAGTACCACGGCTGAGTCGTCGGATACTCGAGTTTGACCGTTGGTTTGGACTAGGTGAGCTGAAAAAAAACAATACAATCAATATTCTCTTATTATTATCAATCTGGTAGAGATCGCTCTTGAGCGATAAGACCTCCTATTGTTATACATTTTGTTTATATTTTGTATAATACTTTTAAGTGTGCAATAAAGAATTTTCTATCTATCTAATATTAAAAACTAGCGACCCGCCCCGGCTTCGCACGTTTTATCACTACATAGTATAAAACAAAGTCGCTTTTTCTGTCCCTATGTCCTTATGTCCCTTTGAATGCTTAAATCTGTAAAACTTCTATGTAAGTATATTTGTTTAATAAATGATTTAATATAATACGTACGTAGTTTAATGTCGCATACTGCAATACAATTTATAAACTACGTATGCCATGGCGCAAAACATCACAGTTACTCACGAAGGCGATAATAAGTGCATTAGTCATAGATAAGTGATTTTCAATGCCATGCTCTTGTGTTGCAATCAATGGTGTTTATACAGTAAGGAAATTACCATTAGTTTTATAAATAAAGGTGGCTATTCTTGCTACGTTTTTAATACGCAAACAATTTGAAGTTACCTAGCTCTTGCAAAGATAATTGTAAATATTTTTGTAGTTGACTTCTTGCGTTCTTACTGCTGTTCTTGGTTTTGTTTTGACTGTGTACCAATAAATAAAATATATATTTATTTAGTGTAATGTATTATGTATAGTATATTGGTTTATGTCAGTTTCAGTCTTATCTAGTACCAAGCACATAAAACAAGCTTTTTCACTACTTTTGACCCAGCATTATATACAGCCCCAAGCTAGCAGAGCTTGGTATGGGTACTAGATAACTGATATACCTACTTAACGCAATACATTACATAAATATATATTTTTATTGTAGGTAGAAAATACCCAGAACCTCGTAACTAATATTTTCATTTGCACAAAATGTTTTGCTAAGGTGGGAATCGAACCCGAAACCTGGATCGCAGGGGGCCTTCACCCTCCACGCCGGATCGGTCGTCTGATTAAAATGACTGGTGATTGTCTCTACCAAGAAAAAAGGAAAGTCTTCAATCTACTACTGTAAATAGATATTATGAAAACTTTTTTGAGAGCAGCTTGAAATATTTTAACTTTCGTTATTATTACTTCTTTACAAATGTTCACTTCGTTACTCCAAGTGTAAGATTTAGTACACGGATAGATTTCCTATGTAAGTGCGAAAACCTCTAAATCTTAAGAAACATTGTATAAACCCTTTCAATAAGTTACGCCACACACACGTATTACTTACATGTCTTGATCCTATTCCTACTTTTAAACCGGTTAGCTAATCTGCTTTTCTTAAAACCAGATAATTGACCGAACCATATAAGGGACATCATACGTATAGAGAATGAATCATGCGATTTAAGATTCCACAATGTAACGCGGATGGAAATACCCAACGTAGAAGTCTTTATTGAAGGAAAACAGTAAGATTCTAACGGCCGAATACTCAAACGCATCTCAGCTCATCAACTTGGCTGAGTTCTTCTTAAATCTGACGACGTCTTAAATTATAATGGTATACTCAAACGCTACTTATCAATAGTGAGATCGCGTTTACGTAAGCACGTCTCAGGTCCGTTTGATAGGGCAACAATTTAGCGAAAATTAAATATCATTTTTTTATTCATGGACAGGCTATAGCTTTTTGGGACTTTTTCCATAAATTTTGGTACAAAAACGTTTCATTGCATGGAGAAATGTCATTAAATTGTAAATAATTTTGAAAATGAAAATAACGAAACGTAAGTACATTTGTCAGTTCAGTCCAGTCATTACAAAATAAACAACAACAAAGTGAGATTCACATAAAGTTTTGATTATATTTTATGTATATTAGAAATACGATGCAATGGACGACTTAAATAAAACAGAAAACGCGTCAAGTTTTTCTTCAATGTGATGTTTAACCAAATCTTCCTCGCCTGAAGATAGTGAAGACAGAGAAGATACAGACATTGCATTCTCATCTTTTTCCAATAATTTTATTGATTAACTTCTGCAAAATACAAACTAAAAGCATAGAAAAATATACGATAATATTACATACTTTTATATTCATATTATATGCACCTGCGGTTCTATGGTGGAGGCCGATGGCCATGATCTGAACGACATAGTTCGTAGAGCTTTTCTATCGGCGAATGTGAAATAAATAAACATAATACCATTTATATTGTTTTATTTCAATATACCTTGAATAATTAAGAATTAAAATAAGTGCTTATCATATTTCTAACTTAGAAGTATTCATTATGTAGGTACAGACAGTACCTAGCGCTGGTTCAACATCATCCTCTCATAATCCTGATAGCATCCTCAGTATGAGTGAGAATGATGAGTATCATCATCATCAAACAAGTCTTGTCTAGACAAAGCTATGTTGTGAAGAATGGGCGGGACAATCTCCATCATAACCTGTAGCCCAATTTGTAAGCATGGGAACCTCCGTTTCATAATTCCAAAGAGCGTTTTAACAGGGTTCCGTGTGGCAATCTGGGCCCAATTATATGCTTTTCGGCTTGGTGACACGGAGTTTAGAATAGGAGTTAGTCACAGTATCTATCCTCAAACGAAACCCAGCTTTGAAATGGGCCTCATCACAGTCTCAAATATGTAAGATGCGTTTGAGTATTCGGGCGTTATTCAAACAATGTTTTACCTATAAAGAATAATGGAAAAATCACTGCATAGTAACAAAGCCGCTTTCTCTGTCCCTTTGCCCCTATGTATGCTTAAATCTTTAAAACTACGTAACGGATTTAGATGCGGTTTTTTTTAATAGACTGATTCAAGAGGAAGGTTTATATGAACAGATACTTAGTGATAAATCGCGATATAATTACCTTGTCAAGTTAAATGCAAATAATAATAATAAAATAATAATAAATAATAGCCCCAAGCTAAGCAGAGCTTGTGTTATGGGTACTAGATGACTGATAAACTGATATATAAATGTATTAAGAGCAGTCCTGGGCCGTATAGGCAGCGTTCTAGGGGGGGGGGGGGGGGGTTGAAGCTAATAATGAACGGCTCTGTACATGGGGCAGCGGAAAAAAGTTGCCTACACTCATAAAAGATTAGATTCAGATTTGTTCGAATAGGACAGGAATAGGATTTCCCGTTAATAAGAGCAGGGCAGACCATACTTGTTTAGATAGGCATAATCTCAAAAATACAAATGATTATTTATTATAAGAAAACTAAACAACCCATTAAAAACTGGCTTACAAGAAACAATATAAATAATAATAATAACCTACGAATCAAAACAACTTTTGTTTTGACATTTCAACAGATCGCAGGGTTTTTGAGACATTGACATCTGCGGAACATTCACTTTCTGATTTTTAGTGACTTTTTTATCTCAATAGTATTTTTGGTATTTTCACATTATCTTTTTGATTCCTATAGAAAATGTTGATTTTTTTAATGTGATTTTTTACCCCGGTGCGGTAGTCCCACGAATACAGAGTTAGGGAATACTGATCAAGGTCTAAGTCAGGCGCCCTCTTAATTCTTCTACCTATAAATATTTCACAGATACCAATAACTTGTAATGTAACAAGTTGCACCTCGCGGCTTCACCTGCGTTGAAACTTGACGAAAAGCCTATGTTTTATTACAGGCCTAGAACAACATCTTTTCAAAATTTCAGCCAAATCCGTTCAGTAGTTTTGGCGTGAAGAGGTAACAAACAACCATCCAAACTTTCCAATTTATATTAGTAGATATGTTTACTTCTACCTTGTAATATATAGTTGACAAGTTTTGTCGGGCATAGCGTGCAAAACTTAACTAAAAATAGTCGAGAAGACATTAAGCGTTAAGTATATAAATAGTTCACAGGCGTTTTTATGATGACATGCTTGAATATGAAATAGTTATAGCTCGCACGCTACTTTCTAAAAGTGTTCACTGTTTAGTTTACAACTTGTGAAAAAGAAAAGTAAACATAAATAATAAGGAAATTTAAGACCGCACATTCCCATATGTGTCTAAATCACTATCACTACATAATATAAAACAAAGTCTGTCCCTATGTCCCTTTGTATGATTAACGGCCGAATACTCAAACGCATCTCAGCTCATCAACTTGGCTGAGTTCTTCTTAAATCTGATGACGTCTTAAATTATACTGGTATACTCAAACGCTACTTATCAATAGTGAGATCGCGTTTACGTAAGCACGTCTCCGGTCCGTTTTATAGGGCAACAATTTAGCGAAAATTAAATTTCATTTTTTTATTCATGGACAGGCTATAGCTTTTTGGGACTTTTTCCATAAATTTTGGTACAAAAACGTTTCATTGTGTGGAGAAATGTCATTAAATGGTAAATAATTTTCAAAATGAAAGTAACGAAACGTAAGTACATTTGTCAGTTCAGTCCACTCATTACAAATAAACAACAACAAAGTGTGTGAATTTGATTATATTTTATGTATATTAGAAATACGATGCAATGGACGACTTAAATAAAACAGAAAACGCGTCAAGTTTTTCTTCAATGTGATGTGTAACCAAATCTTCCTCGTCTGAAGATAGTGAAGACAGAGAAGATACAGACATTGCATTCTCATCTTTTCGCAATAATTTTATTGATTAACTTCTGCAAAATACAAACTAAAAGCATAGAAAAATATACGATGATATTACATACTTTTATATTCATATTATATGCACCTGCGGTTCTATGGTGGAGGCCGATGGCCATGATCGATACGACATATTTCGTAGAGCTTTTTTATCGGCGAATGTGAAATAAATATACATAATACCATTTATATTGTTTTATTTAAATATACCTTGAATAATTAAGAATTAAAATAAGTGCTTACCATATTTCTAACTCAGAAGTATTCATTATGTACAGACAGTACCTAGCGCTGGTTCAACATCATCCTCTCATGATCCTGATAGCATCCTCAGTATGAGTGAGAATGATGAGTATCATCATCATCAAACAAGTCTTGTCTAGACAAGGCTATGTTGTGAAGAATGGGCGGGACAATCTCCAACATAACCTGTAGCCCAATTTGTAAGCATGGGAATCTCCGTTTCATTATTCCATAGAGCGTTTTAACAGGGTTCCGTGTGGCAATCTGGGCCCAATTATATGCTTTTCGGCTTGGTGACACGGAGTTTAGAATAGGAGTTAGTAGGAGAAATCGTAGAGCAATCAAGATTTAGTCCACTGCTTGTATCGCGTGATTCCTGTTTGTAAGAGGTTGCATGTAGCGGATTAGCATAGTTACACAAATGCTTCACAGTGTCTTTCCTCAAACGAAACCCAGCTTTGAATTGGGCTTCATCCATCATAGGTTCTCCTCAAAAGCGTGAAATTTGTCAACATTCCTTCGCCGATTCCGCTAATCTTCACCGTCCGAAAACGAAGAAAGTGAAGATACGTACATTATTATTCTAAGCGTACATTATTACCTATAATAACTTTAAAAATTTAACTAGAAAACAAAGCTAGGAACGTCCTAGCAATGTAAGATTGGTCACGAGCATTCTCAGATTTGAACGCGAGCTTATAGATCTGAGACGTCGTCAAACAGCTGAGAAGTCTTTGTGAATACCAATTTTACTGTAAGTCGTCGTTATGTCAGAGTTTGGGATGATCTCAAATGCAGCGTGCTTAAATTTTAGGATTGACGTTTGAGAATACGATTTTGAAGTATAACGACGTCTCAAACAGCTGAGACGGTCTCAAATATGTAAGATGCGTTTGAGTATTCGGGCGTAAATCTTTAAAACTACGCAACGGATTTTGATGCGGTTTTTTTAATTGATAGAGTGATTCAAGAGGAAGGTTTATACGTATAATAAAAACGTGCGAAGCCGGGGCGGGTCGCTAGTATAAATATATAGTAAGAAATCTACCCCGCGTCTCGAGTTATCACCTGCGGTCACGTAAAATGCTATGACAGTGACGAAACGCTGCATTATTATTATTCATATCACGGAGTATCGAGGTCTTTGGTGTTATTGCATGATTCATGGTTCAATGTCTTATCTCTTTGGCGACCTCTAAGGATAAACAAGTTAGTATAAATAAATAATAGTAAAAAAATATAAAAATCTTATTTAGGTGGAACTTCAATTCCATGTTTACGCCAATGACCATGGTAACGGCAGGTAGAGGCTGTTAAGGCGCAAACAACATTTAAAGTGGAGCCCCCCTTATTTTTCATATAGAGTAAAACTCCTTAAGACGATTTCTCAGGGAACCTACCAAAAACGATTCTAAAGCTAGGTTCATATTGCTGTGTCGGGGTGTGTTGTGGCGCGACAGAACGCATCGGTCTCATAGATTAAGTATGACTAGATTCACATTAGCGACAGATCGCGCCACACCCCAACACAAGCTACTAATGTGAATCTAGTCATACTAAATCTATGAGACCGATAGCGTTCTGTCGCGCCACAACACACCCCGACACTGCAATTTGAACCTAGCTACCTAGCTACCTTAGGCGTGAAAGCGTATTATGCGGGATAGGGAAAATAAAACGTACCTACTACATATTATTATCTATTTTGTTCTACTTTTGATTTATATAGGTATTAAATTAAACATGTATAAATTACATTAAATACTTAGTGTAATTATAATTAAATTCCGTTACTACGCGAAATTGGTGGCCACCAAAGGCAACTTCGTACCTCTTCCTAAAGTAGACAAAATAAAACTACTACAGATGCATTAAAAAAAGTTTACGATACATTTAACAAACTGTACCTGTAAATTTTGGAAATTCCTTTAACGAAATTATATGATAAAATAAGTGTGGGCGCCACTTTAGGTGCTGTTGCTTAGAAATCAATAAATTTATTTCTTTAGGCTTACAAAATACGCACTTAGTCAAGTAATATTTTTCTCTTTCTTAGATATCATAACTGACCAAATGAGTTTGTCATAAGAGCTTTTTTGAAGTCAATACGACAGCGAAGTTTTGTAGTAGGTAAACGAAAATATCGGCAGAATTTTTGGATTTTATCGTAATTTCAAATTCCAAGAAGAATCCGTCATGAATGCAAGAGATAAACGTAAAACTTTATCTACCAAGTCTAAAATTTTTACGACTTGCGTGTTAAACTCATCCTTAGGTAAACAACGAAGATAGTAGATATCTATGGAATTTGTTTGATAACGATTTCTAAAAAACTGATTCATTTCTAATAAGAGAAATTAAAGGAAAATAATAAAGTCTGTTGTCGGCGTACCTACTAAGACTAGATTTCGTAAACGTAACGGTGTTTGGAATGAAATAATACATTCATCTGAAAATAGATATAACTTAACATAGGTATTTTAATTTCAATGTAACTATTACTATACACTTTAAATCTGACTACACCGTGAACATGTTTTTTTAAACACGTTTTAAGACACTTTTGGGAGGCAAATATTCAACATTCTTTTTCATTCTAAAAGGAATAAACATACTCCAATTGCCTGTTAGACCAGCGGTTTAGGCTCTGTATTGTGATTAATTTAGTTACTTATTTATTACTTACTTATCTATTCCTAAATACTACTTTTATACGTGATATATAATAAAAAAAAATAGGTTCTTACCTCTTTGCACAACTGGCGACAAAGTTTGAGATTGCTTGGCTGGTTTTATAATTTTATTCTTTCCTGTCGCCACCAAAGAACTGAAAAGAAAACATCTATTTAAAAATGCGGTCATAATAAGTAAGGGTTTGTGAGAGCCTTTTACCAAGTGACTTACAAAAACTTGACTCATAGATAGTGATCAACTGTTTTGATATATTTTTTTTATATTTTCTATCGTAAAAAAATTATTTTTAACGAAAATGGAAATAAATATTGAGTCAAAAAATAATAAATAATGTTGGACCACACAACATCATCTAGCCCCAAGCTAAGCTAAGCCCTAATGCATCAGTTGAAGTATTTGAAGTGATCCATTTCAATACCAGTCTAAAGCGACCCGAATAAACAATTTTACCTTGGAAAGAGTCCAACTTCCAAAGTCCTTTGATTCTGGCCCTTCCACCAATGCAGTTCCGGTCTTCTGTCAATGAGAATGATGGCATCTCCAGCGTCCACAGACATCTGGCCTTGTCGTCGATAGCTGTTGAACAATAAACTGAGCTAGACAATGCCTGTTTTTTGTTTACATTGGGCTTATTGACTAACTGAACTGATAGTCGAGATCGATTCATTTTTGACATTTGAAACATAGCCTGGACTTCGATTGTACCACTGGTTGTTTTTTCACATTTGAATTTAATTGATAATCGATTTCAAGTTAGAGAATAAGGCAGCAGAACACTGGAATACGGGTACGTAAATTACGTTTGATTAGCTGCTATCAAACGAATATTGTAATCGCGTAAGTTTGTAAGTATGGATGGATGGATGGATGTTTGTTACTCTTTCACGCAAAAAGTTCTGGACCGATATGGATAAAATTTGGCACAGAGATTATAGTCTGGAATAACACATAGGCTATATTTTATCCCGGAATTCCCACGAGAACTGGAATTACGTGGGTAAAACCGCGAGGCACTGCTAGTAGTAAAATATGTGCAGGCGTCATCATAGTTTACGTTGCCATTTGTCATGTTTTTAATGTAAGTAGGTATAGGTACAGTCCGTTAACAGTTATTTTGCCTCTACCTTTACCAACAAAGAGAATATAATCAAGGATTAGAAACAAATTAAAATTAGTATTTACAATTGAAACAATTTAACAGCTGACAGGTTGCAAAAAGTTGCTAAGTAACTAATGGTAAAACAACTGAGCTAATGGTAAAACAACTGAGTAGCTAATGGTAAAACAACTGAGCAATTTATCAACTGTTATACAAAACTTTTTCGAAACTTTAAAATCGTAATATTCTAGACATAGCGTACCTACATTAGGTACTACCTATGGAGACATCACAAGAACTAAAACAGTTAAAAGTAGATTCGTAGTACAACAACTCACCTTAGCGACGCAACAGCAGTTTCAAACTTATTCATCTCCATATACCGCTGTATCCCGGCGAAGGTCGGTCGCTCCTTAGGATTGAGGTCCCAGCACTGCATCATCAGCATGTAGACATCACATGAACTACACCAGTTTAAACTAGATTCACAAGAACTACACCAGTTTAAAGTAGATTCGAAGTACAACAACGCACCTTAGAGAAGCAACAGCAGTTTCGAACTTATTCATCTCCATATACCGCTGTATCCCGGCGAAGGTCGGCCGCTCCTTAGGATTGAGGTCCCAGCACTGCATCATCAGCATGTAGCCATCACATGAACTACACCAGTTTAAACTAGATTCACAAGAACTACACCAGTTTAAAGTAGATTCGTAGTACAACAACTCACCTTAGCGACGCAACAGCAGTTTCAAACTTATTCATCTCCATATACCGCTGTATCCCGGCGAAGGTCGGTCGCTCCTTAGGATTGAGGTCCCAGCACTGCATCATCAGCATGTAGACATCAGGAGGGCACGCGCCGGGCGCGGCCAGCCGTTGGCCTTCCCGCATTATTAGCCTCAAGATCTCTGATCCGTTTAAACCTGTTGCGGAAATGGTACATTGCTTCAAATGGTCATTGCGATCTGAGGTGATAATGCGGGTTGTTTAATCAAGCGTGCCTATCAATTTGGAGGTAGGTAATGTACGCAATTCCCGGCTTGTTTTAGAAACTAATCCTTAAGAACTATGGATATTTTACTATCATAGTTGGATAAGTTTGATTGGAATCTTGGTGTTCTTCAACACAAATCAGGTTAGAAGTTAATTGACAACTGTTCATAAATTTTAGTTATTAGATGAAATACAATTGTTCATTAAGTTTGACAGTGTGTATTAATTTACCTGAATAATTACCAGTTAAAATCTTACTAGCAAGAAGCAACTAGTGAAAATTCTAAGTAGATGTATGAAATAACTATGTGTGTGTTGTGTATAACTTACTACTTGCATATTTGTAATTATATGCTATGGAAACAATATCTGCTTAATAGTTCTATTGTTTATTGAATTGGGTAAATGTAACATGAAATCAAATTCTAAGCTTCACTAGATTTCCACTGCCATGAGATAGGTAACATAGATAGAACTACAGAGAATAAATCCTTGAAAAATGGAAGGCTTTAGGCCAAAGGATAAAACTAGTTAAAAATCGATCTTTTTCTGATTCCGACTTAAGCTTAAGACTGACGGATGTATTTAAACTGCACTAAGACTGCAAATTTGCATTTTAAATGTAATTAATATGACTGTAATAAAACTGCTCATCCTCTGAAATCGGGCTGCATGGTTTTTGGATTGCAGTTTTATTAGTTGTATTTGAACAACTGGCAGGCATTTTACTTAGACATAATTCCTTTTCTTTCAACATAATGCTGAGTTAGGGCCCTTTTATAACAATGTTGTATGTACTGTACATCCTATTTATAAGTGAGTTGTATCTTTCGTTGTGCATCTATGAGAGAAGAGTTGATTGCAGAATGTAATGTTAATGTCCTTGATGTGGGTTTATTTCAGAGTGTGCTAGCGGAACAAACTTCTGTTGCCGCTGTCACTCTGTATAGGTCCGCATGTAAGATACTTGTAAATAGTGATTAACTAGTTAAGAAATCCTATGGGACTGACTTAGTCATTGTTAGACTCAAAGTCCCCAAATTAAAATAGAATAAAAAAAAAAAAAAAAAAAAAATCTTTCGTTGTTATAAATAAATTATTTTCTATTTTATTCTTATCTTTATTCCCTTATCTTCACATACTTCGCGCCATTATCTATATATCTCTAACTTAAACTCACCGATCCAAGGTTCCTCCCCAAAAGTATACATCTCCCAAAGCGCAACGGCAAACATCCACACATCCGAGGCGTGCGAGAACTGCCGCGTCCGTAACGACTCCGGAGCGCACCAGGGGAACGGCACGCGCCTTCGTTCCGACATCACGTAGCAATCGTCCGCGTCGGGCAGAGCTCGCATTAGCCCAAAGTCACCGATTTTTACCTGATTTGGGGAATACAGTTGTTTTTTATTATTTACTAGCGACCCACCTCCGCTTCGCACGGTTTTATTATACGTATAAATCTTCCTCTTGAATCACTCTACCTATTAAAAAAACCGCATCATAATCCGCTGCGTAGTTTGAAAGATTTAAGCGTACAAAGGGACATAGGGATATAGGGACATAAGGACAGAGAAGCGAAAGCGACTTTGTTTTATACTATGTAGTGTCTAGCAGCGCCTCGCGGTTTCACACGCGTAATTCCCGTTCCCGCGGGAATTCCGGGATAAAATATAGCCTGTGTGTTATTCCAGACTATAATCTATCTCTGTGCCAAATTTCATCCAGATTTATTCAGTAGTTTTTGCGTGAAAGAGTAACAAACATCCATACATCCATACTTACAAACTTTCGCGTTTATAATATTAGTAGAGTTTTATGTGTGAGTACTTATTTAAATTTAATAGCTAATCTAAAACCGTGATTCGGTTTGTCTGAAAGCCTCTTAGAGCAGTGTTCCCAAAGGACAATCAATCAGTTAGCTGCTTCATCAATTAAGCACTTGGATATTATTATTTACTTTTTTAAGAATTTGAGTCTCAGAACTCTAAAGAACACTGACCCTTAGTCTAGTTAGAGGACCAAATAGATTGTACGGTCTGAGTGTTGCTGCATAGATATTATTAAGTAATGATTGTACACTATTACAAGCTCAGACAGTAAATATCTCCAACAATTTTTGCTTCGAAACAATTTTGATTACAATTAAAAAAGTAATATACTAGATTTTCATCGCCATATGATTTTAATATGATGTTAAACAGATCTTAGTTTAACATCACTCACATAAGAGTGTGCGAATTGGCAATTTACACAGTTAACTAGCATCATACATAACAGACTGATTAACACAACTGAAGTGAAGACAAGTTTATTTGATTAATGGACTGAAATCTTACCATGCTGTAAGATTTAAATCAAAAGGAGGTCTATTTAATTCTATTAAATGTAAAAAATTAACAAAACTTACTAAATCTAAATTGGTCAGCAAGATGTTCCTGCAAGCTAGATCCCGATGCAAAAATCGGCTCTTTTCCAAATGTGCCATCCCCGCTGCCACTTGAGTTGACCATTTAGATATGTAATTAAGAGACACTTTGCTGTCTTGAGCCCTTATGTAATCTAGTAGAGCACCCATAGGGGCCAGTTCACAGACCATCATCAATGGATGGAACACAACCCCATGCAGCTTTATTAAGTTAGGGTGTTTCAAACAATGCATGGCTTCCACTTCACGCCTGAAGTCATCATAGATTCCTGGCTGTGAGAATGCATCGGCTTTTAATACTTTTATCGCAACAGGTACACTTTGCTGGTCCGGTAGTTTCCATTCACCCCTTTTGACAACTCCAAAGGAGCCTGTTCCTAGCTCGTTGTGCAACCTGAAACAATTAACCCTTTAATGTCCATCTCTTACCTATTAATTTATGAGATTTTCAAGTGATATTACAATATAATGACAAATATAGGATACTTTTTCTCAAGTTAATTGTTTGTGTTGCATAATTTTCTGTTATGTATTCAACATGGTCTCAGACAAAAGCTGAAGTTTACCAGAAGTACCTCTTAAGTGTGATTCTACTACTGAACAAACCTCCTCCAAACATACTTTTTTTGGGCCTGCCAAGAGTGTTGATTATGGAAAAACCCAGTGTTTGATTGCCCCTAGCTAGGGAAAAATGATTGTACAATCAGCAAATATTTGTTCCAGGGGTCTGGGTGTTTTCTATGTATAATAAAAAATATCTATCTAAGTAATGTATTGTATTAAGTATATCAGTGATCTAGTACCCATAAAACAAACAATGCTTAGCTTGGGGCTAGATTATGCTCTTGTGTGTGAGTCAGTCTAGCATTATTTATTTATAGCTTCTTCTCATCCCCTGGTAGGCTCCCTCCCTAGTCAACTCTTACAACCAAAGGTACAGTAATTCAAGGGAAATAAAATTTCTCTTACACTATGTCCTTTTCCAAAATAATGCATGTGGTTCTGGATTCTGTCTGTGCTGCTTTTGGGATAATATCTTTTTCCTTTATTGAGCTTGAAGAACCAAAAAGTTTGTTCCAAAACTTGCGGTTCCAAAGCTGAAGTTTTTTCTTCCTGACTGTATCAAAAAGCCTGCGGATCCCGGGCTTGCTGATGCCAATCCTCTCAAGATCATCTGAGTGCACATAGTCGAAATGAGCAAGCCTTGTTATCTAAAATAAATTATAGAATTATAAACATATGTTTGTAGAGAGACCTCTAGATTATTTGCAACAGTCTGCAGTTAAGAAGCTCTTCGTTTAATTGTATTTACTAGTTCTGAATCGTTTAAACTTTGTTTTGTAATTTTCACTGAAAGAGAAATATTTTCAATTACACACATCTTATGTAGGTCTTTGGGATTGTTGTGCTCTTATTTATGTACATCATTAGCAACAGCCCAAAGTCAAAGGCCTATAAATTTGTATCATTTTGTACGGCGAACATCAATAAAAACATATTGTAATTGTTATCTTATTACCTGCAACTGGTCTCTAATGGGCTCATAGAACTGTTCCAGCTGAACATGCTGCAAGATCTCTGAAAGCCAATCAGTCCCAGAATCCATTTTGCCACTATCGTTTTCTTGCTTCAGCCTTGTACACAAAACGTAGCATCTCGTGCCAGCTCTAAATCAAGCAAGAAGGTTTATTAGTCACAGAGGATGTGCGAGTCTATTTCGCACGATTGGATATTTTTTTACACATTACACAGTATTCACGAAACGGCAGATAAATATACTTGATAATCAATTCACGAATGCGATGCTTCTTTAGTTACAAAGAGAAAAGGCAATAATCGACAGGCATCGCAAATATTTTTCTATTTTTCAAGGAAAACGAGATTTAGCAACACAACCCACAACAACGAAACGAACGTCCAAAATTGTGTAAATTTTTGACATGACAGTTGACAGCTAAAGAGCCAAGTGCTTCCACCTCGAATTCAGGGACCAGTAAAAACCAAAGATTCTTGCGTGACTACAAAAAGAACTTAGAAGTTTGTTTGATAGAAGAAATCTGGTACTAATGAATGTCATATAATAAATAAATACAGCTAATCTCACAACACCGTGCTTTAACTTAATAAAAATTAGATAATTTAGGATAGGTACAATACGTTCCTGGCAGGTTTTTTTATTCTTAATAATGAAATTTAGGTAAGTAATTACATAGTTACCCTTTAGTATTGTGCTGTTACCAATAATATTAATTAAGTACCTATTTTTGTTATCTTATCTAGCATAGTGCCATAATTATAAGCTCCCCTTAGCTACGCAACGTACGTATACAGACAGCAGCATTACTCAATAAGGAAGTTTCCAATTTCACAAAAATAAAAACGATTTATGTAAGTTTTAGGGCATATATATTACAATAAATATGGTGAAAGAATTATTTTGATAACTTGAAAAATGACAAAGTTATTCCACTTTTACTGAATCAAAAACGAATTAGAAAATAAGCGGTAGGCATTTGGCCTGTGACGTCATAAGTTCCCGCGGGTCAACGGCACAGGTGGGGGGAAAGCGCTTTTCGACTGTTTCGAGTGTTTCATCGTTATTTTTCTCAAAGTAAGTACATGGAACGTGGTGTGGGCGAGTGTCTATGTAAAGTATATTAATTTATTTCATATAGATACGATTTATTATATATTTATTTATTATAATATAGATTTATTATCGACTTTTCTGAACATAATTTAAGTAATAAGTTAAATTATGTACTTATATTATAAGTTATTATAATAATGATAGATAATATTATCATATTCTGTTTATATAACTTTTTATTTTCCATTTCTATATTTAGGTACCTAGCGATAAGACCGCCCTTTATAATTATGTAGACTTAGTATGTAGTATTTTTATGTTCTCTTTTCTTTCTTTGTGTGGTAGGTTTAAGTATAATAAAGTGTTTTCTATTCTACTCTAATTTATGTAGATTACTAGCATCTGCCCGCGGCTTCGCAAGCGTTTTTGCTATGAAAACGTCTAAAGGCTATTTCTATTGCATGGGAACTGATTTATAGGATGAAAAGTAGCTTACGTGTTATTCCAGGGCTAAAACTACTTAAGTCTATTCCGAATTTCAGCTCGATCAATTTAGTAGTTTTTGTGTGAAAGAGGAACAAACATCCATACATTCATACATTTATAATATTAAGTTAGGATTTAAAAAGAAGCTTTTAAAGCTGTAGATCTGCTCGAGAAAGCTACGGTAATTTCTCTCACAATAATTTAAGTAGTCATTGGTACATGAAATAGGTACATAATCATTATACTGTATTCGAAAAGTTAATCACCTGTACAAGTTTCGACGCTAAAATCCGGCCGTATACTTTTGCCTAATATTCGGCTATTCGATCGATTGAATTGAAATCGATCAGGGGGCTCGCCGAATATTCGGTATACCTACTGCCAAATAGATTTTTCGTTGCAATCCTAGAAATAACTCTATCCCTTACATTTAACCTACGCCGTCCTTGTCTTTTATTTCCAATGTTTTCCGGAAGCTATATCTATCTCTGTCATTCCCACTTGACTCTGTTCTTCCTTTCGATTCGTTCGAGAACCTTGGCATACCTACCTATGCTTGAAAGTCTAGAACGTTCATAAGATACTGGATTATTCTTTGGATTTCTGCTCATTCCCAAAAGCTCTTCAATGTTCGACTATCAAGGCGAAGAAAATAACCCTTATTAACACAAAGGAAGGTAGGTACATAAATTGATCTAGGTAGGTATAACAAACAGATCGTTGTAGAGATATCGCGTAGGTAGGTATAGGTACTACCTACTCTATTCTGGGTATGATGATTGATGATAACATTGATAACTGAAAATTATGTAGGTAAGATTTTGAACTCTAGGTATAGGCATAAGAATAAATAATAACTATACCTACTTATTCTTATGGTATAGGTAACCAAATCTTAAGAAAAATACAAGCTAGGTATATTAAAACTATGTAAACGTTGTCCTGCACAGATTCCACAACGGTAATAAATATCCGTTCCGTCTTGATTTAGTATTTTAGATTTGTTTAAGGTTACCGCGCATAGAAACTACTAGACTCGAGCGGAGTTATGACGTCATGACGTTGTTGAGCGGCCGTGCGCCGAGAAGTTTTAAAGCGGACGGGAAAAGTATCATAACTTCGTCATTTATGAAGATAATTGAAAAAAAATTTCAGTGGGCTTTATTGCAAGTATAGTATTATTTTTTTACATATAAATAAAAAAATCGGAAACTTCCTTATTGGTAATCCACTCACAGAATATGTCTATTACATATTCTGTGAGTGGATTACCATTCAATAGCACCATTATTACCATTATTATTTATTGATAAGGAAGAACGAAGGTTCAAACCCTTGAACATAAAAAATATTGATTTTGTATC
The DNA here is from genome assembly GCA_944547425.1 of Eupithecia centaureata. Classification (NCBI taxonomy): domain Eukaryota; kingdom Metazoa; phylum Arthropoda; class Insecta; order Lepidoptera; family Geometridae; genus Eupithecia; species Eupithecia centaureata. Next base: position 10,945,752 of record OX155682.1, on the reverse strand, counting down.
GTGTTATATTTTATTATTAAGGTTGCCAACCGTACTCTAAAATAGATTATTGTACTCTATATCATGAAGGCGTACTCTATAATCTGTAACACTAATAGAGTACGCCAAAATACTCTTTTTGATTCAATGTTAACTATGTTAGTGCCAGTCATGTTTAAATATTGCACACCCATTATCAAAACCAGAAAGTCGACTTTTTCGACTTACGCATATATGAATGAATGAGTTTAAGAATGTTTAGAGTAACTAGTACAATTCTTATGAAATTATAGAATAATATTTTTGATAACAACGAAAATTACAATCGAGGAATAGAAAAAAATAAAATTAGTATACACAACTACTAGTAAGTAACTAATAATATACAATTGAAAACATTGAGCTAAATGCAGACGGATACAAACAGTCAAGTAGCTCAAACAGGTAGCTCAATTGATCCATGTTAATACCAGTCGGAAGAGTCCCCAAGACATTGGCTGCATTACCACGTTGTATGGCAATGCTGATGCGCTGAGCCAGATACTCACCAGCTATCGGGTCATGCGTCGCATCGACCAGACGCTTAGATAATTTAAAAAAAACCAGAGAGCCTCGGTACCCCACGGACATAGGGTCTCGACTCCTAGGGGAGCAAATGCGTAGGTTCTGTCGAGACCTGCATATTTGCGCCTCTTGATATCCTCAGCCAAATCTGCCGCCACACTAGCCCTCGTGGATGTCCAAGAAAAATTGATATACGCTCAAAAATTTACTAAAAACACCTGTTTCAAAATTTTAATAAATGATACTCTATTTTTTAAGAGCGTACTCTTTTTTACCAGTTTTGAAGTCAGAAATATTCTATTTTTACAAATAAAAGTTGGCAGCCCTATAGTTATCTAACCTACCTGTTTGGACCGCGGCAAATCTAAAAATTTTACCTTTTTGAATAGGTACGCCAAATCTATGTTGCGCAGATGTTTTAGCATTGCGTAGAGTATTTATATTCTCTTTGTTGCGTAGCACTCTACATACATTGTGGTTTTAGCATAAGGTTTTAGCTAACCAGGATTTTTTTACAAGAATAATACTAATTAAACGGCTCATAAAAAACAGACAAGATTTTCTGCTGCTCAGTTTAAAAACTAGTATAATAGTAATAAGTTAACTCACTATAATTATCTTGAAATAATAACAGCATTGAATGCGAAAGCCAAGATGGAAGAATTTTACGTTTTGGACAATACCAAGTCCCAAGATTTAGACGAAAACAAAGAAATTGACTTTGGTTGCGTACCGGTCGATACATCTGCTGAGAAGTGTTTTTATATTGTAAACGACTCGAATGTAAGTTTCTTTTTACCAACCCATCCATATAAATAGCACTGCAGTTCTTATTTAGGTAACCCCGAACCTATTTTACCAAGTAGGTACCTACCACACTGGTGAGTGAGCCCACAGCAACGATCCAGGTGACCGGCGGCGGCGCTCGGTGCACGTGCCTATAAGTGAAAAAGCTTAATAGTTCCTCATAATGTAACATTTATGCTTCGGGAATCGGAGGAACTATTCATAACACAGTTAATAGCCATAGCTGAAACTACTAAATTCCATGACGGGGCTGCTAACTTGACAGGCACCACCATTAGGCTGCTTTTCCACTAAAGATGTGCCCACTGCATCAGTCACAAAATTTCGTAGCTCGCTCCGCCCAACGTATGCAAATACGTTCTTAGTAGAAGTTTAAAAGGTTTTCTTCTTTAATAGCTTTTATTTCGCAGCTCATAACGAAGAGACAGTCTCTAGTCCATTTTCGACCTCGTTTTCGCATCTTTTTCGCTGCTCATATGCAATTATGATGCATGGAAGGTTAAGCTAGGTTCATATTGCTGTGTCGGGGTGTGTTGTGGCGCGACAGAACGCTATTCGGTCTCATGGATTTAGTATGACTAGATTCACATTAGTAGCTTGTGTTGGGGTGTGGCGCGATCTGTCGCTAATGTGAATCTAGTCATACTTAATGTATGAGACCGATAGCGTTCTGTCGCGCCACAACACACCCCAACACAGCAATATGAACCTAGCTTTATTTTTGACTTTATTGCTACCCCGGCAAAAACATTTGGTCTACTCGACAATCCACAATGATGCTAATCAAAAGCATGATAAAGTTACTATAACTTACTCTAACCATTATCAATCTGCTGATAAGCATCTTACCTAATCTTAAACCTAAAGTGCAGTATAACTATAGTTAAATCAATGTTTTTAGAAAGAATTAACTTACCGCATATCCCTACCGCAAGTAATCGATAACATCGACCGTGTTTTCCAAATTACCGCTCCTTTATATCCGGTAAGGCCGAAACAAAGGGCTAAAATAAACGTTTGGTTTAAACCGACGATATCTGACCAATCCTACACAGAGTCCTGTGTCGTGGACGATACTGATGGGAATAACTACAGGCTGACTGTGACGGGACGGTGCTTGGGTAAGAAATAAAAACTTATTTTGCTCATGTTCTTATACTGCGCGAAAAGGCAAGTTTGCATAGTGTGGGACGCCATTTCCAAGTTTCACAGAGCTAGAGGCATAAGAATAAATAATAACTGAGTAGAAGGGACTCTTCTTTGATCTAGTCCCAAATGCCGCCATTTATATACCTGCTTCCCCCTTCACCTCGTTACGTCCCTCTGTCGTCCAGGCGTTTTGCCAGGGTTGCTACTGCACTGTACCGCCGCGCCCCGCCGCCGCCCCGTCGCGAGGCGAGGCGAGTGAGAAAAGGTCAACGACCGATGTTCACGTTCCTTTGATTAGGTACCTACCTAATTAGTTAGATAGGAACCTACAAAAACACAATAATATTTAGAAAATATTACTTACATAGGGTATGTATTATCATTATCTTTTATCAATCTAAAAAAACTTAAATTTGTCTTCGTTTTGAGTTATTATTACAACCGATCACACCCCAATAACTTGACCGTGTTGTCATATTATAGAGGTACGTACCTAACTTACACAAATATTAAAATCCACGTGCGGCGTTGCTGGCTGTGACAGCCCTACTGAATGGGCCCGCCCACTGCACGTTTAACGTGCAGAATCGCGTAGGCTAATATCGTGACCTTGAGCGCGTTCGGAGCGAAGTTTCCCTTCTGCTCTGTTTTTGTCTATTCTTATGATAGTAGGTATCATTGATACTCGTTCGGAATAGGTAAAGTAAGAAAAATTTAAGTAAAATAATTGAGCTCACTTCAGACTGTTGCAAACAACCTTCAGGTACCTAACCAAACTGATACCTACATATCAATACCAGTCGGAAAGCATTTGCATTCGCGAATCTCGAAAATTTGATATTCGTTACATTAGTAAGTAACTACATAACATTATCAAATCCATTATAGGTCCGAAAGTATCGCTTAGCAGAAAAAATATTTGCTTCCGAATATGCAAGAATGTATCAGAAGATCGGAAAGAACAAATAAACATGGTCAACAAATCTTGCGTCGAGACAACCTATCAGTGGCTGCATCCGATAGGCGACAAAGGAAATTTTCAAGTAAGTTCACTGAGGATTTTTAATAGGGTTAAACATCTTTACTTAATAATTTGTAACCATCATTAGACAGGGAAATACGTACCTACCTACCTGATATGGGGGTAACTCTACCAACTGCCAACAGGATGCATCTTTCACCAAGGAAATTCTCTGAAAATGTATGATAGGTTTACATCTTTACTTACCAAATCATACTACTGCCTTCAGTTGGTATGCATCTTCATCATCGAAATATAGGTACAAGTAAATTCTCAGAAAGTGTTTGATAGGGTTAAGTTTCTTTACCAAATATAGTGAAAATTGTAAATACTAGTTTTAATTTTTCTATTCCTTGCTTGTAATTTTCGTTGTTAATAAAGTTTTTAATAAACAATTTAATAAATCAAAAAAAAATATAGTGAAATCATTATTAGACATAGGGCCGGTTTTTCAATTCCCAGATAAATCGCCGAATAGTTATCCCACCGATAAAATTAACTGACTGTTTATTTGTTGGTTAACGATTTTCAATTTTTCATTCATTTTTATAATTATCTGAGGTTTTAGCCTGCTAACTTCGTTTCAAACAAGTGTGAGAAAGATGCAAGGATACAGAATTCCACATCTTAGAGTGAAACAGAAATACAACACGTATTATACATTTTGATGTTTATTGCCAAACAAAACATAATTAATACGTACCTAGGCACATCGTTTTGTGATTTTTCACAATAATGTAAAATTGAGTTGTATTGAGATAATTTCGTTAAAATATGATCGATATGAAGAAACGTGAACTTTCCTCCATCTTTGAGAAATTGGAAGTGTATTTATCAACCGAATTCGTTATGAGATATAAGATTGGACATATAAAAAAAAAGAAGCTGTTTGGAGTGCTATTGCCACGGCTTGCCATGTAAAGAAGTTGTTCGGCCTGTTACGTATTTCTCTAGGTTTTCTATCATTATCATTATCAGCCCATATGCCACAGCTGGACCCTCTCTTATGAGCGCCATAGCGCCCTGCCTTCAGCTTGACGCAGCATCTGCCAGCAGTCTTTCACAGATCGTCATCCCACCTGGCCGGACGGCGTCTTACACTACGTTTGCCAAGTCGCGGTCTTCACTCAAGATCACTAAAACACGGTTTTCTATCAGCTGGATAAACGTTAATCAAGAATTTGTCTATCTTCTTTGATAGCTACGACTTCAACAACGTCAAAAATTGCCATTAGGTAGCCATTCAAGGCTGTACCATAACCTAAAAAGTCGAACGTAACAGAGGGATAGGTACTAACTGGCTCTTGAACTGACAGATAATACCTCCGTTAACGGATTTATTCCTCAGTTAACTGCTATCTGACTGTTGAAAAATGAAATTACCGCTATCTGTAGAATAAACCCTATCTGGCTGTTTAACTGAGGATTGAAAAATCGGCCCATAGGAGAATACGTACTACCTGATTTTGAGGAAACTCTACCAACTTTCAACAGTATGCATGCACCCTGAGGTTTCCCAGGCTTATGTTTGGAGACCATTGTTAGATAGAGATAGGTAAAGAATTTTCTGTTGTTAAATACGTGCATAAAAAAAATATAAAAAGAAATGTTGAACTATATATTTTGACCAACTTTAAAAGAGTTTAAATTTATCATTTAGCATTTTCTTGTAAAATAAATTTAAGAGCCTAGGTACCTATTTATAAAGGGATCTTGTAGTTGTAGGGGCCATGGAAAACACATTTTACCTAAGTTTATTTTTAAATGGAGACCTTTGATTGATTCTGTATTTTGCAGATATCAACAGGAAATTGTGGACTTATCAGGGCATACGAAACAATAACAACTACGATTACCTTCAATGGGTTGTCTCTGGGAATTTATACTACTGAACTAGTCTGCTTAGTTCTGTATCAGGTAAACTACAAGGCATTTTACTTAAAAAAAAGAGGTCCTCAATTAAAATGTATTTTTGTTAGTGTTAGTAGATAACTTTTTTCTTTCGCGCCGATTTTGATGGTTATTTTTATTTGGAAGCTGGTTTCTTGTCATTTCATGAAGGCTTGACATGACACCAGTTTGGTTTTGGTACCTATTCTTAATAATAAATATCTACTTATTTTTTGTGATCCCGAGGTGGTCTAGTCGGTAGTTGTTTGAGTCTTGAATTGTTGAAATTTGAAGTCGAAATTAGTTTATGTAAAACATATTTTAAAAATTAGATTAGTTACCTATCTACCAACTCTGAAAGGTGATTGTAATTTTAGATTCTGCCCGCGACTAAGCACGCGCTTTTCTGGTGTAAAAAAAACTGTTTTCGTTATTTTATTGTTATTCCCATCTAAACTTTCATTAGGTTTCCTTCAGCTACTTAGAAGTGAAAAAGTAAAAGACAGATAGAAAGAAAAGCTTTTGCATTTATGATAACAAAGAAAGAACGGACTGCTGGTATATTTGCATAGCAATTTACAGCTACAAAACACTAATTACTAGTGACGGAATATCGAGTTAACAATAAAGCGATAATGAGTTTGTAGATGTGTTTCACATTCGCTATTAGGGATAATAATTTAGTACCTACGTATCTACAGGTTTAGTAGGTACTTAGGTACGCTCCAATTTTACTGGGTAGAAAAAAGTACTTAAATAATAATAATAATTCCGGACAGTCTATACAGCATCATCTAGCCCCAAGCTATGCAGAGCTTGTATTATGGGTACTAGATGATGATAAACTTAATACAATACAATACATACATATTTTTATCATACATAGAAAACACCCCGACCATCGGAACAAATTTCTGCAGATCGTACCTACACACATTTGTTCCGAGGCAGGAATCGAACCCGTAACCTCCGAAAGGCTGGACAATCCATCCAGGTTCATCTAGCTAGACTCGAGGAAGGCAGAGCTGGAGTAATGGGTACGACTGATACAGAATACAATCAATATTTTCATTACATAGGAAACAGATATATTAGTTATTATACATAGAAAAAACCCAGAAACCCGGAACAAACATTTACAGATTATAAAAATATTTGTCCAAGGCGGGAATCGAACCTACAACCGTATTTGGATGGTTTATAGTAAACTAGCGACCTGCCCCGGCTTCGCACGGTTTTATTATAAGTATATAAACCTTCCTCTTGAATCACTCTATCTATTAAAAAACTGCATCAAAATCCGTTGTTTATGCGTAGTTTTAAAGATTCAAAGGGACATAAGGACATAGGGACAGAGAAAGCGACTTTGTTTTATACTATGTAGTGATGTACAAAATATGCACTGAACGAAGGTAATAAAAAAAACACAAAATAAAATTCCAGTTGAGCTACCTTTAGATAGTTGGTACCAGTCTGTAGTTAATAATAAATAGTTTCAATTTGCTTTGTTTAAATCCTCATCACCTATCTGTCCTGCTGGCTCTATATCTCTAGGCCTCCCCTAATGAGCGACAGAGCACCGTCTTGCTGGAGCTTGCTGATCTATTGTTTGTGCTACATAATATATTTAATAAATTTGATAAAAAAGACGATACTTAATTATCTTACTTTCTATGAAATAGATATGGAGTGGAAGTAGGGATGATTAAGTTACGCGTAAATCGCCTAAGCTAACGATGATTGAGTTTTTCAGGAGCCCCTATACGTAGACGTGGTAGCATCAGTTGTTCTACCCGGTAACCCGTTATTCAACATAGGCAATCACGTTTTCGGAAAGAAACGTAAATCTCGATGTACACACCTAATGGAGAATAGCTTGACTAGTCTGCCGTATATACCTCATGCGTCGGTGTACGCTAGATACCTTGACTTTGGAACGGGGGATGTGAAGAAAGTTACGCGTAATATATCGCAGACGTTGTGTGTAACTAATCATCAACAGGACGAAGCGTTTATTCAGTGGGTTACAGGTTAGTTGGGTATTTTTACCTACAAATCATTATAATTTTCAGACCTCTTTTCTTTGTTGAGGAGGGTCGTACACGTTAGTTTATAGTCTACTCTACGTCATAGTTTTCATCTGAAAACATCAAGGTCGTTAAATTATGCATAATAGGAATTACAAAAAGGCCTATATCGATACAAAATAACATCACTGAATTAAAACACAACTGAACTAAACGGGCACATAATAAATGTTTTGTTTCCTCCATTTACGCCCGTATTATTTATTATGTAACACTTGCGACCCGCCCCGGCTTCGGTTTTATTTTACGTATAAACCTTCCTCTTGAATCCCGCATCAAAATCCGTTGCGTAGTTTTAAAGATTTTAGCATACAAAGGGACATAGGGATATAGGGACATAGGGACAGAGAAAGCTACTTTGTTTTATACTATGTAATACTTTATTATAGTAATAGTAATTTAGTCCGTTGTGTACAAAACTCTTCACTTATGGTTGCAGATCCCGACAATATCTTTATAATAGATCCCGTCGAGGCATCGATTCCACCACAAGAGTCACGGATGTTTTCTGTAAGATATAGGTAAATAAAAGACTAGTGTGCTTAAGAGAAGATAGAGCAAGCAAGATCATCGTCATAATCCGCTTTTTTCATCCACTGCTGTGCTGGCTAAGGAGTCTTTTCTAAAGTTAGAAAGGAGTCTTAATCTCAGCCTAAACCCATCTTCATAGGTTAATACATAATTAGTAAAATAGAAAGGATGGGTGACCTACAAATTTAAAAATAATATTTTCCTTATTGGATGGTGCGTATCTCGTCATTTAGTGAAAATTGGAAATAAAAAATTTAATCTCCGAAATTGTTTTCGGCCTAGACAGGTCCTAAAACCGCCTTTCTCGCCTTTAGCTTTTCTGGGAATGTGCTATGTCCACACTGTGCATTTTTATCATCAACTTTCGTCTTCATCTTTCTATTCAACTTTCGTTTGACGTTTTTAATAACGGAATGCATTAATGAACGCAACATCATAGTTCAGTCGTAGTTTCTTCTGTCTGTTGGATACATGTGCGACGAGAATATTTTACTTAGTAGAATATGTGCAGATTACTTTGTAATAAGAAATCCCAGAAAAAAGAACCATGAGAAAAGTTTTGGATACGAGGTTATAATAATCTAAGTAACGTGATTATGAGTGAACTGCGTGAAGATAAATAAAGATATTCTTATTAAAAATTTACACGCATGTCCGAAAGAAATTTCGTTCGACTTTTAAATTTTTTTTCCTGCTACGACGCTAAAAGGCACAGAAATCCACTCGAAGCCTTATAAACGTGAATCACAGCACGCGCTTTCGCTTTCAACTCATCGTGCATGCGTTAACCTCACGGGTGCTATGACGCATGCCCGTAATGAACAAAAAAAGCAGTGTGGCCATAGCTATTGTGCTGTAAGAATTGGACGAAATTCAATATTTTCCTGAAAATAGAAGATTACCTAATTAGTTTCTTAGAAACATATTCGTCATCATGTTTTTTCTACCACTACCTACTGGGTGGGTGGGTAAGTTCCTTCGTTTTATGCCATCCTCCGAATTTATCAATACATTTATAGGCCTACAATAAACGAAGAAGTGTTCGGCTACCTGTTATGCGCAGACTTTCAATACAAGCAGTTCAATGACGACGATGAAATGAAGCTGATACACACTTGGTTTCGTATTCCTTGTATCGGGAACACGTGGTCGCCTTGTACTGAATGGGCTACGGAGTGGGATTGCCCAACCAACGTACGTATTTCATCTACAAACCTTTATAATGCTGAATTGCGTCAAACCAGATGCTCATCTATTACTATTCTACAAGAAGTGAAAGGCTGATTGCAAGCTACTATTGGGGTGTGAGTGGGGTTGTGTGGTACACATGCGCGAAAGACATCTGCCTGTGCGAGTAACTCAGACACCAAATCCCAATAAACTTTTAACCATGATTGTATCTCTAGAGCTACACGTCATTGGTCAATTAGGACATAGAGAGTTGCTGATTTCACGATTGAGTTGTGGTCTTGGCCTTTTTCCTTTGAAATAAACTAACTTTGCCCTACCCTTTCCTCTTCCTCCCCATAACCATTAAGACAATTTTATCGTGTAACTCTGTAGCGCGTGCTACGAGGGCACATCGTACAAACGATTTCAACGCGCATCCGCTTTTGTACAATCAACTACATGACTCATATCTTTGAAAATAAAAGACATGCCTGCCTAGTTGCGGTATTCACTTCAATATCCTTTGTGTGCTCTTTACATGAGACGTATCGAGCTATCATTTTATTACATTCTAGCAAAAGCAATAGTAGGTATAAGGTATAGGTTCGTGATATATGATAGATGAGTTCCTTTCCTAAAGACACCAGATTCAGAGCTCTTGTAGATGTCCGTTTTTTTCGCCGGATAACGGACCGTGTTTTTTGCCGGATTCGCGGTGGTGTATGAATTATAATGAATGTGTGTACATAGTACATGCACCGGTGAAAAAAACGGACCGTCAATAAACGGCTATCCTTGTATACATATTTCTTTTACCGGATGGATGGACTGCCGTCTATATACGGCAGTTTTGAACTTGTAGTCAGAAAACCGGCAATACATCCGGCAGCATCAACACGCACCAATACACTGGCGTGGATGACCGCCCTTTCTTACACCGGACCGGTGTCCGTCGCCGAGGGAAAGCGGTGGTGCATCCGGCGTAAATTGTTCACCGGACCGATGATGTCCGGTGCATGTACACACATTCATTATAATTCATACACCACCGCGAATCCGGCAAAAAACACGGTCCGATATCCGGTGAAAAAAACGGACATATACAAGCGCCCGTCTATCATTTTTACTTTCAACGATCTTTTCGTAGGTACCATCAGTGGCGTAGCGAGGCTTTTCGCCGCCCGGGGCCGACCGGGAATCCGCCCCCCCCCCCTATTTTCAAAAGTATAAGTCATTTAAAGTTTAAATATTATATTGAATGACCTAATGTACATCTTACATCTTCTTGCAAGTCAGAATAATCGAAGTAACGTGATTATAGTGGGCGCCAAACCCCGTCTCGGAACTAAATAAGTTACTTTCAACCCTAGGGTAACAATGTACCTACTATTAATAATCCCAGAGAGCCAGACTTAACTAGCTCTATTTTACAGTCTGCACAGCATTACCGCGGACATTGAAATAGTACATTGTTACCCAAGGATTTAATGTAACTTATTTAGTCCCGAGACGGGGTTTGAAACCAGAGTGTAGGTTCAGTCGGGCGAGAGGGTGCCAAAGCCCGTCTCGGTTCGAGGGACTATTTAAGTTACTTTCCTCCGAGGTAAACACTGTGCTTTTCATTACGAATACAAGGAAATATAAATAAAAAACATGAGAAACCAAATCCGCTAATTTTTTTTTTATATTAGTCCATCTCGGACAGGCGAAAGCCATAAAGCCATACTGCCTTGTATTTCGTATTTTTTGAATTCAGTGAATTGTCGCTAAGGCGATCAAGCTATATGCTGGCATGTGACGTTTGATATAATTTAAATTTCAGGTAACTATGCCGCCTACAGTACCAACGCGGACTACTTTCCAAAACTTCATGTTGTCTAATAAGCTAGAGACACCCATGTTTTTCAAGTTTGAAGCACCACAACAGTCGTGAGCAACTATCATTTTTTTTCACTTATAAAAGATATGTAGATTTGTTGTTAAATTTATTTTACCCGCTGACTTTTTCTTATCATAAATTCATAGGAATTTCGTGGTGCTTCCAATGTGTGGCGTTGTCCAGGGACGTGGTTGGCAGATTATCTACGTAGCTTTGGAAACAAAGGCTTGCGGCTTTTACATGGAATCTTGGGACGTAGTTATGAATAAAGTACACAGAGTAAGTCCTATCAATTGATAATTTTCATGTGTAATTTGCGTTTGATTAATTTATACAATATAACTACTTATAAAACAATAATAAAGTTCCCAGCAGCTGCAAGGGTAAGTGGCGAATTATGAACGCCGCATCTTCAGGGGTGAAGTGAACACACTAAGTGGCGATCATAATATGACTCTTATGGCCGCAGTGCTACGTTAGCCACCTTGCGCAAATAAAAATAATAATACCTATAAAAGCTGGTATGAATGTAGGTATACTATTTCTATCTATCAATCTGTCTGTAAAATCTGAAACCCTCTGATCATTGCAGCCATCAGAACCAGTGCACCAATTTAAGATAAATGCGTGTTTTTATATTATTTTGAGGCTCTAAAAAGATTTGTCACAGGCGCGTATCAACTTCTTCGGTAATGCGGAGATCAGTAACGTAGAGGTAATGTCTCATGGATTCCACCCGAAAAAACATGCGATGTTGGAGTTTCCACCCACCATTACTGGTTGCTGCAATTATATTACCAGCTATCTGAATAATACGACGAGAATGGCAATACAGTGAGTCGTTACTATACTCTAATCATTGTGTAGAAGTCCATTAAACATATTGTAGCCTTTAATCCAAAAGCTGTTGTATTCACGTGATTTTAAAACATTTTCTGGACCATTTCCCGATGCTAAGGTGGCACAACCTAAACATTTCTTCTACAGTGATCAACTTTAAAGTTAGTCACCCCTTACATACCTAGTACTTACGTCAGCTTACAAACAGTACATTCATCATTTTTAGGGTTTTGATCAGGTTCTAAACCAAACTCGCTCTATCTGTCTATTTCTTCTTGAATATCTCAGTAACTTCAGAAGCTATTAACTTGAAATTTCAAATAAGAACAAATACTTATCGTCTATTTATATTTTAAACTACTAAATGGGAAAAAAATTAAAACATAGCGAGGTCTTTAGTAAGTAGTAGGTATTGATTCTTTTTCAAAAAAGTAATGCAATCGCACAACGAGAAAGGCATCAAAAAAGCCTGTCGATTTGTAGATTTCAAAACATTTTTGATAATTTTCTAGGTAGATAGGACCTTTTTGCTCTATTTTATGTATTTATAAAATATGAAACTTTATGAAATCCATTGAAAGGAAGCGAAAAATTATCCATTACCGTCGAATCTCCGAAGTTTGCAGAGAGATCCATTTGTATCAAATGTTTTTAGATATCCATTAGATGGCGACATCTCTAAGTGGTAACCTAAACCTACCTAGTATTTTTATAATTAAAAAAAAGTTCGAAACCTTCGGCGCGTTAGTTAAACTCGCACTTGACGCATCTTGCTTTGGCCTTTTCTTATTACAAAAACCTTTTCAGTTTGAGAATACTTAACAACACGTCGTGGTTGGGCGCAGACAATAGTGGAATCCTAGTTCTACCTCCAAAAGAAATCGTCAAATACCACTTTTGGTTCTTCCCGAGGGAAGCCGACAAGGTCTACGAAACTACTATCACTTGTTCCTGTATATGTCTGATTAATGGCAGGTACTGTATTTGACCAGTCAGCTCGCAGAACAGAAGTCCACTGGGGAGTTAAGTTGGTGAAATTACGTGAAATGGGGTTTTAGAAGGCCGTACCAATGTCGTCTCCGTCGACAGTAGATGAAATAGACACAGGAAGTAGATGGACGAAGGAAGACGGCTCAGAACCGCCATCGTTGTCTGTGGAACTAAGTATATTATTTAACTAGCAGCGCCTCGCGGCTTCACACGTCGTCGTAGGGAGGGAGGGAGCTCTATGTCCAGCATATTCAGACAATTATTGGCTGATGCGATGATTGTATTTTAATGTTTGAGAAACGCGATGTCAAGATTATGTAATTATATTGCGTAAACCCTTGCACTGTAATTAATTTTTACAAATTAAATAATATCGCAAAAAAAAACCTTCGGCGGGACTTGAACCCCGCCATCGTCCCTAATTTTTGCGATATTATTTAATTCCTTATACATACCGACATACGTGATTTAATAACACATCGTCACTCCATAAGGTGAGATTATGGTCAAACGAAGGTTATATAATTATAGATTCATCATTACAATCAACACAGAGCTGATGTTAGAAAAGTACCTTCCTTTGCTAACAAAATCACCCACAAAATCAAAATTCGTCTCCTAAAAGTGAAAAAGGATGAAAACGTTTGTAGGTAACAAAGCCGCTGTTTGTCTGTCTGTCCCTATTTATCCATAGATCTGGGGGAGGTTTGTATAATACACCTGTGCTAATCCAGGGCTGGTCGCTAGATATATTTAAAAACAAGTCGGTTTCATAACACCATTTATAACTCAAGAATTGCTGAACCGATTTAAATGATCTTCCGTTTTTTTTGGATTCGTCTCCGTCCCGAAGAACAGAAAAGTTAAACAGAGCTCTGCGGAAAATAAAACGCTGGCGAAGCCGTGGGTACTCCAAGTCTAATAAAGAAGATAACACAAAGAAATTACAACCTAAAAAACAAAGGCTAAATAAATAAGTGCCAACAATTATTTATAGACAACATGAGCAAACCCCGTTGTTGCCTGGTGGTCATCCAAGCATGCGCGTTATATTCTTACTTAATTATATTATTATTTTCATGAAAAAAAAAAACATTTATTTCAGGCCCGTAGGTGAACCAACTGAGGTTTACATTAATATAACTGGATTTTCGGAGTTTCCTAATTTAAAGGTACGTACTTCATTTCTAACTGTTTATAATTGTTGATCGATGGGTCGATAGCATACCGAGAATTGTCAACCAGCATGCAGTCATCTGTATGCGATTAGCTCAAGACTGATACGAGTGGCTAAGGGCCTGTTTCACAACAGTCAAATAAGTTCCCGTTAAATTTACTGACAGGTATCTATGGTGCTGTCTCTTTCGTATTTAAGTTGTGAGAAGGCGACGACAATATTGTTATCTATCAAGTAAATTAAAAGGAACTTACTTTTCGATGGTGAAACAAGCCCTAAGATTGGAGGTTCAGTCAGACCCAGCTGTGAGTAGATCTCGTATCTATCTGATCATAAAGATGTAAGAAGAGACTTGACTAAGGGATGCACCTGGCCCAGACCTTTAGAGGTATCTATTCGGAAATTCTGTTTGTAACATGTTATACGTTCTACACGGCATACAAATAGTAGAACAGTAGTTTCCCGTTATTGGTAAAACATTTTCCTCTATTGCATTTTTTTAACTAATTTCGTTTTAGTGAAACTTTCGAAAAAAATATCAGTTAGAGATTTATTACTAAAAATCACTATTTCCAAAAGGTCTAAGTATTTTATAATATTGTGACATGGGATATAAAAGGAAAACAACCTTTCTTGTACTTATATTGCTTGATAAACCCAGCAAATAATAAAAACCGCTGAATTGTTTGAATTTCGCGCGACTCTGTCTGATTCCGAGTCGAAGATTCGGAAACGGATTTTCTGAATATCCCCGCTGACCAGACAGGATCCAGGTAAATGTTGTTAAAACATGGAGAACTATGTCTTATGCAGGTGTTGCCACGGAAAAATAATCTACACGACGTAGTCGTAGGAGAACGTTATAGCTTACCGGTGACAGTGTACAACTATGGGAGTTGTTTTTTTACGTCGAAGCTCTATCATGTCATAGATGGTATGGGAGACGATTTTAGCGGAGACCGATTGGATATCGCCAGTCCTACGGTAAAACAAGTTTAATTATATTTCCATCACAATTTTATAATAAGTGCCGATGTTTGGATGGATGCATGTTTGTTTGTCATCTCTTCACGCCAAAACTTCTGAATGGTTCGGGTTGAACCTAACTGAACCCTGAACCTGTAATGAAACAAAGTCAACTTTTCATCAATTTTCATTCGGTTGAAGCCGTGAGGCGCTACTAGTTTATTGTGTACTAGCTTTCCGTCTTTTTTTTAAGTTTTCACCCTCTTGGAATTTCGTGGAATTTCCAAAAAGTCCTTGTTATCGGGTGTCTGTATAGGGAAAGAAAACTACCCTCCAAATTTCAGCTTTCAGCAGTTTAGGCTGGGCGTCTCCAAAAACTCGCTTGTTTTATATACCTTCTAAGATTAATAATAATAACAAAGATTGATTCAATTAAATATTAAACAATTGTAAAGAATTTGGTGGTTTTGTGAAAATCAAGGAAAACCGCTGTTTGCGGGACCAACTTGATAAGCTATTGTTGCGACCTTTTTGGGAGACTTATATGTGTCTCGCTCGAGCATACATGTCCAGTGGACATTTCTCCTGAAATGATCATTAAGATAATGGAAAATGGTTTCATTTTACAGAACAGTATAAAGCCCACTTTAGATTCCGCCAAAGTTATGTTAACAGTGACTCCAAATGGCGCTGGTCCAAGACAAATCAAAATCAAATACACAGTACTTTATCGCACCGAAAATGATGGGATAGCTGAAATACAACCTGTAAAAAAGTCAATTTGCACACTCTGGTATGATGGAATCTACCCTACCCTAAAGGTAAGTCTAAGGACACCGCCCACCGCCGCCGACGATGAACGAGAAGCTTTAGAAAGTAAGTTGGCGAGTAGCGGGAAGCGAGTGTGTAGTTCCGATAGTTTTGACCTAAGCAAGTGTGCGAGTTTTCAGAGTACACTTACCTTGGGCAGATTATGCAGTTGGGTAAAAACAATTTTGAGAAGGAGGCCAAGAGGAGGATCCGGCTGGGCTGGACAGCGTTTGAAAAACTACGTCGAGTCTTCTCGTCACCCATACCGCAATGTTTGAAAACGAAAGTTTTCAATCAGTGCGTCCTACCCGTAATGACCTACGGAGCTGAGACGTGGACACTCACGGTAGGGCTGGTCCATCAGTTCAAAGTCGCTCAGCGAGCTATGGAAAGAGCAATGCTCGGAGTTTCTCTGAAGGATAGGATTCGTAATGAATACATCCGACAGAACCAAAGTTATCGACATAGCTCAAAGAATTAGCAAGCTGAAGTGGCAGTGGGCCGGCCATATCTCGTGAAGAACCGACAACCGTTGGGGTAAACGTGTTTGTGGAGACCAAGACTTGGCAAACATAGTGTAGGACGCCTTCTGGCCAGGTAAGATGACGATCTGCGAAAAACTGCAGGCAGATGCTGGATGCGACAAGCTGAAGACAGGGCGCTATGGCGCTCATTAGGGGAGGCCTATGTCCAGCAGTAGACTAATATGGGCTGATGATGATGATGATGAAGTGTGCGAGTGCGTGCGACGGTCGATTGGTTGGTAGCTCGGCGTGAATTCCGAATGCCAAGAAAGTTTCTTGCTGATAAAAGTATCGCTTTGATAGCTTTTGTCTCAGCGACAATCCAGTGGAGTGGCAGTCCTCCTCGTCCGCGGTGTAAACAGTCGGCGATCCAACTGTTAAGGCGCAAACAGCAACTAAAGTGGCGCCCCCACTCATCTTATCACGAATTTCCAAATTTTACGTACAGTTTGTTAAAACTATCATAAGCTTTTTTAATGCATATGTAGTATGTAGTTTAACTTTGTCTATTTTAGGAAGAGATACGGAAACAGAGTTTGGTGGCAACCAAATGCAACTTCGTTTTTTTTTATATGTTTAATAAGTCCAGGCCTGGAGGGGTAGGTATTTTAATTCATTCGATTCGATTCCGTAACGGAAACGTCAAATTTTAATTCGATTCGCTTTCCGTCAGATCTTTAGAACGCTAATTTGATTCACATCCAAACTGAGGAACTAAGGATTCAAATTCAAATGGCAAAAGTTTTCGAATACGCTCTTTTAAAATAACAATCATAGTCAAAAGTTTCCGATATCGAATCCGAAGGGCTTCCCGATGATTTAAATTATACCTACTCCTGGTGATTTTAGATAGCCTCTCCTTTTTGAAGATAGGAATGATAAAAGGCGGAGTGCCTCACGGAACAACTCAAGTTTTTCCCATTTTTATGTACATGTGTACTGTTCTAGGTGAAGCGAACAATTTCGGTGAAATGTCCAGTGATTTTGAGCAACCACTGCGTTTGGAATATGATGAATATCGACGCGTTAGTACCTTGCAATGCAATTACATATATTTCAGCACTGACATACAACAGCGGGGCAATACAGCGAGCGCCTTATGGATGCTCCCAACGAGTTGGTTCACACTAACCAACCGTATGTTATTAAAGTACTTGGATACTTTACTACTCATGATGATGATAGATAAATATTAGACGAAGTACCTACAACTTTCTTTTAAAAATATATAATACTAGATGCTCCCCGCGGCTTCGCCTGCGAACCAGAGTTTTTTTTGTACTAATTTCAGAAATTTATTGCAAACCCTCTAGGGGTTGAGTAAAAATAAAAAATACGTGTTTAATTCTTCACTCCATAGTTTATTTATGTTGTTGTTGTATTTGAGTGAATCGAACCAAGGAAAAAATATTTTCTATACAAACTTTACCAGCCTATTTAGCCCCCTCAGAGGGTAAAATATCCAAATTTTGATAGCCTATGTCCTATGGCCTAAACTATTTTACATCCCAAATTTCATTTAAATAACTTTAGTAGTTACAACAACTTAACAAACATTCACACATACTTTCCCATTTATTATAAAAAAATTAACTAAAACAATTTGGTATTCAGGTTAAATAAGGCTTTAATGGACTGCAAGCCTAAAAAACCATTAGATGTGAACATCTACGCCCCAGATCTTTGCACAGGCAGTGGAGATGTTGAGATAATATTCGTGATCGGCTGTGTTTATAGAGTCATGGTACCATGGAGTTTCCGCAGAGAGAAAATATGTGATTGTCAAATGGTAGAAGTTCAAGTGGGGATATCCACGTATGAGTGGAGGCATACTTGCACTCACAGACCTATGATGGAGCTGTTTCCTTTAAATGGAATTATTACGGTGGGTTTTGGTCTTTTAGTCATTCATTAATATAATTTGACATGTGGCTCGGGCGAAAGTCCACTTGCGACGCAGGAGGTTGCGGGTTCTTGGGAGAAACGTCTGTACGATCTGCTATGCTTGTTTGGGGGTTCTGGGTGTTGTCTTTGTGTAATAAATAAGTAATATCGATCTATGTAATGTTTGGTATTAAGTATATCAGTCATCTAGTACCCTTAATACAAGCTCTGTTTATAGCTAGCTAGATCGATTGATTAGCTAGTTGAAGCTGTGTAGATTGTCTAGCGTTATTTATTATTATAACTATGTACTTAATACATTATACCATATAGATAGATAATTAGTATTTTTTATTAAACATAGGAGACCCAGAACACCTTGAATAAATAAACTAATTGTACAAACATTTGACCGAACGAGAGTCGAATCTAAAACCCTAGAGGTGGTCTCGAATATATATTGCAAAGGGCGTTATGATGCTCAGTAAGGGTGGCCTATGTCCAGCAGTGGACGTATCATCATCATCATCAACAACAGCCCATATTTGTCCACTGCTGGACATATTAGGCCTCCCCTAATGAGCGCCATAGCACCCTGTCTTCATCTTGACGCATCCAGCATCTGCCAGAAGTCTTTCGCAGATCGCCATCCCACCTGGCCAGAGGGAGTGGACGTATAGGTTGATGAAAATGTAAAAACTTACGTCCAAATCAAAACTGTTTTCTTTCAGCCTGAAAACCCAGGCTTAATCCATTTGAAGTTCAACTATTCTACTGCTGGGCTGAATGTTTTATGTTACGTGCTGACATTGCCTAATGAAAGATCAATAAATTTATACATAAATTTGAAGGCACAAGTGAACAGCAAAAGCTCGCTGACCCCGCTACGTCGACCTCTTGGTTACAAAGATTACTTAATTGTATTGGATTGTGGAAGAGTGCCGATTAATAATTTGGATCCTGTTATACGAGTAAGAGAACATAAGGATATGCAACTCTAAAGATTACAACTTTATATACATAATGAAATGGCCGTGGCTTAGAATTTGCACCACCATCGCTCACGTAAAACTCTTAATCGTAAAACTCTTCTGCAGGAGGTGCTGCCTACTCTGGTGGATTTCTCTTGTCGCCTCTTAGGTCACCCACGGAAACGCCTTTTCCGTGGGTGACCTAAGAGGCGACAAGAGAAAAGAGCAGAAGAGTTTTACCAAGGAACTGCCACCCTTAAACCCCCCTACCAACCTCACCGCTGAGAGACTTGTGTGTTTATTAAACAACACAAAAACCGATTTATTAAATCTGATGATGATTAGTTTTTCTAAAATTTCTGCATCTAGGGACAATAGTGAAAGGTCTGACACCCGTTCCAAAGAACGGAACATTAACTGAGATGTCTATACTGTATTTAACTGACAGTTTTCCGGAAGTTTTTATTATCTATTCGTTTGAAGAAGACAGGACAGGAGTTCCTCCGCTTGTTATATTTGTTACTTACCCTGCACTCTTTTGCTAAATCTTTGAACTCATTTATTGAGTGAATTTTGATTTCTTATTTCGCAGTCTATTGAAAACATACATAACAAGCTACTATACGCGGCTTCACACGCGTTGTTTCTATGGGAACGTCTCAAGGCTTTATCTATCTCATTGGCGTGTGATTCATTGGATGAAAAGTAGCCTATGTGTTATTTCAGGTCTAGAACTACGTTTATTCCAAATTTCAGCCCGATCCGTTCAGTCCTTTTTGTGTAAAAAAAGAACAAACATCCATACAAACTTTCGCATTTATAATATTAGTAAACATAAACTTTTAGTTTTCTGTAGGTCATTTTCTTGCTGTAGAGCTTTAGAAACCGGAACAAAGCCGGAACAATGATTTCAAATAGTGAAGAAAAAAATGTGACAAACAAGCACTAAGAAATCATATCTAAAATGTTAATTATACCTATTTTTATATTCTCATAAAAGTTATTTTTTTTTCACTATTGTCCCTAGATGCAGAAATTGTAGAAAAACTAATGGGAGTAAATTTATTGGTAGTTATTTTAAATATTGGGGTAAGCGGTAAAAATCAGCTAAATAAATATTGGGGCAGCTTAATAAATTTTGGTCGGATGTAAAATAAAAGCGACCTGCAATACTTGGCTGACAAATATAAAATTTTTGGTAAGTGAATAAATAGCAGTATGGTCTATGAAATTAATACTTTTGGGCAACTGAATAAAAAATAATGGGCAGTAATAAACCATTATTTTGTTAGAGCAAGGAATTAAATTTTTGAGGTGCTTATTAAATATTATGGACAAAACAATTGTAAAAAAGTAAAATAAAAAAAAGCGAAAATAAGCCGTAATCACTGGTACTGCGTTTGAAATCTTACTATTTTAGGTAGATACTATTATTGAAAGTCTGTGTAAATGTTTGTAATAAATAATCACAGTAGATACTTAAATTATTGAGATCAAATTTGGTGTTGGTATGTAGATACTCAGTTATTTAGATGAAATTTGGTATGTAAGTAGATACTTTAAGACCGAGAATAACTTAGTAAATACTAAGCATTGTATAAAATCTTTGGGGCTTTCCTACAGATAATCTCTATCTCTCAATCTTGGGAATAAAGAAATAAAGTTATATCCCAAAATGTGCTGCACAGAGTGCACTTACTGTCATAAACGTTCATATTTTTTCATTGTTTTATTTATTTTCCCAATTAAAATAGTAGGTACTGTTTCACCCGCGAAATTACCGGAATTTTCCGTGGGAATTCTGGATAAAATATAGCGTATGTGTTATTCCAGACTATATTTAATCTATCTTTGTATCAGATTTCATCCAGATCCGTTCAGTAGTTTTTGTGTGAAAGAGTAACAAACATCTATCCATTCATAATTTATCATACAGCTTGACATGTAGGTACCTAGATAAGTAGGACATAGGTATAGGTAGGTACTTAGGTAAAGTTTATATTCTTTGCCTACGTACCTAGGTACCTATGTCTATCTACGTACTGCATAGTTCATTTGAAAAGGCGATGATTATCTAGCAACGGGGCGGCGGCGGGCGGGGGGGGGGACGGCGCCGCATGCACGGCAACTGTGACGAACGGTCGGTCGCATTGTGTAGTTCCCTAACCTACCTACCTACCTACCTCCGGCCTACCTACTAACTACGGTATGCGTGTATGAGGCGTGTACATGTGCAGGGCAGCGAAAATGTCAAAAAGTCGGAATTTTCCCTCACTAACCCCTTTCTACTTTTCACCAAAATAACATACTGACCTATCTACGCTCTACCATCAAGGAGAAAAACAGCTTAAAAGTACCTTTACCTACTATAATATTATAATGAGGAAAAATTTATTTTTATATAAAAAATCTTTCTATAAAAAATTGCTACAATACCTTTACAAATATAACTTTTCCATTCGAAAGATATCACGTGTTTAAAAATGTAAAGTATATGCAAAAATGTAATATTACAATTATAATATTTATAAAAAAAATTAAAATTCTGTGTGAATGTTTGTTATAAGTAATCTCCGTAATTACTTACGTCACTTAAGTTATTAACTTAGGTGAAATTTGGTAAGTAGATAGTTTAGAACCTAGAATAGGACACAGGCATAGACATAAAATTTTCAAAAATTAACTTCTGAGAGGTTAAAGTTTGTATAGAAAATTATTTTTCCTTGATTCGATGTACTCAAAACTCAGTATAAATCAACTATAAAATAAATAATTTGACATGTATTTTTTATTTTAACAAAATAACGCCTAGGGATTGTGTTATAAATTTCTGAAATTTGTATAAAAAACTCTGGTTCGCGGGCGAAGCCGCGGGGCGCATCTAGTAATGTAATCATAAAAGTTAAAAAAAAATAAAAGTTACGTATGCGATGTAGGGCGTCACTGGGGTACTGTGGGGAGTCAAAGTCAATGCTCGAAATCGTCTGCGTGCGTGAGTGTGTATACTAGGTAGGTGCATGTTAAAATTTATTAATGATATATGAAATTTTCGTTAAATACCTACCTGTGCCCTGTGCGACGACGACGCCGGGACGGGCTGCTTAGGTATATATATATATATAATTACTTGCAGTGCCTCGCGGTTTCCCCGCGCTAATTCCCGTTCTCGTTTGAATTCCGGGATAAAATATAGCCTATGTGTTATTCCAGACTAAATCTATCTGTGTGACAAATTTCATCCATATCCGTTCAGTAGTTTTTTCGTAAAAGAGTAACAAACATCCATCCATCCATCCATACTTACAAACTTTCGCGCTTTTATAATATTAGTAGTATAACGCAGTTCATGACACGGGCTTTTTTAATTTCGGTTCATTCCTGCTTTTCCCTGGTAGTCAAATTTAAGAACATGGATGTAGGTTGTATGCCAAATTAATTGTAGATTATATAAATATTTAACCGTAGGTGGGAATCAAACCCGCAACCCGCTGCCCCGCCACGCCACGCGCGCCGCTACATCGATCGTCAAATTAGCAAACCAAAATTAATTAGTGAGCTTCCAAACACTGAATTAAATCCGATCCACGGTCTGCTGATCATTTTGATAGTTGGTTGCTCCATTTTTAGTTTTACAGCAGGCCAAAATTTCAATAAATGCTAATCATGATTTGCTGATGCATGAAAAATAATTTACTGCACAAATATTTTTTAAATACCCCGTTGTTATTTTTCTTGTTGCCTAATTTTTATTTTTTCGCAGGCCATTTGTCGCAGCCCAGTTTTATTTATTCAGCTTACCGAATTAATTTTTTTGTTCACCAAAATCTGTTTAATTCACTGACCGATTAAATGATACCCAAAACTAATCATCATCAGATTTAATAAATCGGTTTTGCAAAAAAAGGCTAGGAAATATTTATTCATAATAACTGTACCTAGGTATCTGTCACTTTTCCAAAAAAAATTATTAACAATTCATATTAAACATACACTGTTGTTTAATATGAATTGTTTATAAAAAAATTGCAAAGTGACAGATACCTAGATACAGTTATTTTGAATAAATAATTCTTTTAATTTTATATAAAAAAATCTTTTGTGAGAAATCTTTATTCTTTCTAAGGGCCCACAAACAAATTTTTATACGGGGCCCCGCCAAGGCACGCTACGCTTCTGAACCAAGTATAAAAAACATCAGAACACTTTTGCAAAGTTACTTTTGTAACATGATACCACGACGCCACAGACAGACGCAACGTCAAACATATTTCACACATGTCAAACATTGATGATGATGATGGCCTCCAAGCCGATTTCGGCTACGGCGGCGACTGTGTTCCTGGTCTAACATTTTAACTGAGACTTAGTGACTTTTCATTCCTTAGGACGTTGGTTTTCTGCCCTTTTGTGTCCTCGCTCGTGGCTTGCATATCCAAGCTTGTTGTTAAAAGTGCGATCACACTTTGGGCACGTCAGAATGCCGTTAACGTAGTGGTACTGGATGACCACTGGTGGGCGCGCCTTGAAATCCCACTTCTTGTCGAGTTCCACGTGTCGCTCGGTTTCAAATGTGTCTTCTTTTTGGTGGATGAGGCGCCACTATTCAGGGCGCTAAGCTGCGATATTCTCCCATTGACTGGGCTCTATCTTGCAGTTAGATGTGTCTTTTCAGAACGTCCTTCCTTATACCTCAGGTACTGGCCACCGCGTTTTCGCTTACCGTACTGGAGTTCTGAAAAGCTTCGCAAATCGCCCCTCGGACACAAGTCAAACATATCTTACTATTATAATAAATGGGAAAGTCTGTGTGAATGTTTGTTATAAGTAATCTCCGTAATTACTTAATTTATTTAGATGAAATTTGGTAGGTACGTAGATAGTTTAGGACCTAGAATAAGTCATAAGCTAATAAAATTTTCAACAATTTACCTCATTAAAAATTATAAGTATGGAAAATTATTTTTCCATGGTTCGATTTACTCAAAACTCGGTATAAATAAAGTCGGAAATAAATAATTGAACACGTATTTTTGATTTTTAGAAAATAACCCCTAGGGGTTGTGTAGTAAGTTTCTGAAATTTGTATAAAAAAACTCTGATTCACATAGGTATCTAATATTTCAGATAGCATGGTTATACAATCCAACGGACGTGTTTACGACTTGGCGATTAGTGCGGGGCAACACTATCGCTCCGGATTGCGTCATTCGATGCTTGTTGTACTTCGCAGAAGTACCACCTTTGGGCAAGCTAGCTATTCCGTTCTCATTTTTGCCCACTGAAATGATTGACTACGAGGTAACTCTTTTTTTGTATTTATCACAAAAACTTAACTTCAAATTTCACGCATTTTAAGGACTAGCGACCCGCCTCGGTTTCGCACGGTTTTATTTTATACGTATAAACTTTCCACTTGAATCACTCTATCTACCAAAAAAAACCGCATCAAAATCCGTTGCGTAGTTTTAAAGATTAAAGCATTCAAAGGGACATAGGGATATAGGCACAAGACAGAGAAAGCGACTTTGTTTTATACTATGTAGTTAATTTCAAAACAGGTCCATTATAATATAACTGCCAATGGGTAATGTCTTAATAATAGTGTCTCTATCTGTCTATTGCATTTTTACTAAAAAAGCTGAACGGAATCTAATAAAATTAGCAACGATTATATTCTCGAAATAGTACTGAGTAGGTACGTAAATTCAATCACGGTAAAGCATGTGCAAAGCCGGTGGCAGAGGCTAGTAAATTATGATTTACTCAGCATATGCAACTAAATAATTCTGGATAAACCATACCTACAGCATCATCTAGCTATGCTTAGCAGAGTTTGGAACATAATTTTTTAAAATCTATATTTAACTAGTTTCATCACTTTGTGAGATTTCGTCGCTAGACGCCTAATTATCAAAAAATAAACAAACACTACAAAATGAAATGAAATATTTTTTATTTACTCTAAAAACTACCGCACACTATAATGACCTAATACTAATTTAACCAAAAAAGTAAGCATATTTTATGCGCAGCAGAGTTCAGGGCAAACATGGCCTTCCCTCAGCATTGTGCTGGACGAACACTTGACACACACAATGTGTGTCCACCCAGCGCTGGTTTTCAGTGAAGGTCACGAGCTTGGTACGTACGTCACGACCGTTTGTGGTGGTGCGTTAAGTTGGTACTAATTAATTATAATATTATACTAGATATGGTAACAGAACGGAAAAAAGCTAAACAGACTACTTACATTTACCAAACTTATGTTACCTGTGCCCAGAGCTTAGCCAACCAATTCTATAAAAGGCTTTTGCACTCAAATATCGAAGAGCAAAAATACTCTTTCCGTAAAAATATTTTATTTGTTTTAAGATGACCTTCTTCTCGTCATTTGGATATGATACTGAAAAGCTTTTAGTGAAGGGGCAAGGCGGACTGCCAAATTCTGCGGAAATGAGATTGGATATACCCAGTTATGTTGAGCAAGTTGTACGTTCCGCTTACAGGAGTGATACTGTAAGTAAACTGATAAACTGATAGGGCGAGAAAATGAAACAAAATTCCTCAGGATCGTCTGTTTCCCCGTATGAGTACAATCTTGGAGTCTCCATATACAGGTGATAGGTACAATATATTAAGAAAGAAAGAAGAAAGAAAGAAAGAAAGAAAGAAAAATCATTTATTGCCTATTACATTTCTTAACCTACATAGATAGATATTTTTTTATTATACATAGAAAAACACCCAGACCAACGGAAAAAAAATCTGCAGATCGTACACAAATTTGTTCCGAGGCGGGAATCAAACCCGAAACCTCCTGCGTCGCAGACGGAAATTCGCCCACCGCGCCACATCGGTCGTCACATCATCGCCAAGTTCCTTTTCCATCTTAGTATGCATCTTCACTTACTTACTTTTAACGGTGGACTAACGCACAACCATGCCTCTAAACAAAAAGTACCTATTTGCTCACAAGAGGTTGTTTTTTTACCTTATTTAAATCCTCAATTAAAACTTCATGTGCACTAAGCCGAAAAGGAGAGTCTGGACATGACCCCGAGGGTCCTAACTTCTGTTCGGTACGATTTTTGGAGTTTCGATTACTTTTTTTTCTCTATTAAGTACATAATTGTGTTCGTATTATTTTTTTGGCAAAACCGGTTTTGTCCTGGAACTATTTTTTTGTGAACATCATTTGAAATGGTTGAACAATAACAACAATAAATATAATATATAATACAATATAATAATAATAAGCGAAATATAATATGAATACCTATAGTAAAAAAAAGCATTCAAAATCATCTCCCGGACATTATTCCACGCTAAAGGGGGTCGGCAAACATGATTTTTTTCCATTCATCTTCTGATAATCTTATTTTCTTTCAACGTAAAACAAATCTAACGTAACAAAAGTTGATTCCCTCGTGGTCCAGAATTAGCCCCTTTAAGCTTTACACATGTTTTTTATGTGGTACATCCTGTATTGGCAGATTTTGTCGACACGTAATCCACTCTTATTTTTTGGCAGATATTTCTATCAGTAGAGCATTTGACAATTCCGGTGATGCCAACGCATTCTTTGAACCGAGAGATAATATCGATTTGTAACGAAACAGACCACGCCATGAGATTTATTTGGCTTCCGTAAGTTTTAATTTACATAGAAAACACCCAGAAAATATCTGCAAATCATACAAATATTTGTCCCTAGGCGGGAGTCGAACCCGCAACCTCCTTCGCCCGCAGCGCCACCGAGGTCGTCTTAATGAAGTGAATTGAAGTAAGTTTGTAGCTGCATGATTGAATAAAGAAGAGTAGAGGACACCGCGCCTTGGCAAACGTAGTGTAGGACGCCCTCGGTCAGGTAAGATGACCATCTGCGAAAGACTGCTGGCAGATGCTGGATGCTGCAAGCTGAAGGCTATGGCGCTCATTAGAGAGGCCTATAACCAGCAGTGGACTAATACAGACAGATGATGATGATGATGATGAGTAGAGTAGTAGAGTAAACACGAGATAATAATTTATTATGTATCACAGCTTCATTCTTAGCGATTTAGAGATTTTACATGTTGTAGTAGCGTTTCCTAGTACTAGCCTTACACACGATATTTTAAAGTTATTTTTTATAAAATGAAGTTGCTAATTTGACTTGACAAGCCCTGTATTGACTCTACGGTACCATGCTGCCCTGTTATTGGCTCTACCGATCGTGGCGTTGTTGGGTCTTTATGACTCTACCTGTTACCTGCGCTGCGACCTCTCGTCATTACGTGTTTTCGTGCTCAAGCCTTCGCACGTTTCTGCGCTAGCTAGTTCAATCTATGTTAAAATTATTAAATTATTATTAAAGTGAAATAAAAAGCGAGGTTATAGGAGGCCACAAAAGGAAGAACAAAGACAAGGATGAAGAAATACGATGAAAAATAAGGAAGTTAGAGGAGCGCTTGCAGCCACCCCGTCGTCGAAGAATAATGATTTTAACTTCGTCTTCCGAAGATGAAATGCCACGTGAGTTTTAAAATTTTATTTTTAGTAACTCAACAGTTTTTTCTCACCTATTCCGCAATCTTATTTCATCCCAATGGCAAAATAAGTTGTTGTGACCGATTAGTGATGAGAGCTGTCCTTTAGCTCCTTCAGATCTATTTCTGTTTACCGGAAATTCTAATCAGACACATAATCCGTAAAAAATATCATATCGATTAGTGATGCGAGCTTCCATTTTGGTTCTCCTTCAGATCTATTCTTGTTAACCAGGAATTCTAATCGAATCGCTCCATTGTTGTATGATTAGTGATGAGAGTTTTCTCCGTCAGATCTATTTCTGTAAACCAGAAATTCTAATCATGAACTGGTATTTTCCACGCACTTACCAGAGCGATGGCAGCACATCGCGCTCACAATCACCGCGGGCACAGCCTCGAGACGAGCCGTTTCCAGGCCAACCATGGCAGGACGAGCCGCTGAAAGGTCCATCCACTTCGTCGATCGTAGACGTGAAGCAAACAATAGCCGATGATATTATTGAGCCTGGCCATCTGGAACCCTTACAGGTGAGGAATTACTGAATTTACTGGGCGACGCCCCAAAACCGCAAACTTCCCTTGGAAAAGATTCGCATCGCGTTGGCAGGAAGTGCAATCTAAGGGATTAGCGAAAGATTCAAAGGACAAAATTCATCAGGAATATCTAGTTTCTCGAAAATTTGAACTACTTAATAGCACTAGTTCTCAACCCCGAGGCTAAGGTAGTGCTCACTAATTTTATGGTAAAGACTAATTGGAAACGCTCTTGCTGCTCTTGCCCAGGCCACTAAGTCGTTGATTGCGAAAGAAGCACCTGAAAAAGCCTTGAAGGCTCTAAGGGATGCCTGCCGCCTATTATGCGATATCCATTTTCAAGACTCTGCAACTCGACGAACATTTGACGTCATCATCATCAACCTATACTAGTCCACTGCTGGACATAGACCTCCCCCAATGAGCGCCATAGCGCCCTATCTGCAGCTTGACGCATCCAGCATCTTCCAGCAGTCTTTCGCAGATCGTCATCCCACCTGGCTGAAGGGCGTCCTACACTACGTTTACCGAGTCGCGGTCTCCACTCGAGAACATGTTTACCCCAACGGTTCTCGGTTCTCCGCGAGATATGGCTGGCTCATTGCCACTTCAGCATTACACATTCAACATTCGACGTATCGTCATCGGTAAAACCAGATCTGAAAGAAACTTTGGTTAACACCGCTAGGGATAAGTTTTTTTTTCGAGACAAACTGTTAGAGCAAGTTAAAGCGGCGCAGACCATACAGAGGTCCGGCGAGGGATTAAACTACAAAGTTCTGCATCGACAGGCGCAGAAAGAAATCAGTCAACCCAGCGCCTACCTACCAGGGATAGTACCAGGGACGGAACCACTCACCAGCACGGAAGACGGCGTAGAGGAATATACGAACATGGGGTAAGTCACGCTGGTCGACTTCAGTGGTTTGCTCATAAATGGGCGACATAACATCAAACTCAACGTTTTTATCTTTGATAAAAGGCTATGTTATACCGTTTGTTTCGATTCCATCTAGAAATTACTATCTTAGTAATAACAAAGATCTAAAGAAGAAGCAGCTGATTTCTAAAAGTAAATTGACTTGCTCTTGTCTATTGGAGCAATTCATAGATGTAATAAGAAGTAGAGCAATTTATATACAGTATTTTCTTAGTGCCGAAGCCAAATGGTGACGGTTTATTTTAAATCTAAAGTGTTTAAATAAATCATTCAAAATTATCATTCAAAATTATCATTTTAAAATGGAAGACTATTTTACAACGTCGAAACTAATAACACAAAATTTTTAAATGGCAACATAGATATAAAGGATGCCTATTTTTCGATACCAATTCATGAATCGCATAAAAAATACCTACTTACATTTCGAATATGAACATATTTTATATCAAATTAATTGGCTATTTTTCTTGTACACTGGACCATATGTATTTACGAAGGCTTTAAAGCCGGTCATGAAATACATACTGTAACAGGAAACTCATTTGCAGCTTCCTATTATTCGATCATTACTAGAAAGTCTAGGCTTCGTTGTAAACTACGATAAATTCATTAAATCTTGGTAGTATACAAAACTATGTTTTGTTACTTTGATAAATATTTTACTTACTTACTTTCTATTAGAGCGTCGACAAATACCTTTCTTTGTTGAAAATTCCAAGCTATAATCAGAATATCATATAAAAATAGATTTTGGTTGGTGCATTGAAAATCTTAAAACAGGTCGTAGCTCATTTATTTTCAATTATTTCACGCTGAAATATTTTCAGACGCATCAGGTAAAGGCTGGGGGGTTTATAGCAATAAAATCGGTCTTATGGTTATTGGAAATACACCAAAAAGTATCTACACATCAACGTCTTGGAGTTAAAAGCAGATTTTTCGCACTTTAAGTATTTGCTAAGGATTATTTTGTTTGTGAAATACTTTTACGTATTGATTGATGACACGACAGCAATCTCATGTATAAATTTAATGGGCAGTGTGCAATACCCACACTTAAATTACTTAGCGAGAGCTATTTGGCAATGGTGTGAAATGAGTAGAATCGGTATAGAAAATATTTTTGGATCATAATAGAGATAATTTTGAAGCAGATACCGAATGGTAATTAGGATAATAATAATAATAGGTATGCTTTTGAAAAAATAAAAACAATTAGGAGTTCAAACATACTAGTCATAGTAACAGTGAATTTTCATCGAACCTTACCTTTCATCTTACGTTTCATCGAAGGTTGACCCAGAAGCATGGGCAGCAGATGCTTTTACTAGATCATGGTCAAAATTGTCATTTTACGCATTTCCACCATTCTCACTTAATCTCAATATGTTACAGAAGATCGTTACTGACCGAGTAGAGGGCATCGTATTTGTTCCAAACTGGGCATCAGAGCCTTGGTTTTCTTTATTTCAGCAACTTGTTATTTCTGATATTACCTCTATATATTTTTACCCTTTCTGATCAACCCACAACCATCACAGCGTGCTGAACCTTCCGCAATAAAAATAATATTTTCGTGTCTTTTCGAAAATAAATACAAACAGTACGATGTTTTATTAGTAATATTAGGGTTATTATAGTGTTTATGGTAATTTATAACGAAACAATTTTCATTATTTAGAACATTTTGTTTCAAGGGTTCTTAATTTCTCAAATGAAATATTTCGTAAAGGTACTAAAATATGGAACAGTAAATGCCAACAAATTTGCTCTGTCACTTATTTTAGGAAGCAATATTGTAATTAAATAGATGATAGGATAAAACGCTTTAAGAAAGGGATGTTTAGATTGACCTTCCTTGCGTCGGTATTCTGTTACTTGGCATCCAGCTCAAGTCTTGAATTTTTTAACCCAAAAATGGCCGCATGAAAATGTTGGTCTAGAAACTCTTTCCAAAAAGACAATTACTCTGCTGGCATAATTAATTGGGATATAAAGGTTGTCAACGGTAACGTATAACAATAGTAATTCCTGCTTTAATAAAAACTTCAGACCAATTTTAAAAATACCTTAGTTTACTGAAAGACCAGAAATATGCCCAGTAACGTGCTTATAGTCATATTTGAATAAAACTCATTCGTTCAGATCTGCTAGTAATGAATTTCTTTTTATCAGTTACCGTAGACCTTGTTTAAAATTAAGCTCCCAGTGGTTAAGCCACTGGATTAAAGATACCCAACAGAACAGTGGCATTGTCACCAGCATGTTTAGTGCTCACAGCACGCGACCGACATGCTACTACATCGAGAGCCCACAGAGCAGGTATAAATCCTGATGTAATTAGGAAAACTGCTCTAACTCGACTAACTCGAAAAATAACAACCTAACAAGGTAAAGGTTTCTGTTCGCTTCTCTACCTTAAAAAGATAGAAATGAACAAAAATCAAAGCGAGCACTTTATTTCCTAGTTTTAATTTTTAATAATATGAATTTTATGACGTGTCCAAGTGTCCTGTAAGGTCTTAAGGAATAAAGCACTTTGATTATTCATGATACCAATCAGTTCGCGAGATCAATTCTACAGTCTTAAAGCTAAAAGTGATTTGAACTTAGAAAATATTTTAAGATATTTCTTAAAACATAAATAAATGTATTTACTAACCTCATTGTTTATTTTGAAAAATTTCACATTTGTTAATCTCTGAACATCCTACAACATGTAAAATCTCTAAATCGCTAAGAATGAAGCTGTGATACATAATTAATGATCAAACGAACTTACCCTTACGTGAAGTTCGATCATAATTATGTGAACAGCTTCATTCGATGCGATTTATATACACCCTCCCTTATTTAACCCTAATCCCCCTGTGAAATTTTTACATTACAGGTAATAACATCATCGATCAAGGCACTCACTTGATCAAAGATATAACCAGATATAACTTTAAACAAATGACGAGAGGTCGCAGCGCAGGTAACAGGTAGAGTCATAAAGACCCAACAACGCCACGATCGGTAGAGCCAATAACAGGGCAGCATGGTACCGTAGAGTCAATACAGGGCTTGTCAAGTCAAATTAGCAACTTCATTTTATAAAAAATAACTTTAAAATATCGTGTGTAAGGCTAGTACTAGGAAACGCTACTACAACATGTAAAATCTCTAAATCGCATCGAATGAAGCTGTTCACATAATTATGATCGAACTTCACGTAAGGGTAAGTTCGTTTGATCATTAAAAAGTTTTGTTGATGATTTCAGGGAGAGAATAGCTAACATATTGAACATAGTGATGACGCCGTGTTGGGGTGTCATACAACCGAAGGCTACCGAATGGATAACGATAACTATTTACACTCTCCAGGAGCCTGCCACGTTTACGTAAGCATCACCTACAGTTCTCCGCCAAATCGGCGGAAGCTTTATTAGGTAAATCAGGTCCTGAATGTAATAAACTTTAGGTAGGTATATATGTATAATAATGTAAAAATAACAAAACCAAAAATTGCGCATTTTTACCGGGCACCTGTACACTCTTTTTTGTTTGGTATGTAGCATAGCATGGTAGTTTTTTTGGTAGGTTTTTATAAATTAAGTCTGTTTGGCCCCTAACCCGGGACTGTAAGACCAAGGGTTTCCTTTCCATCCAAACGGCTCAAATAGGAAACCTCGCTCAAGTGTAGCGTATTTTCGCCTATTGAAGGACTCCGATGATTTTTCTGCGGAGCCGCATATTGGAAGGTCCTAGATTCTTTTCGTGGCATTCTAAACTAAAGGCAACTTTACGCTAGGCACGTTATGTTTGGTACGGAAGCTGACATTCTCCTACGCTTATAATACCTAAAGAATGCTCTATAATATACTTTTATAGGACAACGGTAGCCTGTGAGATTCTAGACTTGACGGAGCGAAAGCGGTACCAGAGAAATGAACTACTAAAGAGAAACAAAATCGAGAAATGTACACAAGAGTTTATTATTACTGAAGAAGGAACATTTCACGCTGTTAGTAAAATGATTTTTTTACGGAAATTCATAAATAACTACACACTCACAAGATACTAGTCTGTATAAAATAGTAAAAAGGCGTATACTTAATACCTACTGTAAGTAAAAATAGTCGGGTCGTATTTCTGTCGATTTCGATATACCTAGAGCATAATTGCACTATGCTCTCTACCTGATTTTGGTTGAGTAGGCGCGTATTTTATAGTCGGACCCTTGACAATGGAGCATATATGGATCTCGCAGGAAACTTCGATTAAGGAGTATGGTTTCGTTTGTCCAAGGATAAAACCGTGCCAGGTAATGACTCTGAGAACCTTTAGAAGCTGACAATTAACTGTGAAATCCGACGGATTATGGCGGATGGATGTACGTCCTATCAAGGGACAATTAGGCGTTTAATTAGTTACCTACCTAATTAAGTTACAAGTTTTTAACGCATGAACTGTATCTATCGGGAAGCTAACTAGCCGCCTAAGTATATTAGGTATTTTATTTTATTTTATTTTTACAGTATTAGGAAAACTTACAGCTAGATAAAGAGTAGATACAAAGAATATATAATTTAAGGCCAATTAAAAGTTTCCACTTATAGTAAGCTAAAGCAGCGACATAATATTATAGTTATACAGAAAGTAGACGTTAATTAATTTTAACTAGAAACAAAGATTTAACTCAAAACTAGATTATTAACTTAAACTTACTTCAATTAACAAAGAATTTATTACCTAAAAAGCGCTTAATTTGAACAGACGTATTGAAGAATATATCGATATCGTGATCTTTTACTAAAGTGTTAAAACATCTGCTAGCCCTAATGGTGAATGAATTTTGCCTATAATTTGTTTTTGCAAAAGGAGTATTTAACAAGTTAGGTTTTCTAAGTATTCCAATATTAGTTCGCAGTCCTATTTGTTCAAGAAGCTCAGAACAGTCAACCTTCCCATTTGCAACGTTTAACAGATAACATAAATCCGCTATTCTTCTACGCTCCTGTAGAGGAAGAAAGTGAAACTTCCGACATCTCGCCATGTAGTCTGGTAGAAAGACTTTCGCTCGAAACTGTAAGTGTCGCAAAAATCGTTTCTGTATACGTTCGAGGCGAGTGATATATACGTCGTAACACGGGTTCCAGACCTGTGAAGAGTACTCTAGATGACTACGAACGTACGCACAGAAAAGTATCTTTGGAATTTTGATGCTTGAGAATTCACTTGACATTCGTAGCACAAAACCCAATGCTTTAGATGCTTTGTTAACTATACTGTGAATATGATCCTCAAAAATAAGCTTCTCATCAAAAATTACTCCAAGGTCTTTGATTTTACTGACTCTAGATAAGGCACTATCTTTTAATGTGTACTCGAATTTAAGATTATTACTTTTACGTGTAAAGGAACAAACATAACACTTTGAGACATTGAGGTCAAGCTTATTGATAGAGCAGTATTCTTGAAACCTATTAAGGTCGCTCTGTAGTTGAATGGAATCCTCGACAGATTTAACAGGATGTAATATTTTCATATCATCCGCATACAGCAGAATTTTAGAGTACTTAAAACAGGACGAGATATCGTTGATAAAAATATTAAATAGGAGAGGACCGAGCAAAGAGCCTTGGGGCACGCCTGATGGAATACACATGGAAGAGGTATGAGGATAATTTTAAAACTAAGGACCTAATAGGCATATTGATACAAATTTATATATACTAACTTACCTACTTTTTAAACGTGTTTATTGTGCCAACTGTTAAACCTACTACTTAAGTACCTACCTACTTATTTATGTCTGTGCCGTTTCTTGGTCAAATAAAAATAAGTATCTTTTTCTTTCTGTATGGAATGTTGCAGGATATCAACGACTCTCCGCCGTATGTTGAAGATCTAGAAAAGCCGCAGCCGACCTACTTAGCGATGACTGTGTCCATATCGTCTATTGGACAACGAGATGGCTATCCGAGACTGCATTTGAAGCAAATGTGGGAACAGGTACCTACTGATTTGCTACTTAATTTTATCTTAAAAGGTACCTGCGATTTTTCGACTACGCCTAGCCCAAACCCGCTGAAGCTGAAATTTGGAGGGTAGGTACCGAAGAGACGACCGATGTCGCGCGGTGGTTAAAGTCCGCCTGCGACGCAGGAGGTTGCGGGTTCGATTCCCGCCTCGGAACAATTTTTTTAATTTTTGCACGATCTGCAGAATTTGTTCCGCTGGTCTGGGTGTTTTCTATGCATTTATATATAATAAATAGTAATCGGTTTAGTAGTTACGGAGATACGTGGTAACAAACGTCCGCCATTATAATATACTGGCGACCCGCCCCGGCTTCGCACGGTTTTATTATACGTATAAACCTTCCTCTTAAATCACTCTATCTATTAAAAAACCGCATCAAAATCCGTTGCGTAGTTTTATAGATTTAAGCATATATTAGGGACATAGGGTCAGAGAAAGCGACGTTGTTTTATACTATGTAGAATATAAGAAGTATGTAGGTAGAAGTATGAATGTAGAAGTAGGATATCAATATTGATAACTGAACGTTGATGATTTCAGGTTCCGCCGTATGATTTACTTTCATCAGATGCGAACGACACCTTATCATCTGTCAAAGATAAACCCAGGAGTGGGAACAATATGTCCATGCAAGATGTTATAAGAGTCATAGATGGCATTCTGTGGTAAGAAAATAACTACTCAACATTTCTTTAACTAAAATAAATTGACGTATTTATAAAAAAGCTAGGAACCGACTTTGAATTCTTTAAAGCGACATAACAAGCAAGATATAAAA
This sequence comes from Eupithecia centaureata, assembly GCA_944547425.1. Lineage (NCBI taxonomy): Eukaryota > Metazoa > Arthropoda > Insecta > Lepidoptera > Geometridae > Eupithecia > Eupithecia centaureata. Next base: position 10,909,700 of record OX155682.1, on the reverse strand, counting down.
CATCATTCATCATCATCATCAGCCTAATTAGTCCACAGCTGGACATAGGCCTCCCCTAATGAGCGCCATAGCGCCCTGTCTTCAGCTTGACGCATACAGCATCTGCCAGTAGTCTCTGAGAGAGGGTTAAGTCTTTTTTATTATAATGTGTGGTTCTTATAATTATTATTATAGGGACGCGCTTCATAGCAAGATGTTCAAGAATCAGATACAATTTTACGCCAAGGAAGAGATTCCTACGTATTCTCAGTTGGTGGATGTTATTGAGAACGATCGCAAGCCGCGATTGAGTAGACGGTATGTGTAGACCTTTTGTCTATGGAATAGCTAGTTTTTTTTTTGAGTACTTTTGAAGCCACTATCGGTTTACGGTACGTTCAGATGACAAGCGCTATCACTACATAGTATAAAACAAAGTCTCTTTCTCTGTCCCTATGTCCGTATGTTTGCTTAAATGTTTAAAACTACGTAACGGATTCTGATGCGGTTTTTTTAATAGATAGTGATTCAAGACGAAGGTTTATACGTATAATAAAACCGTGCGAAGCCGAGGCGGGTCGCTAGTCGCTAGTATTTTTGTAAAGTTTTCACATGGTGCGCGCTTATCAGGCGTTCATCCAGGCCATCGACAATCAAAATTCAAAGTATTTGATGCATGTTCCTTTAAGCTTTATTATTTTATTGGATGATTCAGGAATTTACAATACTTAATTATTATATTTATTTTTAGGGTAACGTCTGGAATCTGCGATGCAATAGTGAACAAAGCAGTGTTTCACGTGTATGGACTAAATCCAAAACACAACGAGGCGGTCGTTGAGATTTGATGGCTTTTAGAGGTCATATCAGTCCACTGCTGGACACAGGCCCCCTTAAATGACACGATAAACTTAGAATATTTTAATTTATTAATATTTTAACTAATATATTAACTTACTAAGGTATTGTTCCTTGAATAAATGAAAGTTATATTAATTGAAAAAATATTCTTTTATTGGAAGATTCAATAGCATGTCAACAATCAATTGGCGCAATCCTAAATTACTTCTAAGTAACACGCTACAGTGGCAAAGGTATACGCGATGTCACAGTTAAAAATAACTAAAAAAATTATACTTGACAAAAAGCCTTACAAAAAATCCTTCGTTTTCTAATTATTATTCTTATTATTTATTTTTCAATAGAAAATTCATAATAATCCTGGTAAACATAAAGATAATCGGGCGATTATTTTTTAATTGAGGGTTTTGACAAAAGTTGACATACATTAAACTTATAGCAGTAAATGGTTTTTTTTTCTCATCAAAATCAAACCAACAATACATTTCATTGCCTGATTATCTTTTGGTGACTTTTGATTATCGTTTCGTGGCTTTTTACCATAACCAACTAAATTACAATCAAACCTTTTGAAGTAGCATCAATCTAATATCCTATCGAGTCTCAGCTGCAGTTTCTTCGGTTTCGGCGACGTTATGACCGTGACAGCGACCCTGTCGCCGAGTTTCGGCGTCTGGTTGCCGGCGAGGTTGCTTCGGTGGATGAGACCGTTGTCGCCGACGCCGCAGTCGACGAAACAGCCGAATGGTACCACGTTTCGGACTACTCCTGAAAAAAGCGAAGTTATTTTTAAGAAAATAATAATAGATAATAATTCTGGATAATTCATACAGCATCACCTAGCCCCAAGCTAAGCAGAGGTTGTGTTATGGGTACTAGGGACAAATACTTATCCCTCGGGAACCATCCTATCTATATAATAGAGAAAGAACCATCAAAATCAGTCAATTAGTTACTTACACTTAGTACCACCGAAAAAAATATTTGCAGGTTGTACTAACATTAGTTCCAGGGGGTGGGAATCAAACCGCAACCTGCGTTGAAGGCGGACCTTCGCCCACAGAGTCACAGGGGTCACATTATCACTTAGCCTTAGTTGTCCTGTTGTAAATTGTTTCTATTTTCGTGTTCTGTTGTAAATGTGCTAAAAATAGTTTTCTATCATCTTAAAAATTATATTTTATTGTACTGATGTATAGATCTAGCATCGCTTTGGGGTTAAAAAAACGAAACCTGTTATGATTAATCCTACTAATATTATAAACGCGAAAGTTTGTAAATATGGATGTATGGATGGATGTTTGTTACTCTTTCACGCAAAAACTACTGAACGGATCTGGATGAAATTTGGCACAGAGATACATTATAGTCTGGAATAACACATAGGCTATATTTTATCCCGGAATTCCCACGGCGACGAGAATTACGCGGATGAAACCTCGAGGCGCTGCTAGTGATTAATACAAAATAGAATAAATAAAAAACAGATTAATATAAAATGAAAAAAAAAATACCAGTTAAAGCCATGCCCTCCCGAACTTGGTCCGTAGCTTGTACCGTGAGCGAGTAAACAGGCCGACAGAACGTGATTATGTTATCCTCATGGGCCTTCATCTTAAACGCATTGATAATGAGCTCGAGTGTACACTCGTCTGTGTTCAGATCGGTACTCATTGCTTGTATGTCCAGAGATACAGTCAGCCGCTCAACTGTTTCTGGGAAGTGAGGTTTTTGGAGGTCCTTTATGTTGACGCCGATTTTCTTTGCAAACCTGCGGTAATATTTGTAAGTATTGTTGACGGTTCTTAATTTTTAATAAATTTTAAAGATAGCCAGTTTTCCCTTCATACGGCAAGCATCTTGTCCTCCATTATTTATTTTTATTTATATTAAAGCATGGAACTATGCAAACATGATCTGCGATAATTGATATTAAAGCTTTTTTTTGAGGCTAGGTGGCGCTATTCCCAAGATATCATAGGTTCGTTAAGTAAAATGTAAAAACTAAGCAAGTCTTCGGGGCCCGAATTCCACTAACTTTTTGCTACTACTAGCACAAACTTTTTGAGGTTCATTCATGGCTGTGACGATTACCTTTTTAACTACCAATTTGACATTCTAATTATGAAAGTCTCTTCAAGCGCAAAAAATAGTAGAATACCAAATTCATAAACGTAATTTTAATCATCTTGATTGAATGGCACTAATGAGACCTTTGTTTTGTGTTTTGTTCACATTAGTGGAATTCGGTCCCTGATATGTTACTTACACTTTAGCGACATTATAGCTTTCGGGGTGAATAATGGTGGCATCCAAAGGCTCTTTCCCGCCCAAAACCTTCAGGAACCCAGCGCATTGTTGGTATGTAACCTTCCCGATGCCTGTGACCTTTAGTATCTCCGCTCTAGCCCCGAAGTTCCCTTTGTCTTGACGATATGCTATGAGCTTTTTCGCTCGACCTTCGTTTAATCCAGAAATACGCCTGCAAAATAAGAAGCTAATATAGTTTTACTGTAACTCGAAAATCACGAAAAATCGGCGAATAAACATCGCGTATTTCCGGGTACCCCAGGGTATTAAATTTTTTTATGACGTCACTGTTAAGTCCCTGTGTACTTTTAGGCAAAACTAGGAAACAGAGGGAGGTTCTAATTACCATGTTTTTTTTGGTTTTACTTAGGAAACAAACAGTTATAATAATAAAAATTACAATTCGGACTTTAAAAAAACAGTAACCAATAGATGTTTCGACATGATATATATCGACCAATTATGTAATTTCATGTTTACATTACATAATTACTTCCTAAAATAAGTAATTACCTCAACATAGCCTGAGATGCGGTATTGATATCAACACCGACCAAGCTCACAATCTTTTCAACGGCGGAATCTAAAGCGGTCTCTAACATCTTTGGTGGAATGTCGTGCTGGTACATACCTACTCCCAAATTCTTAGGCTCCACCTGCAAAGCAAAACAATAAGATATCTAGAATGAAGGTGTTTATAATTAGGCGCGATGATCATGGTGTAGGCTTAGGTGCAGACATACTGATTACGAAAAAAGTTTTCGAAAGCTTAATATCTTTCTTACTTGCGTACCAAAAATAATGATACAAATCGAAATTCCATGTTAATAGCTTCAGTTCTGAATATCTCAAAAAAAACGAAAACTAAAGTGAAGTTCGTATAAAGAAATATTCTAGAAACATACGAACATGAAACTATTCTACCGCGATACAACTAAGACAACTAGTTCCTCTCTGTCAAAGTTAGTTATTTAAAAACAGGTCAAGTACCTAAAGTTTTCATTCCAAGAACAGGTAGTAATGAAAGGCTCATAAATGTTTCAGCATCATCATCAACTATACTAGTCCACTGCTGGACATAGGTCTCCCCTAATGAGCGCCATAGCGCCCTGTCTTCAGCTTAACGTATCCAGCATCTGCCAGCAGTCCTTCGCAGATCGTCATCCCACCTGGCCGGAGGGCGTCCTACACTACGTTTGCCGATAAATGTTTAGTGCTGTTTAATTAGTATAGTTTTGCTTACATCTGAATTAACACGAAAGTCGCTCTAGATTAAATTCAAGCCGCCTTTTACTGTCAAATTAGTTTAGGTAGAAGAAGGACTGTTTGCGGTTTTGTATAAGTTTAAAGACTTACTTTTATGAGCTCTCCCAAAGGATCGAGCACTCTTCTCGCGATGGACAAAGCCGAAATTAGGTTAGGATCCAAGTTTGGATGTTCCTGCAATTAAATAATTATTAAATACCTCAAATAATAAGTTACGTGTTATATGTTTACATTAGTAGTAATACATCACGAATTAGAAATCTAAATTTATTTTATAAGCCTTAAAAAAAGACAAGTCAAATTTTAAACTATATATAATTATCAAAATAAAATTAGGTGTTGTTGATTTTTTCTTCACTTTTCCACTACCACTAGAAGTAGAAGTAAAAAAAAGTCTACTACTAGGCCCTTGTATTTCTATTTCTTTACATCAAATTTAGTTTTTCAAAATTATAATAGAATCATCTCAGTGTGTACCTAATATCTTGCTATAATATATTATTATAGCACGGGCTATTAATATATTTTATAGCTACGTCAGTGATGGCATTTAGTGTACCTTCTGCGCTTCTTTGCTGATAGAATAAATAGACGCCCCTTGCTCGGGAACAATAATCACTGGAATGTTCTCTGATATTTGATGATATTTCAACCACGTCTCCGTTTCACGGCAAGCTGTCCCATTGCCCAATCCAATCAATTCTACTCTGAAAATAAGAAGCGTTTTAGTATTTTTACTATAATTTATCTAGAACTAACTTCTACCCACGTTTTCGGTGACTTGGGTAAAGCATAAACTAAAGCATTCAGGGAAAATTAGAATAATGTAACATTAAACAAATAATTACATAATACTAGACAATTTCACACAGCAGCTAGGCGCAAGCATAAGAATAGTAATTATTTATTCTTATGCCCCAAGCTAAGCAAAGCTTATGTTATGGTAACTAGAAGACAAGATATAATAAGTTATAATAATATGTAATATGTACAATAAACAAATAAAAAAATTATATAAGAAAAAATCATGACTTCTGTATGCTAAAAAAGCTGAGTATGGTGACACAATGTACTTTTACAACCAATTATATTTTTTTAACCATATTCTATTTGATTAAGAGCTTCTAAATTTGAAGCTTCTTATACTTCACCTATGAGTACTGATGAGCTCCTTCAGTTGCCTGGCAGCTGTATCATTGGGATTATTCCGCCGCAGATCAGGGAATAAAGTGCAGGTTTCTATTTTGTCTCCGTTGGCGTTAATGATTCCTAGCTGCAACAATTTCGAAATCATTTGTGCTATTTATTTTTGAGAGAGAAAGATTAACGTTTAGTCTATCGTGTTGTCACTAGCTTAATTATTTTAAACTAGCAACGTCTCGCGGTTTCACCCGCGTAATATATCTGTGTGCCAAATTTCATCCATCGTTTATTAGGTTTTGAAACTTTCATCCATCCATACTTACAAACGTTCGCGTTTAAAATATTAGTAGGATTTGAACATGGTTTTTATTTAAACGCTTTAGAACAGAAATTATAAATTTTATTTTTACCTTACAACCAGCTCGGAACCCAGGATCCAAACCCGCAATCACCCTGTTCTTGATTGGTTCAGTCAGAAGGTACTTTTCCAAGTTTGTGACGAATGTCTTAACAGCTTCTTTCTGGGCTGCAATAGTCAGGTCCGATCGGACTTGGCGGGAGAGCCAGGGCTTAATCAGGCGGTTGTAAGCATCACTTAAGCCTTTTCGCACCCAGAAAGGGCTCTGCCAGAGAGTTAAGCAAAACCTAGAATCAAAAATTCTTTAAAACAACATGGGACGCATCAGCAGTCATGGATGGACATTGGCCTTTCCCAGATAAGATAAATTGAGATCTCTTGAGTAGTTGACAATACAATTAGGTTGCAGAGAGTTAAAAGAAACCTATAAAACAAAACTGAGCAAGGCTGAGCGGGCCCCATACTCAGACACTGGACTGAGCTGAGACCCATGTGTTGCCATGTAACTCAATGAGGTGTGCAAAATAAAAATTTAATTATCAGTTAGCAGGTTCTAGGTACTTATTTATTTAATTGTTGACATTAATTACTCACATTTCACTTAAAATTTATTGAATGGTCTCTGAAGTGTGACATGAATAATTTTTGAAATCTATTTTTATTTTTTATGGTTACTAACATATTTTAAATAATCTTACTAACAATAATGGTGAATAACTGAAAAATTAAATAAATTGAATTGAAAAAATATATACCTTACAAGTAAAGTTATCATAATCACATCACAGACGCACACATCAGTAGCTATTCAAAATTCAGATCTCTTTCCTATTTGACAAATACATTAGGTAGCTTAATTTCTCCTAGGCTATGCTAAACAGACAATACTGCCTAGATAGTGCAGCCCAATGTGAAACTTGACACTAAATATACTTTGTTATGTGAACCCAACAATTAGGTAAATTAAAATTACCATTCCAGTTTATTGTGGAACCAATCGGGAACCACAACTTTGACACTTAGAACCTTTTCATCCTCCCCCCTGTTCAAAGCCAGAGTCTGATGGGGCTTCACAAATTGGCTGGGACATTTCCAGTCAAAGTATATCTTGTATGTTTCTGGGTCTGACTTCTTGTCCATTTTGTTTTCAGTCTCTTTCTTTTCTTTGGATGACGTTTTTCTGCTGCTTGTTATTGTGAATCTTGTCTCTTCTTTTCTGTAAAAGGATTATTAATATAAATTAAAGAGCATAGTTTTCGTCACTGCAATAATGCATTTCCATTCCTCATTTTCCTTCTACTTTTCCCTCTAAGTATAATATGTTTTTACATAAATATTAAGGGCTACTTTCTGTAGAGAATGGCCTTTCATTTTTGAAAAGAGGATATCATACCCTGTTTAATTGGATGTAGTAGCTGCCTTATGTTTAATTCTCGTTACAATTAAAAGTACTTACAAGCTTCTCATATGCTCCAGAACCCTGGTATCCTTATAAATAATATCAGCTACAATGTGCGTCAGATGTGTGTCAACTTTTTCAGGGGTAGCTAACTCATCATCATTGGTACATAGCATGTTTATGTTGATGTACCCCCCATTTAGTGCTTGGATAGCATATGGCTCGAGGCCTAGACTTCTTGCTTTCTCCGCTAGAGATAGGGAATGAGATTTCAGAGGTGCGTACTGAAAAAAAACGAAGATACAAAATTTGCTCTAGCAAACCATGTGACAAAGATGTGCTAAACACAATTTGCCGAATCGCATTCAGCATAACTATGTCACATGGTTTGCCAGAGGATTACTAGTTTGTTAGTTATTGGCTGTTGTAATAATTTTAATAGATTAAAAGGTCAAGACTGTAATATGGTTCTCAATCCATAACACAGGCTTTGCATAGTTTGGGGATAGTTGATGTGTGTGTTCAAGATTATTTATATATTAGAAGGTTCTTAATAGTTAGCTCTACTATACTATAAAAAAAAAGAGTTAAATCAGCCTGCATGTGCTCCTGAGAGAGAGAGACAGAGAGAAAACTCAACACATGATTAGAATTCTGTGTACTTTAACTTACCACTAAATCTACTTCTGATAGATTTCTAGCATTTAAGATACTCTTTTCTACATCTGGTGTAAGTTTCTTTGACTTTTTCAGTGTTTCTATAACTGACTTCACTTTTTTTTTCAACTGAGATACATTTTGGTAACTCTCAAACAAATCTTGCAGCCTGAAAATTAAGGAGTTATTAGGTGAGTTATTTTAAAAACAATGAATCAAATAAGAATCTTTTTTTTTCCATAGTGTCATTCATGTAGGTAACACACCCAGACTTATCCTTACAAAACCAGAGATACTAAATGGATAAAAGTAGTCTACCTATCAGGCATAAGATGATCAACAACATTCTTTCGATATCTAGCAATGAACGGCAATGTGCAACCCTCTGTCAGTAAAGCTATGAAGCTTTGTGCCAACTGCCGGGGGATTTTTTCCACTTGGGATAGCATTTCAGCTTCGTCCCACATACCAGGAATTTCTGTTTTATTGTCAGACACATCATTCATGATTAATGAATCAACTTGGCTCTCATTTTCTTTCGGTTTGCCAGTAGCTTGTTTTCTTTTAGGTTTTTCTTTAGTGTCTTTTGCAAGAGGTTTTATTTTTTCTGCTACTTTTTTAGCTGATGCATTTTTGGCCACTTTTTTCTTAGGAGAGCTAGAGGTATCTTCATGATAATCTTCATCAATGGGCTTTCGTTTCCTAGTGTTCAAAGGCTTATCCATCTTCTTTGCTCTTGATAACAAAACTAAATAATATAACACGTTGTTTATCTGTGATACGGTGTAGATCGTGATTCTTTGAATTATGTACCTACTCAAATAAATTAAAAAGGAAATGAAAAGCTGATGGTCAAAGAACAATATAATGTTAAACGAACAAATTATGTAGTAGAACGAAAAATTAGTTGTTCAAAACAAAAACAGTTACATACAAATGCAAGACAGACAGACGATATTTTACGCTATTTCCCCGGAGATTTTTGACGTTTAAAAACAGAAGGACAAGGGCGTACCGTACAACGCCAATTTTTTGGCACTTTTGTAAATAGGAAAAAAGGGCCTTTGACCATGATCCTGCATTGGGTAGAGGAATGACTGACTGAACAATTAATATTTCTTTTCTTATAAAAGTTTTCTAATTCAAAAAGTTTCGATGTTGTGTGCATGGATTTTTTTAAGATCGATATACAGATAAACTGTTTTCGCTGCATCGAATCTGAACGCATCTAACCTTTGGACGTTGTTGTTTTGACATTAAGGGCTCCCACACAAAACTGCGATTTGGTGCGATGCGATGCGATGCAATGCGATGTCACACGAACTTGATTTGCGAATTTCTGCGATGCGAATTTGTGCGGCGAACCGTTTTGTAGGGTAACCATACCTTCAAGTTTAGTCAGCCGTATTGGACGTGTTTTTAGGAAGCGTAAGATGGATCCCAAAAAGATAATTGAACCGATTTAAGCAAAAATGATCCAACCCACACAAACCTCATTTCGAGATAATCGATATTTAAGTTTGTGGCGGTATTTCTCTAGCTTTGTAATACAAAATGTTGTTATTTTAATTTAATTTAATGCTATGTAAACTCAACTTTTTTGCTATAAATAATGTAAAGAATAAATTGTAATAGTTTAGTAGATAATGGGGAAAACTAGCGCCTGGATCATTATTACAAAATTAATTTTGTATGGAAAGAGCTATGTAGGGTGCAAAAATTAAAATGCAAAAATGATTTAAGGTGTGATAAAAATTAGTAATCATTTTTGTGTTTTATTGTTAAATAGATATAAAAGAAAAAGAAGATTCTGGATTCATCCATTTAATACGATTATGAACTCTGAAGGGAACTATTTTACTCGAAATTACTATGAGTTGAGAACTGAAGCAGTTTTTTTTACAACACAAAGAAGGCGGCTCAGGCGCCGCGCATCTTTCGCTAAAGTTGTGTCTCAGAGCGGACTAAAAGGGGGGTCACCAAGTATGACGTAATATGACAGGAATGCGCGATGCAAATGAGATCGGACGTTATCGTGCGAGCTCGCAGATATTTGCGATGCGATGCGAGCTCGCAGTTTTGTGTTTGAGCCCTTAGAAAACATTATTTCGTTACAGAGAGCTGCGTAGCATCCATAAAATACATGTGTGATGTTCTCAGTGATACCAGATGTGGGGGATTCCCTGCAAATTCGGGGGTTTTTTTCGCCTTTGGGGGGAAAGGTTTGTTGGAGGGATTTTCGGGGGTAAAATAAACTTTGGCGAAATTATGAAGGTTTTCTTGAGTATCTCAATCATTCAACCACAAACATAAAATAATTCTCATCACTACTTTAGTGTACCTACCTAGAGTCTGTCAAACGAAAGTAGACCCTCGCATTTTTTCGTAACTTTTTACATGGCAATACTAATGTGTTCTACAGCTGGGTAAATTTAGGGTGGTATAAAATAATAATTGCAGGTACTATAAATAACTTGAGATTGCGTAATGATTGTATAATAATATTTGAAGCTATAAGTGAGGTTGAATAATAATTAAAATAATTTTGCTTATTTTTTTCTCCTATAAAGTATTTTAAGGGCTTTTTTTCACAAAAAGCTAATTTTCGGGGGATTTGGAATAAAGTTGGGGGGAAACTCACATAGTGATCTGGCAACACTGGATGATCTGTGGCCAGTTCCTTGTCTGTGGCTATTCTAGAAGAAGTTGAAAACAAAATATGATAATTGATAATTTTATTAGAAAATAAATCGTCGGAAAAATGGAGCGTTCATAAGGAATTAATATTTTTGCCAAATATTTATCATGACAAACTGTGATGAACTGCTCAATAAGCTTGCTAAGTGCTACTTTAGAGGATCCCTAAAGTTTTTGCTTCAGGTAAAAATACTTAGTTCCTGTGATGGTTCAGGTGGTTGAAACTCATTATGTACCTACTTAGTTGTAGTTTGCGAACAAATCTTTTTACAGCCTGAGGAAATAGAAATCATGACCTGGGACTGGCAGCAGACATTCTTAGATATAACAGTTAATAGCGAACGACTAAAGAAGCACCCTCTGAGTAGTGCATATTCCATGCTGTTCTTTAAAAAGATATTGTCTTATTTACAAAATCAAGAGATACATGATGACGTTTATACTTACTTATGTTATTCCATGAATAAAGAAGGCAGTAAAGACAATTTCAGTTATCGACATCATGTTATTGGGAATACCCTTGATGAAATTATTACTATAAAAGAGACTAATAAAATGGTTGTTGATGGCACAACTGGAATGCGTACCTGGGAGGTAAGAAGCTTAACTGAAAAACCTTAAAGCCTTTGAAATATTGCTAATGAAGCCAACAACACCAGCATTATTATATGCTTATTATATTTCCTTTTAGCGGTATGCTGAATGTAACATTTTAATACCCACCTACTGGCCCATTGTTTCAGGCAGCTCTTATGTTAGCAGATTGGGCTCTTACCAATAAGGAGATATTCTGCAACAAACATATTTTAGAACTAGGCTCAGGAGTGGGATTTACTGGGGTGACAATATCTAAGCACTGCGCACCACAATCTATTTATCTAACCGACTGTCACTCTGGAGTTTTGAATACCATTCGTGAGAATATTAAAATTAACTTCCCAGGGATACAGGAAGAAGAGAATAATGATGAGACTGTATTTAGGATAAAGAACAAAGAAACTTTAATAGGTTTGTATGGTCCATAGTCCTACTAATTACATGGTCACATTCACTTATGTATCACATTCATAAAAGTATCCATAATATTCTATTATTTTAGACAAAATCTTGCTGTTTTTTTAGTGTTAGATTATTATAGTTAGTTATAGTTTAGATTATTTATTTTTCAGGTGTCATGCTCTTGGATTGGAATGTTATTGAGCACTTGTCTACAAAAATTATACCAGATGTGTTAATAGGGGCAGACATTGTGTATGATCCAGTGATAATTCAACCTCTTTGTGATGTTTTGAAGACATTTTTTGATAGAAATAAGGAGTTAGTAGTTTACATTGCAAGTGTTATTCGAAATGAAGCTACTTTCGCAGCTTTCTTGAACTCTCTTGGTAAGTTATTGTATTGCACTGGGCTTGCATTGAAATGGAATTGAAAGTGATAATGTTGAAGATAAATTAAAATACCTAAGCATTCTTTTCTGTATTTTATTTCAGGTGCTATGAATTTTACATACAAGAAGCTGCCTTTGGACAAGAATGTGTTTATTGAATGGGATCAAAGTATTGAAGGATGTTTACTACAGATAAAATGTTGATAATCTTCTACTTTTATTTAACTGTTTTTATGTTGTTATTATAATGCCCATTTTCTTGCTAACCACACCTACATTTTTTTAAATCTGAATGGAGTTGACAATTTCTTTAAAAATTATCGTTGACAGTTTGCCTGTAGCTACAATAGTTATGGGTTTATTACCTTACAGACTGTTCCATAAATCTACGCTGTTTACCTGCTTGAAGGGTAGAATGACAATAATGCTGGACAATTCACACGGCATCATCAAGCCCAAAGATAAGCCAAGCTTATGTTATGGGTATCTACTACTCAGACTATGATAGTTCTATCGTCTGAGATCTACTAGTGAATGATTAACTTAATAATCTAAGTAATTAATACAATAAATTTACATTGATAGAGTGAAACAGATGAAACATAGTAACCACCCAGAATCCTGGAATAAGAAAGTAATTGCAGATCGTTCAAACATTTTTCCAGGGCGGGAATCGAACCCGCAACCTGACGCGTCGCAGGCGGATTGTGTGTGGCGTGCCTTGCCTGGGGCGGACGTGCGTGATTCCTTTTTTTCAGTTCCTTCGGATTGATTGTTTTGTAAAGTCAGTGTCATTCCAACTCAACTTCTTGATTATGGTTCTGCATCTAGTTTGACACAATTTTGCCAATGACCGTCTCATGACAACTATGCTTGATTTCCTTTAGGTTTTAGATTACTTAATATAATCCAGTCCTGTATACCCACTGACCTGTATCTATACAAACAGGGCCCCTATTGTCTAACTTGAAACCGATTATCAGTTCAATTCAAAAAGATTACCAGTTGTCAACGCTGTCATAATGTTTTCGGTATTGTGTAAGGATTCAACTGGGCTTCGGTTTCAGAATGAATGATCGTTAGAATATAATTAATCTATGGAAAGGTCATTTAAACCCAGGGCCCTACGTTTAACTCAACTACTGAGACTCTCTCGACTCGAGATTTGACACTTGAAACCTAGGCTGGGCTTCGATTTGTCACTTTCGTATTGTATAAATAGCATTCCATTACCAGCGAAATTCAAACCCAGTGAATGAATAGTTTTGGTATTGCGTAACGCCAAAATGAATTTCAGTTGCAAAACGAAGCCCAGCCCAAACGTCAAATGAAGCAGGGAAGCTCATTCGAGTCTTTTTTGAAAAGTGTAAAGAACAAAACAGAAAATTGTACTTAACCGATAAACATTTGGTTTGAAGCGATTTGGTTTCTAGTACCTACCTATAATAAACAAGTTCATAATTTTATTTTATTTATTATTATTTTATTTATTTGGAAAACAAACAGCTTATTCAACAACAATAGTTGAAACTTATGGGTAACTTAAGCCTAACATTTTCCGCGTAAGTATTGGTAATCTATGTTCATTATGTCTTTATAACTTATAAAATATGTAAAATTTACTAGTAGGTATCCTATACTATACTCAATACACTTAAGCCATTCAAATTAAAACATAAAATTAGAATGTAAGAAAAATAAATATTAAAAAATAGTCAGGCTTGTTATTTACAGATTTAATCTGCGAAGAATGATGATTAGATTTATTATGCCCTTCTGCATCAAAGAAAACAAATCTACATCACTGGAATAATCTTTGTTAAAAAGTTTGGGCAAAGAAGGTGTTTCTGCGATAGTTAGTAGAGCACTGTGGGACATAGAGCTTCGAAATTCGTTGCGTAGCGTAGTTTTAAAGATCTAGATCATGCATCTTCAACCTTTTTTTGTGCAAGGGCCAATAATCCATTTTTCATGGCCCGAAGGGCCGCAACCTGCAATACCTACTCTATTTAATTTTACTAGGTACCCTAAAAAAGGAATATAAAACAAGCAAGTTTAAAATTATCAATAGGTTTATTTATTATAAAAAAATTATTTATTTATTAAAAACCTTACAAAATAAGTACAGGAACTTGAATCAATGCGATGTTTGACACTGTTTATTTTTAACGAGTGTATCGATGTCAGGCTTTATTTTTGAAGTTGCAACCCGCAGACTACCTTCCAGATGTGCGTCTGTAATTCTTGTCCTTGTTTTAGACTTGACATTTTTCATGCGAGAAAACAGTTGCTCTTACACATAAGTGCTCCCAAACAATGATATAATTTTTTGGGCATGTTTGCGTATCTCTGGAAATGAAGTTTTATCAACATATTTTGAAGAAAAATCCAGAAGATCCGTGTTGAATTTGTCTTTCAGTTCGGTACTGCACTGCAATTCGATAACTTCCATCTGAAAATTTCCTGGCATGTCTTCAACGGATACATTGAATGGTCGCGCAAAGAGGTTGATCAAGTTTTCATTCTTTCTGAAGTCAGCAAACCTTGATGCGAACTCTGTTTTGAGCAATACTAATGCCGTGACATATTTGTCCACATTTACACATACGCAATAAAAGCCGCACCGGCACGTGCCAGTAGTACTCAAAGGATGCCGACGCGTTAATAAAGGACGCCGATTTCGATTAAATGTACCGACTGGATCTTCGAATAGCGAAATATTTAGCCGCGAATACAGGAAACGAGTCACAATTTTTTTACCCGCTAATAGAGAAAACGCAAAAAAGGGAACCGTGAATAAGAAGTTATTACTGTAAATAAAAAATATTATAATTTGCTATGGCCTCCGAGGGCCGCAAGAAAAGACCCGGCGGGCCGCATGCGGCCCGCGGGCCGCGGGTTGAAGACATTTGATCTAGATCTTAACATACAGAGGGACAGACAGACAGCGGGAAGTGTCAGAGTTTCATAGCGTTTCGGCGACTAACAGCACGGCATAATCATATTCGCAGATGTAAGTAACCAACTTCAAAATTTATCTGAATATCCACACTTGTGTAAATAAAGTTATTTTGTCAAAGAAAATACAAAGTCAGTCAAAGTCCTCAGTCTAATGTCTCCTTCCTAACAGGGAAAAATATTTCACTTGCAGATATGAGATGTGTATGATGAGAGCACAAAGCACTAGTAGTTTTGCTATACTACTACTTGCTATACTACTTATTTTTTATGTCATTAGTTATGGCGCGAGCTATTTGCGGAGGAAGAAAGGTTAAGAAACCATTTACGTTTAGACCGCAGAGTCTTGCGGCAGGCCAGCAAGCCGCTTATGTTGCCGGAAAAAGAATTTGTGGCAAATTTTCGTCTGCACAAATAATCACAGTTTGACTTTGTGTTTTCCGTTGGCGAGGAGGAGATGACACACGACCGTTCGCATCAACTCGCAACACTGCATCACTCCTCTAAAGGTGTACGGTGGGAAGTTAATGGAGGATAGCAGGCTATTGTCGATAGATTGTAGAGGATTTGAACATTAATAAACAAATTAAAACAATCCGTTTTTATTTATTTTAATCTTATTACTAATTTATTCATAAAATTTATTTAAAGAACTGATAAAATAAACGGTTCGCACCATGGAGAGCTGTATTGCTACCAAGGTGGCAGCCACTGCCTCTAGCGATCGCCATACTCTTCCACCAGAACTTTGATAATCCTCTATCTGAATTGCTCACTGAGGCACATCCGCAGCATGTGGTGTAATCTGTAATAATAAACAAAAATACAGCTTTGGAGATGGGTCTCTCCAGCAGTGGACTCTAATTGGATATTAATGAGTTCTGTGTGACAGTAGTAGACGAGGAATTTATTCATGTCTAATGTACTTTAAACGTAAACATTTAAAAAATACTTACATATCTATTCTCCTTATGATGACTGAGTGTGTCGGCCGCCCCAACAGCTGCAGCATTGAGACTTGTTGCCAGCTCCTCGCAAAGCTGTTGAGGTTACCGTTTTGCCAGTGGGTCGTTCTTACCCAGACGGCTGCGGTTCTTTATCTTGCCTATTGAGACGATTTTTCTTGCAGTTATTCTGAAATATACATATTTTAACACATTGCTGTGTAACAACACACTTGATTACATTTGTACCACCTAAAATCGATTGGTAGTTACTTGTTTAATATACTTACGAATACTTTTAGCGCATCTTTTTGAGCAAAAAAACAACACAAGTTTATAAATCTTACAAATTTAAAATAAACTGCCACCTGAGAAATCATTTGACAACTGATTTGTCAATAAGAAAGAAGGCTTGCGTTTCGTTTCTACTTTTGTAGTAAACTTACTGATAAATACGTTATTGGATTGTATAACTGTGATAATAATAATAATAAAATAATACACACTTTGTTTTTACACCGTAATTCTTATAATAACCGTATTTTCAACAAGTAAATACACTTAATTGGGAATAGGACCACCCGTGGAACTAGAAGCCTTACTTGCATTAACGAAACGCATGAAGGATCGAAAAAGGATTCACATGAATATTTCCATAGTTTTAACTAAATTCTAACGATCATTCATTCCGAAACCCAGTCCAGTGAAATACCTTAGACAATACCGAAAACATTCTGACAGCGGTGACAACTGGGAATCTTTTTGATATGAACTGATAATCGATTTCAAGTTATGCTGGAGCCACACTGCCTTACTGTCTACCGGGCTGTTACCGCAATAATAATAGCATTAAATTACCGTTTAAATTACTACATTAACTGAGTTTACTTAGATAAAATATAATGTCAATAAATTAGGCGGTACAAATATCACGTGCGTCGCCGGTGAGCTCATATTGCACACTGGACAAACGATAGTGTGGCCACAAACGCATTAATTACTGCGGTAATTTTCTTTGATGTGCGAAAAAAAGACCGCCGCCGGAGCTATTGCCTACCGCCATTTGCCATATTGATTGGCATTGTAAAATTATGGCCATAAATCGTGGTTACACCTCGGTGTTGTTTAGGTTATGGCAATAATTATTGGCATATCACGGTAGTGTGGCCCCAGCATCAGACATGAAGCAATGAAGTAGAATTTGCAACTGAAACTCATTTCGACCTTACGCAATACCAAAATCAGTCAAAGTAAGTTTTATTCATTCACTGGGTTTGAATCTCGCTGGTAATGGTCTTGAATGTGACTGCTATTTACACAATACGAAAATGACAAATCGAAGCCCAGCCTAGGTTTCAAGTGTCAAAAATGAATCGAAGACGATTATCAGTTGAGTTAGACAATAGGGGCCCAGGTCAGTGTGTATACCTAACAATTGGTTTAGGGTCAGGTGGTCTACAGTGGTGAGCTACCACCTACATTCAAATGTAATGTTGTAATGATTTGACCTTTAAATTTATCAGCCCTAACTTGTTTTAAATTAGTTTGAATCAATTTAAGAAGATTATTGACACAAAACGGTGGACTACTTTTGAGATTTCACATCGTCGAAATACCTACTTATCATTTTAAAAATTAATCATCAGCAAAAATACAATCTCGTAATTGGGTAATTCTACGAAAACTCGTTTTTTGTCTGACTTCTGTGGCACATTTTTTTTTGTTGAAATTGCACATAATGATGGTATTTTCTAAATGAAGATTTAATTTTGAATTTTTTGGTAGTAAAGGGAACTTTATGGGCTTTATGGTTACGAAGTTATTCAATTTTAAAAATATGGTGTCCACGGAAATCAGAATTTATATCACCAAAATCAAATATGGGTTGGTTTATCAATAAAAATATGTGTTTTCGGTAGTAAGTAGATTATTAAGCTTCTTAAAACTAAGGACCAATTATTTGATGTTTGTAGTTTCAATCAGTTTTTACAAAAACACCTTTAAATCATTACTGTAAACATTTAGTTTTTAATCAGTTTATTAAATCACATAGGTTATATTATATAAGCACTACCTTTTTCAAATATTATTTATATGTTGTAAGACGTAGGTTTCTGTTCTATAGTTTATCAATGAAAATGGAACTAAGGCAATAGTTTACATCTACATCGAGTTCACACAATTTTATAATCAGTCATGTTGCTAGGTTCTATTCTAAAGATGGAATTATAGATCAACTACTAATCAAAATAGGCTTATTCTATCCCACTCTTTTCTTTTACTTAGAGAAATAGGCGTATAGTATTGAGTAAACCTGGCAGAAGTTATTTTTTTAATGAGATTAAAGTAAATTTTTAACAAAAGTCACACTAATAATGTTTATCTTTGTATTAAAAATATTATAATTATTCATTTTATATTTATTATAAACTTTTATCCTAAAAACATTATAAAAACATAAAAATATTATTATTGAGATGTTAATCAACCCGCAAAATCCACGGAAATCAAAAATAATTACAAAATCCTAGAAATTTTCTTGATTTGCTGGTTTATCTTACATTGAAATATGCAGTCGAAATTAGGAACACAAAAGGCATAAATTATTGCAATTATTATAACAATAGGATTAGTATGAACAAATTTATAGTCAACATGGTAATCAGAATTTCTAGATACCAAGCCACGGAAAGTGATTACGTACCGAAATAACAGAGTGACGTGGAGACATACACCTTTATTGTACACACCACTGATGGGGCGTGACTGATAGTTTCTCTCAATCTAACAACTATTTACGCAGATATTAAAGTACAGTATTTATGAATAATTTAGTGCGCACCACGGAAATCAGAGCTAAACGACGGACGCGAAGTTGTCTCGTTGTAACTTGTCAACTAAAGCTTAGTTTTGCGTAGTAATAGCGTCAAATAAGCAAGTAACTATCTGGGTTATTGTGAACCTATGTAAATTAGTACCAGAGCTTTTAGGAAATTATATAAAAATTTATTAACACCGGAACATGAGGTCCGGACGCACCACGGAAGTCATAATTTCCAAGGATTTTATTTATTTTTACTTATTTAAAATAAGAATATTAAAAAACTAAAAAAGGTCTCCCCTATTATCTTTGTCTAATCTACTATCATAAAAAAAATCAAAGGGCTAGGGATACTTTTTGTATGATTTTTCGAGCCGGACATGTATTTTTGAAGCCCGGGAGAATCACCCAATTATCCTTTTGATTCATGTCACTTAAGTTCGAAACACACAGAAGCCCAAGGCGGAGCGGAGGCAAAGGCGTGGCGGTTTTTCCTATGGTCACCGCTTGCAGTGTGTGTGTAGGTCAGTCCTGGATTTATAAATAGGCCGTATAGGTCGCGGCCTAGGGGCGGCAGATTTCAGAGGACGGTCACTCGATTGCAGACGATAAAAGTCAAACACGTTCTCTGGTTTGGATTGGAGCGATTTTGCAATTTTTATTGCTGTTATTTCATTTTTGGGTTCCTTAAGCTTTTTATTGCCAATTGCAGGATTCGAACCTTGTATGCCTAGGGGTCCCCCCCTAGGCATACAAGGTTCGAATCCGGTGGCTAATAATGAACGGCTCTGTACATAGGGCGGCGGAAAAAAGTGGCCTACGCTCATAAAATATATAAATCCGGCAGGCTCATCAACAGTTCAACAGAATACAACTCGCACGCCTTCGCCTCCGCTCCGCCTCCGGCTTCTGTGTGTTTCGTACCATTTCGTACTTCAATTCTATATCCCTTGGATGAGGGACTTCTTGATCGATCGAATTCCGAAAAAATATAAAGTAAATTAAAATTTAATACATTGATAATAATACATTGTAAGTTCTCTCTCAAAGTATTCCTTTTCTATTTTTATTACGTGCTGGCACGAATTCTTCCAATCCTCCTCCGTAATAGCTTGGAACCGTTCCGTTTTAGCACGCTCAGCTGCTTCCTATAAAGAAGAAATTTTTTATGATACTTTATCTTACCTTTTTCAGTTTATTATTTAGGCACCTAATTTCAAGACCATTTAAAATACAAACGCTATAGTAACTTTATTACAAAGAAATAACACAACATTTAATTATGTAGAAATAGATTTACATATTAGCTGGTCGAGCTCAAGTATCAAATTCTATGCCCGCGCTATAGCAGAGTACGCAGAACAAACGTTAACATAACCTAACTGCCCGATGTTTATTGTTGAATATTTCACTTGTTCCGTGGAACTTTAACTTAATCCTGCTTTAGGACTATCAAGTTACCTTTGATTCAACTTAAAATTACAAAACAAACTCTCACAAACCTGTCATATCAGCGGTTCTTTGAAAAACATTGTTGAGATCTGAAAGAATAGTTCTGGCCTCAAATTCTGCCAGACATCGCCTGTATACCTTATAAATAACTTCCCTGGCAGCACTTCTAACTGTTTTATTCATTATTTTTCACTTTTCGTCACTTTATCACGACTACTAATTAAACAAGCTTCTTTTTAATAGCAATATTCGCCTCAGAAAATATAAGTTACCATCTAAATTACTAAGTCGGCCACAACCAACGCGCATCTGAATAATAGTATCTCAGCCACTAGTTATCTTCTATGTAAGCCACTGTAAATATAACTCAGCACGGTGGTTATTTTTTAGCATCTAAATTTGTGGCATACATTCAAATAGCAAATTTCTAAAATATTAATTTATGACACCAAAATAGTCATTCTATAAGCTTCTAATTTTATAATTTAGTATGTTTAAAATGTAAGTCATCCTACATTTATCGATCGATAAATTTACCTAAAATTGTCATCAAATAAAATATTAAAGCCACTATTATTACATAATGAACTATTGTTTTATAGTTTTTTTGGTCAAGGTCATTGACCTTTGACCTAAAGTTCAATTACCTTAACAAAAGTGACCTTGAGGTCATTGTCCTCCAGGTCTCTTACATTTTTTTGTGAAAGCGTTGGTTTTTGCTAGAGTCGATGCCGAAAAGTTAAATTAATCAAGTTCGATCATTAGGTCAGTGACGTTTGAGGTCAAGGTCACAGACCTTTTTTGTAAAAACTTTAGTTTTAGCTGGAGTCGATGCCCGATAGTTGAATTCTATGCGTCGGGGTGGTTTCGGTGGTGGCCGGCACGCGCGGTGCCTGTCCCTTGTTACGGCTGGCGGAGGCTGCACTCCCTTCGCGCCTCCGGCTTATTAAATACACTCTAGGGGCGCCACGCACAAGACCACGTGGAGTCGGGGTACTCTGTGTCGGATCCGTCACTCGAATTGAACCTAATAAACTCATATTGGAATGCTCTGCGGTAATTATTCATGTTTTTTTGAGTTCATTGACCTCTAACGCTGAGGTCATTTAACTTTGGGGTCAATCATCTGAACCAAAGTTGGAAATATAAATGAAATACAGATGAAACTATTGCAATACGAATGCACGAACGACAATAAACAAACACGGGCGGGTCGGTAAAATAATCTAATGGCGCTCTATGATTGGTGCAAATGGTCAGTTGTTGTCATGTCGCTAACTCGCGCCAAATCGTACAGAGGCTATTTTCACGATAAAAGAATATGAAGTATTATTTTACATGTTAAGTACCTAATAATTATATGATGTTGTCTATTGAAGCTTGAATATATAATTTTTGAGGAGCTTGTATTGAAGCTGTAAAACGTAAAATGGTGATGAGTTGCAAATTCCGTGGCCGACTTAGTAAATTAGTGGGCAATGTATAATCAGAAGGACAAGTAAAAATAATTGTTGCTAAGGAATTGACGCTTTCTTTTACATTTTTAGTTGGCGTTGTAAAGAAGATAAATTAGTTTATTAGAGGCTATGTCAATTTCTCGATGCTTAGTTATTAAATGAGAAGTTTGGCCACGTGGCCAAAAAAAAATTCTGTGGCCGGAATTATTATTTCTCCTTTATCACCACCGCTTGACCGATCCAAGTAAAAAATCCGAGAATTCATAATCTTTGTTTACAATTTTACATCAAACGTCATTGTTTTAAGAATGTTGCCATTAAACAAAAAAATTAGTTCCGTTTCAAGACTTTTTTGCCAAGCTGTATATACCTATTTTATTTTTGCAAAGATATTATATCTTCTAAGAGCAGAACCATTCTACAAGAAATTGAAGTTTTCAGTATTATGGTTTTTTTTACGTAGTATTTATATTCTCTTTGATGGTTTTTACTAAATACTGCACAATAATCTCTTTAGATTTCCTTTCCAATAGGATTAAATAGAAATATCCTTAGAATGAAATATCATGAAACTTACCCAGCAGTACATAAAATTACGGTAGTTTACTGTATGTGTTGGTGAGACGGTGGAGAAGGAAGAATTCTCAAGAAATTTCGGTTTTAACATAATATTTAACTGAAATGTCTGAAGGAAATGCACCTAACCTTGATAATAAAGGTTCCAATGATAGTAGCAGCAGGTCAGACAGCCATGAGACTGAACAAAAAGAAGCATGGGGTTATGATTTGTACCCGGAGAGAAGAGGTACTTTCAAATCAAAATTAAGCAACATCCTCATAGGAAGGGAAGGAAAAGAGGGCATAGATAAATACAAATGCGAAAAAAATGTGTATGAATGTGTGAAAAACAGTTAAGTCATCATTTTCTGCATCAAAACATCAATTATTTTACTTGATTCCGTTGAAACTCATTATTCTACTTCGTCATTATATTTCAGGTGCAATAGTAAAAGTCATGATGGCAGCTCTCAAGAGTTCTGGATGGTAATGTATAAGATAATTCTAGTAAAAACCTACCCACTAGTAATATCAAACTGTAGTGTAATACATTATTGTATTTGTTTTCATATTGTTCACAGTCCGATTGACATCAGAAGACACATATCTTGTGAAGTCTGTGACTATTCAGTCAGTGGAGGATATGATCCAGAATATAATCAGGTCAGTCAATGTAATCAGGATGAATTGTACAAGTACCCTAAACATTGCTTATTTAAATAGTGAATAATAATAATAATAATCAGAATAATCAATTTATTGGTAAGAGTTTCACAAGACAATTATTATCAATGTTAAGTAGAAATTACGGTCGGGGTGGAGTTTACGGGACGCAGGACTTAGAAAATTTTCGACGATTTTTTTCATGTATATATAACATATATTTTTTTTTATGGCATCGTGAAGAGAGTCACTAGGGGTCCAACATTGGTTCATGTCATTGACCCCAAAGTTCAATGACCTCGGCGCTAGAGGTCAAAGAATGTCGGCAGGACTTAGAAAATTTTCGACGATTTTTTTCATGTATATATAACATATATTTTTTTTTATGGCATCGTAAAGAGAGTCACTAGGGGTCCAACTTTGGTTAATGTCATTGACCCCAAAGTTCAATGACCTCGCCGTTAGAGGTCAAAGTATGTCGTTCTGTTTTAAAGGGAGCTGGACTTAGAAAATTTTCGAAGATTTTTTTCATGTATATATAACATATATTTTTTTTTATGGCATCGTGAAGAGAGTCATTAGAGATGCAACTTTGGATCAGGTGATTGACCTCAAAGTTCAATGACCTCGGCGCTATAGGTCAAATAATGTCGTTCTGTACTCTGTAAACTTTAGGGGTGATTGTGGCAGTATACAAAATTACGCTCTAATGCAATGGGGGTGGCACCGGCAGTTTGTTATTTTGATGTTAAAGCAAATAATACTTTTTTTTCATTCCGATAAGAGTTGATTAGGTTCAACTTGAGTGGCGGATCCGACACAGAGTACCCCGACTCCACGTGGTCTTGTGCGTGGCGCCCCTAGAGTGTATTTAATAAGCCGGAGGCGCGAAGGGAGTGCAGCCTCCGCCAGCCGTAACAAGAGACAGGCACCGCGCGAGCCGCAGCGGCTGAGGCTGGTCGCCGAAGGCGACCAAAAAGCCGAAGCTGCGGAGGTGAGCCGTGGTGCCTGTCCCTTGTTACGCAATGGCGGAGAGGCTGCACTTCCCGAAGCGCCGGAGCTATGGCGAATCGTGATGGAACCAAAAAAAAATGAAAAAATACCCCGAGGTAAAGAATTAAAAAAAAAAATCTGTGACCTTGACCTCGTAGGTCACTGACCTTGAGTTCGACAATGATTAATTTAATTTTCCATCATCGATTCCAGCTAAAACCAACGTTTTTACAGAAAAGGTAAGTGACCTTGACCTCAAAGGTCACTGACCTTATGATCGAAAATGATTTATTTAAGTTTTCGGCATCGATTCTATCAAAAACCAACGTTTTCACAAAAAAAGGTCAGTGACCTTGAGGTTAATGACCTCAAGCTCACTTTTGTCAAGGTCCTTGAACTTTGGGGTTAAAGGTCAACGACCTTGACCAAAAAAAAAATCCTTATTTTTTTTGCGTCCCGTAAACTCCACAGTGACCGAAATTACAATTAAAAAATTAAATTTAAATTACAATAAAAATTAAATTTAAATTACAATTAAAAAATTAAATTTAAATTACCTTAAAAATAATAACATTACATTTGTAAAAATTCTTTGATATTGTAGAACACCTTCTCGATGAGCCACAATTTAAGCTTGCGCTTATTTTTGGAGAGTGTTTTTATAATAAGGTAACATTTAATTTTCTTTGATGATGCTCCTTATATGTAGGTATACTAAATTATGTTGTGAAGGTAAGATAAATTAAGGCTGAGCTTAATTTACCTTTCTAACTCTTCAATTAACTAGAATGGTTAAACAACTAACTACTATTCTATATGAACAATAATTAATGAAAACGGATTTAAATTTATATTAATAAATATTTGATTTTAAATTTAAAGATAAATACACAACCCTATAATGCTGGGTAAATGGGATTTGTCCCTTTAATATAAAGTTCTAGTGTGCCATTCTTTAAGCACTGAAAAGGCTGTGCCTTTAGTTCACGTTATTTGCAATTATGAGTATTAATGAATATGACATTTAAAGATTGTAAAAAATCAAGGGTTTAAATAAAATAGTAGATGAAAGTTCATAAATATGGAAAAACTAGCGACCCGCCCCGGCTTCGCACGGTTTTGTTATCTGTATAAACCTTCCTCTTGAATCACTCTATCTATTAGAAAAAAACACATCAAAATCCGTTGCGCAGTTAGAAAGATTTAAGCATTCAAAGGGACATAGGAATATAGGGACATAGGGACAGAGAAAGCGACTTTGTTTTACACTATGTAGTGATGTAAAGTTTATGTGACTGCTCAAAGTTACTATTTCACGCGAACTAAGTTGCGGGTACAGCTAGTCGCTACATAGTATAAAAAGTACAATCTTTTGCTGTCTCTATGTCCCTATATCCTTATGACCCTTTGAATGCTTAAATCTTTAAAACTACGCATCCGATTTTTTTGCAGTTTTTTATAGATAGAGTGATTCAAGAGGAAGGTTTATACATATAAAATAAAACCGTGCGAAGCCGGGGCGGGTCGCTAGTAAAAATAAATATAAAAACCTGCACTATCAACCAACTTTATCATTATTCCAGATAGTAGTATGCCAGAACGTATCAACCCGGCAAGGCATGGTGCAAGGAGTGCTCGCTCACGAAATGCTGCACATGTTTGACTATTGCCGCAACCACCTCAACTTTAAGAATATGGAACACCTTGCTTGCACCGAGATACGAGCAGCTAATCTGACGCATTGCTCGTTTACCAGCGCTTGGTCCCAGGGAGATGCGTCGTGGACCAGGATTAAGCAGGCTCACCAGGTATGTGTTACCTTGCTGTTTAGTTGTAGGATTCCTCGACACTTATATGTAGATAGATGTAATAAACAGATGTTCATCCTTAGTAACTCAGTCCGGTCCTGCTATCAGTTTGCTTGAGCAGCTTGTGCAAGGTGTGCCTATTTGGATAAAAAAATTGATGACACCATCCGAAAAATCATAATTAAGAAATATGACATTTATTTTAGTTAACAATACAATACAATATAAACAAGTTATAAACAAGATAACAATACAAAAATTCTTTATTGTTCACCAGAAAAAACATTACAAAAAGGAACATAACAAAATACAAGTACAATGGGCGGCCTTATCGTTAACTAGCATTATTACATAGTAAGTACTAGGTACATAGTAATCATGATGATGATTACTTAGTATATAGTACATATTATCTTGCTGTGCGCTAGCAGAGTCCATGTAGGTACAAAACAATCGCAACAATTGTGTCATTTTGGTATGTTGCATAATAGGGTATTACACCATTTTTTTTAAACTGTTTTAAATTAATCCTGAGATCGTAATGAACTAGTAGAAATTTTGTTAATTTTTTTTAAAACCGAAAATCGCCCTAAAATCTGTTTTTTATTTATGATTTTGAATTTTCGCGCGGAAACGCTAGCCGCCATGCTTTTTCATCTCATGACGTCACTCGGTTAGTAAACAATACGACTGCGAAAGACCAAGTAATAATTCGTGAAAATAAAGAGTTATCATTGGTGTCTTGTGCCTGAATGCAAAAATACAAGTGTAAAAACGCCACAAAAATTATGGATTCAAGTGCCAAGTGATGTAAAAATGAAAAATTCGCAAAAAATTGCGCCACCATTAAAGTATTAACCATTGGCAGATTTGTACTTTCTGCTTTCACAAAACCGTCTTCCATAGTGAAATAAAGGCTAGAAGTCTACAAACGTGTTAATAACTCGTAAATTTATCAAAATAACAGCGCACAACTTATTTTCAGTAGATTGTTTGCTATCGGAATGACGTCACGGCGGGATCCAATATGGCGAATGGCGTTTTAGACATTTGAAAAACAGATTAGAAAAGACGATTTTTAAAATGGAATTATAAAATTAAAATTGCAATTTTATGAATAAATATCGACGTTTCTTGTTTACTTTTTTCGAAATCTATTATGAACAAACATTTTTATATTTTTCCTTACATAGTGTAAAATACCCTATTATTTCTTTTTATGATTAAAATCGTTCATACGACTCATCTTATGGTTGCCTGGAAAATCGCTCATAGCGATAAAGGCATACTTCTTTTTTTCTTAGCATTTTAGTCTGGTCTTGTTTCCTGGCTTTGTATGGTGACAAAGAGTTATCTATTGTCCATAAATTACTGAACTCTACAAACTTAGAATGGTAACTCAAAATAAATTTCCGAAGTAGGATTTCTAATTTTTTCCCTACTGCACCTATTTCTCATAACAGCTGTATTACTTTCAGGACTGCGTCAAGACAAAAGCTCTGTACTCTGTCATGGCAGTTCGACAGATTGGGAAAAAGGAAGCTGTGGACATCATTGAGAAAGTATTCCCGCAATGCTATGCAGATTTGGAACCAATAGGCAGGCGGATCAGAAGAAACTCGGATGACATGATTCGAGCGTTTAAAGAAGCAGCATATTATGGCTATGAATAACTGTAAGTAGATTCAAATACTTGTAGATAGTGTACATAGAAATATTAGGAAAATAAAAACACACCATAATGATTTAAAATAATGTCTTTTTATTTTATTAATCACTTAATATTAAATATTGCCTAAGAATTCGAAAAGGTAATACTGTCCCTCCACAGTTTAACAAGTTGCGAGAATTATTGAAATTTAAAAACAAGCATTAAGTTCAATAAAACGACTTTCCTAAGTCTTCGATAAGAGTAAATCCTTTTTAAGAGAGCAAACATTCTCTTATTTCTGAGGCTTGTAGGTATCTAAAGCTTGATTTTATCGAATAGGGACTCGATCCATACAGAGATACATAACTTATTAAGTAATTCTATGTAGAAAACGTTTTCCTGTACCGTATATATTAAATTTAAAAGCCACTGAACTTGGTCCTTCGCTAAGTAATTTAAAATAATAGGATCCCATTGGTACCCCTTTCGTTTGGAAAAACGTCAATTACTAAGTTTACATAGCTTGCGTCGTGATTTGTAAATAAGGATCATTGAAGTTCTTTGTGCATAAATAATTTTGTGCTTCAGTAAACAAAGATAAAAGGTAATGCGTCAGCCAAGTTCATAATAAAACCTACTGTAGGGACATGATTACATAATTAAATATTAATTTTTAATTAATTCTAATAAGATCAATCCTTATGTGACTAGCATTATTTTCGATGAGGTCTTGTTACGATCATTTCGATATTCGGCAAACAGTAAATTATAACTTTGTCATATTTTTTTCTGGATATTCCACGCAGCGCAGCCCTAAACAATGAGAACCAACTACAAAATTTAAATTTTCATTCGGTTGTTACTTGGTCACATTTTGTTTGGTCCTTAGCTAAAACTTCCTGTACCATGTGTAGCGCAGGCAGCGAACACATTTTGAGAACACATTTGTCAAATAGTACTGGATACGACCATTCTTTCCAAAAATTAAAACCATCCATCGTATTAAGAGCCTTAAAAATATTTACCTATAAACTTACATAGTTTATTTGTACCACACGACTCTTTATGGGATTCGTTGATCTTTTATGCTAATTATTTCGTAAAAGTAGCTTTGGTCAATTCGTTTATCAAATCTTAAAAACCTTTAATACATTTATATTCCTAAAATGGTTTTTTGCCCATCAGTGGGATCTAGCGGGCTGGTAAGAGAAGATTATGGTACTAAGAAAGCATATTGTATAATGTATATGAGGTTGGGTTAGTATTTTATTTAGTTTTAAATAGGTACCTACCTAGATTCTATAGACCAATAAATAAAATCTGGCAAAATGTAGAGCAACTTTATATTGATAAAAAATTTGATGTTATAAATGAGCATAAAGAATGGACTATAGTCTAGTTATAAATCTAATAAATAGTTTATATTACCGTAATATAAGGCAAGGAAGGACAACTAATTTGATTATTGTCTTAATAGCAGCAAGTGCAATTTATATTATTTAGGCACCTACGTGATAGAATAGACTTAGATATATTAAATAGCTTTATATGTTCAATAATTGTTTTTGATTACAAATTCAAAGCGTTGAGATATGTTTTTTAACTTAGAAAAGGTGAAAAATTATGTTATCTTCTTTCTAAATACTTAGTAATTTTATGGTTACTGAGCTCTTACTTATGGTCCCGCTATACCTCGCTCATTCACTTAATCTTACTTCTATTCATTATGAAATGTACTTTTACGCGAAAAAACTATCTGGTCTCTTTGATCCTTATTAGATCACAAGGCACACTTATGTTTACAAATTGATATTTTGCACACTATTTACATCTTAAATTAATGCGTATTTAAAACGAAATCAACCATTACTGTTAAACGAGGCGTTTTCCTGATACGAAAAAAAAAATTCGATCTGACTGAAAAAAATCCGCTTTTAGTTTGAAATTAAATGGTTTATTAAAGACCCTGCCATATAGTATCTTTACATAATACAAAACAACCTTCGTCCTTCCGCGAAACATCATTGCCATCTACTGAGTTTTAAGGCAAATAAGGTTTTGGAAAACGCCTCTATAATCAATTTAGTTTAACACTTTTGAGTACAGACTAGCAACTTTTCTAATATTTACAACTGTCACAACGTCTCTTCAGGCACTGAATTATCAATATGTCCTAATTAAGGCTGAGTCTTATTCAGTTCTCATGCCTGTTCATTGCTTTATGCGCTTCACTAAGATATGTCGTCCAGTAAATGATAGTGAACAGGCAGAAACAAACGGGGAACAGCATGAGCGCGAACTTATCCATATCTCCATGTGTAGCGCCACAAAACATGACACCCCGGTCCAGCATTGAGGAAAAACGCGCCATGAAGTTGCCAGGCCCACCCGGCATCGATTCGAAAATAGGCGAATCCTAGAAAAACGAACAAGATTACGCATCAGAAGTAAATAATCATTTTAAATAAATACAACATCTAAAGTTATCTAATTGACCTGCCGGGGGAAGCTCGCATCTATGAGTACAAGCTGTGCATTCACGGCCTATTTACCAATTATTTATGAATCGCTTGAGGTCTTGTATAATTTTCTGCAGTGTATCTACTCTAGACCTTCTAAAAGTACCTATGTACTTCTATCTGAGCGTCTACGATACGGATAACATTCTAGATACACACCTACTACGTGTCAACGGATACTGCGTTACGTTAGCCACACAGTGCACTGTTTCTGTTTTTCTCATTACTTTTACCTTGCTAACGGATCTTGTCTCACATCCAACCTTATTTTGTCTCCAATTCCTTTTTCCCGAGAGGGATAACTAGAAATCGGTGGCCTAAGTTGAAGTATTAATGCACCTAAATAGACCTACGTGGTAATGCTACTTAAGAATTCAATCGTACATGCTTGCTACGATAAAGAGGGTATGTCTGCTTACCCTTTGGATTGTTTGATGTGAGAACTGTTGTTTTAGGCCTTCGTCGTCTACGCTAAGCGTGGGGGAGAAGACTCCGCCTTGGGGAGTCCCTGTTACAGGGGTGCTAAGTCTCTGAAAACAGCAGTAAATTCTATTCAGTTTCTTAAGATTTCTGAACAATTATCCTGTTATCTGTTTGGTGTATCTTTTTGAAAGACGGCCAACGTTACGAAATTTGAAACAGCAGCGAGAAGTGAATGGAATTTAAAAGAAATCAAGAAACATAAATAAAAGGTGTTGTAAAAAATCGCGTTAGTGCCAAGCATAGGATCGAAGAAAGAAAAAAGATAAGAAATCTTTATAAAGGATTACAATACCTGCCCATGATTCATATGTAATGGCGGCGGCGCCAGCTGAGCAGCCGACGCGGCTCGTCTCAAGTCTTGTCTCCGTCGACACCAGCTCTTGTCGTATCTGATGCCGAATAGCACCACGAAGTACTCTAGCAGGGCGAGGAACACGAATATTGTACACGAGATCAGCCAGACCTCGATGCATTTCAGCTCGAGGGCGTCTGGCGAGTTTGTACTGAAATGTAGGAAAACCAAGCTATAATTTTACAAAATGATTGAAAACTTCGTCCCGACTATTTACTTTTAACCACCATAACATAAAAATAGCAATAGCCATTTTTAAGTAGGTAAATAAATAAGTAATGCTGAGATATTCACACATCACCACTTATAAATTATAGGAACACTCTTGGTGAAGACTTTGACACAAGAACGCCTAATACTAATCCCACAAACATCTATCTAGGTACACACTTCAAACATAAAATACTTCGAATTATAGGTCAAGGGTTAAAAACTGCCTCATAAAAATTGCTTTGCATCAGCAGGGCTGATTCTTGATAAGTAAATCGACTTGAACAACTGTTTACTTTAGTTCAGAAATAACGTCCCGAACTATAATAACGTCTTAAATGCTGTTGACAAAAAGGAGTAGGTACCTATTTGCAAGCACAACGTACCTCACAGTGTCGAACATTGTGACCAGAGACAGCAAAGTAGTGACCAGCAGAACCATTCTGCCGGGCACAATCTCCGGTATAACGCAGAAGCTCCCCCAGGAGATGATGACGAATAGCGACGATGGGAGGTAACTCTCCAGAAGGTAGCTTCTTAGCTCCCTCGACAACTTTATTTGGAGACGGGCTGCTGAGTGTGCCCCTGAAATCAAAACCGAATAAGATTGCACGACAACACTAGGCATTTCTGATAAAAGGTGACAGATCCGGTTAAATATCTACGTGCCTATCTAAACATCTTACTACGGGTAAGCCTACTTTTTTCTACCCACTTTCCAACGTGAATGCTATTCTTATAAACAACGAATTGTATCTTTTAATGCTTCAAATATTACTAGGCTAGGTTGCTATAAGCGAAGTCTATTAAAGGACAGTGTGTTAGGTACAGAAGTAACCTTAAAATCCCATAATTTCCGAAAACATAAATAAAACATCTCAATACTCTGAGTAAAACATCACACAAATGTAAGGAAATAAGGAAATGAAAACAGGAAGGAAGAGGAACGGAGTATATGGTTTCAAGCTTAACTACACTAGTTACTATAAACACAAGACAACACCATAATATTTATTTCATGCAGACGATTTCAAACCAGGGAAATGGTGTATGGCACGGATGTAAGTACTTTTGCGGACCTTCGACAATATCGTTTTGCTATGACGCTCAAGTCAGAACAAAAGTTGGCAATGTACTCTGTTGACTATGTAGATACTAGGGTCTTTTTCCTGTTGATTAGATACGAGAGGCCAAAGTTAATTGCAGAAAGTCGTGATGCTACTGAATGAAAAGATTTATACAGGTACCTTGAGACATGAAACTTCAATTAAAGAATCGCTAACTACAACTAATCTAGGTTTCGAAAAATTATTTCTGTTCTGTTATTTATAATCAATACCGGTTGTGCCTCGATCAGCACATAAAACTTACATATTCCACCGTCTAAATAAAGCTAGTAGCATCAACATAAATTAATTGTTTCCAAATCATACTAAATACATATAACATGTTCCATAACGCCGCCGCTGTTGACGTAAAGTCACATCCGCACCAACCACCGCATTCAGCATAGCGACAGCGCGTTGGCATTAGTAAGGTACAAATGTTAGACACAAAGCGCAAACAAAAGCGCAAAGCATTGAATATACATTTACCTTCACCAAAAGTGCGAATATGTTTACTTTTGTCGGTGACGAAGGTGACCACGTATTTGGGGAGGCGGAACTGGTCTCGGCGCTCGGATGGCAGACCGATGCCTCTCCATGGTGCGACGTCTCGCCACTCGAACCGAACGTCTTCTTGTGTGTATTTGTCTGGAGAATGAGAGGAATATCAAATTTAGAAGCCCCAAAAGGGCTGTTCAACTTGACAACAATTATCCCTCTTATGAAAAGCGTGAAAGTGACGATCTCTGTGACGAAGGACGCTATGGAGGGTTCGTTTCAAACCTTGGGACAATGTTTATTACGATCTATTTGTTCCGGATGTTTTCTGTGTGTAGTAACATACCTAATATGTACCTAGGAGTATCATGTATTAAGTATATCAGTCATCAACTCATCACCCGTAATAAGTAGGTACAAGCTCTGCTTAACTTATGTCTAGATGATTGATGATGTGAGAATTGTCCAGCATTATTTATTTATTATTCTTATTAGGTATAAGTTCATTACGATTTTCAGAAATTAGGTTTCTGATCTACTCTCTGTTCTAGTCGTTTCCATTTTCTAGAGTGAAAACTGAGAATCACTAAAGAATTGGAACTTTGAAAACAACATTGAATTATTAGATTGTGTTCTTAGACATAATGAAAAGTTGGTTGTTTATCTCAGAAGACGTTTATGCGGATAGCTGGACAGTTTGATAAACACAGTAAATAAACATCAAATATAGCAGAGATCTTAGGACCATCTGAGATAACTAACGAGTGTTTTCTTACGTCCATAATTTTTCTCAATAGATTACACAATATACTATTATATTTTTAGAATACTTACAGCTGCTGAAATCTATGGCACAGTTTTGGACATCCAACGGATAGAGCACGAAGTCCATTTCACATTTGATAGTTATTGTTGCTCTGAAATCACATAAATTAAATCTTTAACCGCTGTCGTCGTTTTTATCTGACGAATATTTTCGTATCCATTACGCCAGGGTTAGGTTGATTCGCTGTACCGGGCGCTAGACCCACGACAAATGATATGAAGTTGGGCGGTTTTAAGAGTTAAAACATATACGCAACAGACGGAAGAACAACGTATGTATAGGTATATAACTGTTTATCCATACAAGTGGCACAAAATGTTACTTAATTCTGGAAATATCTGGCCGCCACACAATGTGTTGTCCGCCATTTTTGTCACAGTGGTGTCTTAGCCCTGGCCATGAAACTATTTTATTCCCTTGTATTGCAAATTGCCCTCTAGTTTTGTTTTTTTTGGCTGTAGATATTCAGCCTATCTTAATTCTACATTCACTAACATTGTAAAATTGCTTAATTTGCACCTCTTTGTTTTGGTAATCTCATTTCTTTGCAAATTAGCTGTTCTTTGTTGAAGTTTTACGAATAAATTTCGTGTTTGATCAATTATGTGGTATCGAATAATTTCCATTGTGTTTTTGCTTTTCCAGTTCATACAAACTGTCTCTAAAATTTATTTTACAACTTGTAAGTACTAATTTAGAAGCTCGCTATGAGGAAAAGTACGGACTTTCGATCAAATTTTCCAGGTAATTTATGATCAAGGCTTAACATGCTCAGTACCCAAAAGTTTGTATGGTAGGTGTCTTGAGATATTCCTGATCGCTGCTTATGGAACTGTCCCGAATTAAAGAAAAACTAACGACACCATAAATCCTGTTAATCTTAGATTTACCTATTTATATATTTGTATTATTTAAGAAGTGCTTTAGCACACACTTGTGCACATATCCTGCCTACATGGCTAGTCTCTGATTCTGGCCACCGTGACCGAAGTTCAGCTATGAGCGCATCATCCTCATTATTGGTAAAGTATCAAACTGGACGAACCCGATACTGACTGAGACGGTGCTGTTAGAGTAAAGTCTCAAGGAAGCCATCTCCTGCAGCACAGACATTATCCGCATGGTCTGGAGTTGCCAGATGTACAGGTCTGGCGTCCAGATCAGCTGTCGAAACTCCCAGGGCAGGTCTATGAAGGGGATCCCCGAAGGCAGGTGCAGTCTTGTGTCTTCCCATGATACTTGGAGGAATACGTCAAGTGTTATTTCCTGGAGAACAAAAAAAAAATTCAGCCTAAATCATTTTCTGAATTTGCAACTTATTTCTGTGTAGGAATAATTTATCGTATTTTCTTAGATTTTAGCGTCGAAATAGGTACTTTAATCTTCAAAAATTGTAAGCTTTTCTGAGCAATTTACCTGTTATTTCTATTACTTAAAACAAAGGCTTTTAGGGAATTCAAACCAGAATGTGATGATTTGTTTTTTTTTTTACTTAAATAAATAATTATTACCATCTATACATATATGTGAGACTTTTAAACTCTCCGTTCTCTTGTAAGAGAGCATTTTTCTTTGTTCTATCTCAGTTTGTTGAGTTCAAAAGAAGGTGACAGAAGGTTAAAAGAACTTGTTCTAGTTCTTAATTCGTTTGGTTTAAACCCACCTAAAAAGAAAAGATTTTTCGAGTTGGCTGTGTTGGTTTTGGTAGGACCCAATTATGAAAAATCCCTACTTCCTGAAATCCCTATTTCCTTAAACCTATTAATTCTTATAACGTCGAGGATCTCGATCGTCGATCCTTTGACACAATTTCGAGGTCTTCCCTTGTAAACAACACTATTTTCGTATTTAAAGTACCTACTATATGCTGACTTGTTCAGTGTAATTTTAGCTCTACAGTAGTTATTTTCAGACATCGTCGTTTGTGTAATGTTTCTCAAATGGAAGTTCATGAGCGTTCGTCAATGTAAAACGTGTGTAACCGTAATTGTTTTGGTTTATTACAGGAGTCAGAGAAACTTTCACTACGTAGTTTATTTTAATACAAGAATACCCTAGCCTAATAGCCTTTGTGTTATTCTAGATCCTAGACTATCTACAAACCAAATTTCATAACACAAATAAGTTAAGTAGTTACGGAGATACGTCTTATCAAACACCACACAGACTTTCACAGTTAGGTACTTAATAATGGGATTTTTTGATGTGTTTCTCGTACAGTGATTTGGTATATTTTTTGCCTGAAATAAACATATTGTATGTATTAAATATGTATCTAATAAAACAAAACTTTTGCTTTGTTTCTCTTTCTACAACTTCGATGCTCTCTGGGTTTTGGTTGGTTTTGTATGTAAAATAATAGGTACGTACGTAGAGTCATAAGATTCTTAATAAGGCTAAATAGCTAATTATACTTAGTCACTAATCTAT
Organism: Eupithecia centaureata; assembly: GCA_944547425.1. NCBI lineage: Eukaryota > Metazoa > Arthropoda > Insecta > Lepidoptera > Geometridae > Eupithecia > Eupithecia centaureata. The sequence continues at coordinate 10,873,914 of OX155682.1, read as the reverse complement.
TTTCAAAAACTAGCATCTTCCCGCGGCTTAGGATGCGCGTTTCCGGGATAAAAGAAGCCTTTATAATTATGTCCGTTTCCAGGATTCATTTTACCTCCTTGACAGATTTAATTAAATCCGTTTAGGCGTGAAAAGGACAGACGAACAGAATCCATGTCGCTATCTACATATATTAAAGAAAGTCGTGTTTGTTACAACACTTTTAACTCGAGAACGGCTGGAACGATTTTTATGATTTTTGTGTTTTTGGATTTGTCTTCATCGGGAATAGAATATTATATATAAAAATATAATATTTGACAAATAAATAAATTTCCCCGCGGGCGACGCTGCGGGGCGCAGCTAGTTATAATATATAATATTTGTATGAATTGATGTCAGATGTTATCAGGGATTTCATTATCATGCACCAACTTACTTCTTTATTTTCGTCCACTCCAGAAACCCGGTTCACATTTACTCCAATGAAAACCGTTGCATTTTTCTCTGAAATAATAAAAGAAAGTTTAATGAGACAGTATTTTTGGTTCGCCATTTTAAAATACGGTTTTGCTAGCATGTTGTAAACAATGGTTTTATGGTTACTGTCGGAGATGGCACGGATTATATTGTCGTCTGAAACTATGTAGCAAATTGCTGATTCATTTAAATTGTCCTAATCGTAGCGGCAAACAGTATAAACGTTTTACAACTTATTTAGTGCTCGTATTTGTTGCTTTTAGGTATCCAAGAATAACAAATTCATATCCATCGATCTATTTCTATCAGCCAGGGGTGTCCCATTTCAGGTCAAAAGCCTCTTTCTCCTTCCTTTGATCTATTCATCTCAGCCCTTAGCAAGGAGAGTCCACTCTGTGTTAAATAGACAAGAGTTCAGCCCGTCATTTGTAGGTCCTCCACGTGACCATCGTCCATCCGGGACTCAGTCAGTGGCGAGTAATTACGCTATTCTCAATGGATCCATGGATGCGAGGCCGGGTAATAAACATTCTGATTCCATGGATGGGACAAATTGAATTACACTATTTTTATTGCTGGATGGTCAATGTGAATGAACATGAAGTGAATGAACAAAGCGGATTACTACGTTTCATTATTGTTTTTGCCTAAATCTTGTCCTTTAAACTCCATACAACATATGCTGGCCCATCGTTCTATTTATGAATGAATGAATGAATGAATGAATGAAACGTTTATTCTGATAGTTTAGTAGGTACACATAAAAATAAGAGCTTATAGAATATAGACAAACTACACACACCGCAAAAAACTTAATACTAACATGCAAATATAAATGTAATAAAAGTATTTAAATATACATATATCAGTTCTAAGTTATATAAAATAGATGCGTGTATTTCTATGGTTGATCGATGTAGAGTGTACTGCGCTATCAGAACAGGTCCATGCTCAGCTAAAATGTTGTGAGTAAGTGAATAGCACACAACGCTGATTTTCAGCATGCACCAAAGTAGAGCTGACGTACGATCTGCTGATTTGGTTGATTTGGGTTAGTGTCATATACACTAATTTCGTTCAGTCATGGGCTTCAATTTCGGCTGGGACTGGCAATTGTCCTTCGATGGATAATTTATTTGCAATTGGATGGATGGGAATCGTGAAGGCCATCGAAATGTCAAATATTGTAATATCAATTAAGTCAATATTTATTTATTTATTGGATGGGAGATTTTACCGTAGTCACTCTGCAGGTCTGTCCTGTGGGACTATTCTGGACATGTGTGTGGTAACACACATGTCCAGCATAGTCTCACTTTAGTCTGGCGTTTTTTAAGGCGGCGTAGGCTATTTTCATTTTGAAGTTCCTATTTTTTTATTTCATCATCATCATCATCAGCCTATATTAGTCTACTGGACATAAGCCTCGCCTAATGAGCGCCTTAGCGCCCTGTCTTCAGCTTGCCGCAGTTTTGATTTAACTATGTGTGAAGTCAGTTAGTTTTTGCATGAACGTCAAATTATATTTATGATGTAAAAAGGCAAGAGCCATAGAATATTCTAGTGTCTACTCAAGGGCCAGTCGATTTTAGAACTTACAGCAATTTCACAGTAATGACAGGGCGCTTGTCTAAGGAAAAGTGGGAAAATATTGTATAGGCGTTTCGTAAATGAGGCTAGGCTGTTAAAAGAACAATCCTCATAAATCTACTGTGATCGTGATATTCGGCAGTAAGTGTGGAAGGAAGGGCGGTGCCAGCACTAGCGTTCCACTTCAATGCTTGGAATAACGCGTCGATTATAGTCCAGTCATTTTAGTAAGTTCACCTCGGAATTCGAGATACCCAGCTGTAAGTCTGTAAATACTTGTATATTGGGACCCTAAAAGTTGTCTCAAAACCTACATATGGTAGGGTGTGCGCAACTATTAAAATTTCAAGGTCAAGTGTCACAAAAATCGATTTTTTGTAAATATTTCATTGCCTATGGGTTTTTTGCTATTTGTACTTAATATCAATATTGTAGAATACAAAATTCTCTACAAATTTTGATCAGAAAAAAAAAATTATACGGTGAACCGTTTTCGAGATAGAGGGCGGAGAGCGCGCGGTCACATCACTTCAGGTCAACCGGTGAAAACGCGCCATGTATAGTTGATGAACTATCGATAATCAATGATTATATTTGTCCATTTTTATTGAACTCAAACCTTATTGGCTTATCTTATTCATATAAAAAATGGGAAAGTCTGTGTGAATGTTTGTTATAGGTAATCTCCGTAACTACTTAAGTTATTTAGATAAAATTTGGTACGTAGATGGCTTAAGATCTAGAATAGCACATAGGCTATTAAAACTTGGAAATTTTAACCTCTGAAGGAGTTAAATAGGGTGGTAAAGTTTGTATGGAAAAAAAATTTTCCTTTGTTCAATTTACTAAAAACCTAGGAGTCGTTCAATAAATTTCTGAAATTTCCATGCGGGCGTAGCTGCGGGGCGTTATCCGCCCTCTATCTCGAAAACGATTCACGTATAAAAAAAAATATTAAAACAAAATTTAGTACACATGAGTACAAAGTAGAGAATTTTATATTTTACAATATTGATAATAAGTACAAATAGCAAAAAACCCATGGGAAATGAGATATTTACAAAAAAAGCGCAAAAAACTGATTTTTGTGACCTTTGACCTTGAAATTCAATAGTTGCGCACACCCTACCATATGTAGGTTTTGAGACAACTTTTAGGGTGCCAATATACAAGTATTTACAAACTTACAGCTGGGTATCTCGAATTCCGAGATTCTCACCTAATTTAAGCTTAAATGACTGGACTATTAGTCAAAACTAATACATAAGGCATAAATAAAAAATTAAATCAAAAACCTTGAAGGACTGTAAAACATGTAGGTAATTTCATTTTATGAATTTTAATATAAGTTTTTGCATTTGAATTGATTTAGTAATCTTGATGATTATTTCGACTTTTTAATTTTATTTATTTTTGTCTGATATGGGTTATTTAATGATGAAACAAATGAATACAAAACAACGCAAAAAACAAGAACTGCATTCATCTTCTAAATAGGGCTATTTAAAATTTTTAACAGGTGTACATTCGAATACTAAGTTCTCATAACATGAAAATCACATGTGAATACTGATATTTATACTTCTATACAAAATTATAGTATTTTTATGACATGTTCAATCTAACATGCTAAGTGTATGTATTTTAGGGTGAAGGAAATAAAGCACTGAGTTTTAAGTTTATTGAATTACATTCAACATTTATTATGTGGCCTACATTACTAATGATTTAATAACAAATATAATCACTACCTAATATAAAACAAAGACGCTTTCTCAGTCCCTATGTCCCTTTGTATGCTTAAATCTTTAAAACTACGCTACTGATTTTGATGCGTTTTTTTTAATAGATAGAGTGATTCAAGAGGAAGGTTTATACATATAATAAAACCGTGTGAAGCCCCGGCTTCGGGTCGCTAGTATAACATAAAAATCAAAAAACGTCCAAAGTTTCGAAGTCTAAATATGTTAGGCTAGGGATATATACTATTTGAATTTCTAATTTTATTTCAAAACGAAATAATAATTGGATATTCACATAGTATAAAGCCAGAAATATTATCATTTAGGACATAAATTTAAAAAGCAGCCCATGTAGAGCACCTATTTGATTCGCATTTAGAGCACCAACAAAGAAGTAATTTCTAGTGATGAGGTTTTGAACAAAATTAAAATAACACACCTTAACTTAGTATATTTATGTATTAATTCCTGATCTTGAAGCCTCGTTACAGCGACTAGAAAAGATATGCGATGTCCTTTTTGTCGTGATCCCATAGTTTATTAAATACTCTATTTTTGGAATCATAAACTATCATATTTTAGCACATTTTCACCAGTCACGGTACGGCTATCCACTTAGTGCCGGATGTTATTCGGCCGAACCGAGGGACGTCATTAGTCAAAGATGACCGGCGTTAATTATTGTACATTTTAGATAGTCGTTTATTATGAAAGCATTAAGTAATATTACGGCAGAGGTCGTCGTCCACTGAACTATTTCATAATACTGATAACAGTCACGGTTTTACACAAAAAATCCCTTATCTTTACCATGATTTGTGTGGTTTTGAGGGACGGTAACATCCAGCATCTGTGAAAGACTGTTGGCAGATGCTGGATGCTGCAAGCTGAAGATAGGGCGCTATGACACTCATTACGGGAGGCCTATGTCCAGCAGTGGACTAATATAGGTTGATGATGAGGGATGGTAAAAAACCCAGAATCAAAACATCACAAATCATGTATTATTTTTAGTCGACTATTATTATTAGTCGTCTATAAACTTTATCTAGTTATTAATTCAACAAAAAGTAACTATCCAGTTTGCGGATGAAAGAAAAGTGACCCTTATCCACTCAAGAATGTTGATAAGGAACAATGCGCTACTTCTGAGTGTCAAGGGACAATCATTCCTTGTTCAAAATACAAATACGAAAACAGTAGATATGATATTAAGTCAGCTGACCATTATCAGAAGTTGATAAGCACGTGACAAAACAAAGGACAAGATCCAACTTTATGATCGGTCTTAAACTTTGTTTCAAAGTTCAATAAGCTATTAAATTTTTAAATCGACTTCAAAAAAGGTCCTCAATCAGCCTGTGTTTCTTTTGAGTTACACCTCAGATTTTTTCTAGGTGAAACGTTCTTATGTGGAGTTATTTAAATTTGATCAAGATCTAACCAGCATTCTTTAAGTTTTTGATTTTGACAGTTTAAGATATTTATTTACTTTTCAAAGATTAATATTCATCTGTGAGAAACAAAAATAATTTATGCTTAATAATTATTGTTAATAGTTCGGTACGAGAAAATATGAAAAATAATAAGGGTGGCAAGAAAAAATACTGTCCAGAGCTAAGTAAAACTGTAGACACACACACAAAATCATAAGTAATTAAAACAATTATATATAATTTTTAGGGAAAGGATTCAAGGAATTTAATATTTTTCTTACAAATATGCATGGTGTATGTTGTAGTGATAAATTTGAGATATTTTCAAAGATTCGTTTCTTTGTAAATTTTGTTAGTTGAGGTTAGTGATCATAAAATAGTGTCTATGTACTTTCATTGGTTTATTTTGTGTAATTTGGAGTTTTTCAAGGTTATAGCAATATATCATATTAATAATAATTTAATTTTACTCGACTAAAATGATTTTCGTATTTTTCCTTGTAAGAATTTAAAGTCTGTTGCCCGTTTTTTAAACACGCCAAATTATTCGATAAACGTTTCCGATCAGGTTTTAAAAAAGTATTAAAATATTCCCAACCGTAGACCGGCTACGCCGTAGCAAAGGCGTAGACCTTCCCCTACGTCGTAGCACATTGTAGCAAATCCGTAACGCGTTTGCTACCATTATAATTTTTGTTTAAAAAATAAAGATCTTGAGCGGCATAATTATGAATGCAGGAGGTTGTGGGTTTGATTCCCGTTTTGGGACATAAGTTTGAATGATCTGCAAATGTTTGTTCAAAGTCTGTTTTCGTAACCCTTCTTATTAGACAAAATAAAACTACTTTAGATGCATTAAAAAAGTTATAATAGGTATAACCGTGGGACCGACACGTGCGCGCGCGCCTTCTCCCCCCGCGCGTGCATACGCCACCGTTACTGCCGAAAGCTGCCTGCCTGCACCCCTGCCACAGGCTTCGACAGCTAAAAAAGGGAAAAAGACGCATCGTCGCGAATCTGTTCGCGCCCCTGCGCCCGTTCCGGCTTCGTGTGAGAGAAAGCCGTGTGACGCTGAAGGCTGCACAGAGGTAGTGCGGAGAAAACGGAAGCCCTGCAGCCGAAACCAGCGCGGCGTCGTCGCTCCGACCGGGCCTAACTACTTGTTGCGCCCGGCCGTGCCTTCGACGTTGCTCTACGTGTCCAGGCTTCACTACACCACGAAGGTAGAGGAGATAGTGGAGTACGTGAAGATGAAGACCAACATCCTGGTGAGGGTCGAGCAGTTGGAGTCGCGTCACAGTGATTTTAAGTCATTTGTGGTGCGTATTCCAACTGAGAAGATATCGACCTTTACCAAGGAAGAATTCTGGCCGAAGAATGTGCTGTTTCGGCGTTTTCGCGGACGATTACCGGCCGCAGCACATATCGCGTGTCGCACGTCGCCGACACTACGTGCTAGTTAATAAGTTTATATTAAGTATGTATGTTAGTTTAAGGTATATATTTCATATGGGCCGTAGTTTTAAGTATTTAACACCTGTATTTGACTATTGTTGCCTGAAATAAATGATTTATATATATATATATATTTATATATATATAACAAACTTTACGTTTGATTTTTGGAAATTTCTTTGTTTTACTTAATTATATGATCAAACTAGCGACCCGCCCCGGCTTCGCACGGTTTTATTATATGTATAAACCTTCCTCTTGAATCACTCTATCTATTAAAAAAACCCGCATCAAAATCCGTTGCGTAGTTTTAAAGATTTAAGCAGTCAAAGGGACATAGGGAAATAGGGACAGAAAAAGCGACTTTGTTTTATACTATGTAGTGATAACGGACTAAGTCCATAGTAATGTGATTGAAACTTACGTGGTGGTACGTTTCTGCTGTAGTTGGTTGGTATCTGGTAGGAGTGCTGGTCCATATACAGGATCTGGCTGGAAGAAAGTGAACAATCATTACACACGAGGAACTTAACACATTGTATATGATTGAATGAATGGATGAGTGAACACTTTATATACGTAAAAGAAACATACAATATGCTATACATACTTATGCTATTCTGCTATAACATAGGTACTTATGCTATTCATTCATTATTCATATTCTTTCGCATAGTTTTAAATACATAGTTAACAGTGATTTCTCTTAGAGGATTTTTTGTATTATATTTGTGTTGGTATTTTTTTTAATTATGCTGGACAATCCATATTGCGTCACCTAGCCCTAAGCTAAGCAGACCTTGTGTTATGATGAGTATCAATCTACTAGATGACTGATATACTTAATACAATATGTATTTACAATACAAAGATTTTTTTATAATACATACATAGAAAACACTCAAAATTAATTAGGTTTATTTGTTATTTTTATTTATTTATGGAAGACCAAGGCATAATGGCACAAGTATATTGTAATTCAATCTACCCATAGGTACCATCTACATTTTTATTTTACTGAAGACGTCTTCCAAGTTCCAAGATATCGTATAGAATACCCAAAGCAAACAAAACGAAAGGTGTGTGACAAAGCAATTCCGAAGATATACAACAATTACAGTGATTAGATTTCGACACAAACGCGTGGGTGTATAAAATACCAACCTATCGTTTTACTAAAATATTAACACAAAGATAGTGGGTAGGTGAAAACATGTAGTTGCACAATGTACGAGTCTGAGCATAGTCTTAAATCCTCTATAATATTATCATGTATGGATTTCAAGTAAAATATTTAAAAAAAACCGCCATTTTCTATTGAAATATTTGAATGTTGTCTTTTTAGGGATAAGCTCGCCTGTGCCATAACTTATCTAGTTTTAAGATTTTCTTGTCTACGTATTTATTTGTGCATTAAAGAAAAAAATTATTAAGAATGTTTTCGGTTTGCAATTTGCTATTATTTTCTGTTTTAGTAATATGATACCTACTGGCTTATTGGTAGTTTATTGCTGTTCGCATGGCCGCGGTTAATGTGACATGATCTTTAAATAACATACAAAATGTTAACACCATCTTAAAGTTACTCTAGCATATTGTGCCGGCATTTTCCTTCCGATTGCTGATTTTGTAGCTACAAAAATTCGGCGTGAATTAGTACCATGTAGTATCAGGTCTTGGGTCTCTACTGACTTCCGTAAAGTATAGGTAGAATATCATAAAAGGGAAACTTTATGAAGATGTGTGTTTGTAAGTGTTTGTAACCACAAGTGCTGAACAGACAAACAAAAGAGTATGTATACACAAAATAATAGGCAGTTTCACGCAATTTACCACCAGTACCAGGTCTTGATCTGTAGTATAAATTATACTTGTCTATACTAATATTTGATTGTTTGTTTGAATTGAATAGGTTCCGAAACTACTGGACAGATTTGAAAAAGGTGCACGTGAACATAGGTGGACAGTAGGTACAAGTATATGCCCATTTGGGGCGGAACGCAAAGCTTACGCATTTGCTCTCCTTGGAGTCAAGACTTAGGTCCTGGGGAGGGGAACCGAGGCTCTCTGGGTTTAAAAACATATACAATGTGATTTGTCGAACCTTGATCAAACGAAATGTGCGGATACACGACGCATATTTATCGATAAAAATCGGGATAAAAAAATTAAATGATATTTATCTCAAAAACAAAGCAGTTTTAATATTTTTTAAATGAAGACTACTTTATCTGGTTTTTTCTTCATTTCTTTTTGAGTAAATGGTGTATTTTATTCAAAGTAGTTTCATTTGAAAGCTTGATAGTATACCTAGCTAATAAAATGAATAAAAAATACAAATACGATACATAAGCGTTGTAAAAACAATATTTTTTTAGAAATAAATAAAAAATACAAATACGATACATAAGCGTTGTAAAAACAATATTTTTTTAGAAATAAGACAAAAAAACGATTTTCATTTTATTTTTTCTCTGTAACTTTAAAACTGGGTTATTGAGGTGTACTTTTTTGCATGTTGTATTAAACTTCATAATTTATTCTACAAATCCTCCAAAAACTGGGGGTCTAACTCTTTCCGTTGTCATGTTTTTCACCATTTATATAAGGTACTTTCTTTCAAGTACAAAGATCAACAGGAATCTCAACTGATTTAATCTACATGTTTCTTTTTGTGTTAATGGTGTATTTTATTCAAAGTAGTCTCATTTGAAAGCTAGATAATTTACCTAGCTAAAAAAATAATGTAATGTACCGAATTTGTATTTTTTATTTATTTTATAAGCTAGGTAAACCATCTAGCTTTCAAATGAGACTACTTTTAATAAAATACACCATTAACTCAAAAAGAAACGAAGAAAAAACCAGATGAAGTAGTCTTCATTTAAAAAAATATTAAAACTGCTTTGTTTTTGAGATAAATATCATTTAATTTTTTTCATCCCGATTTTTATCGATAAATATGTGTCGTGTATCCGCACATTTCGTTTGATCAAGGTTCGACAAATCACATTGTATCTGTACGTAGAGTCGATAAGACGGTCTGATCTGAGAGCTGGTGAGTATCTGGCGTAGCATAACAGCATTGTCATACAGAGGGGCAATGCAGCCAGCAGCGTCTTGGGAATGCTTCCGGCTGGTATTTAATTGAATCAGTTGACCTGCCTCTAGATTGTTTGCAATAAAATTTCGTCTACGTATACCTCAACCCTTTTAATTTTAAATATTCCTTTTATTTGTTTCTATTCTGTAACTGAAGGTAATTTTCTTTGATTATAAAGGTATAAATTTCCGCTTGTATTGTCACTTTTAAAACCCCGAGCAAAATCGTTTGCAGGAGCTAGTTTTGAGTGAAATGACCTTCGCAACTGTAAACTTGACCACCTAATAGAATTAGACTACGTCCACTGCGAAGGCTGAGCTACCTATTGATGGATTAGCGATCGTAGGTGCTAAGACGCCTCCAAGTATCTCTGTACCGCGTAGGTAAAAGTAACTTTGACAATTTGATTGTACACACTTTTTTACAGACAATTTTAATTATTATTTTAGCTATTTGAAAACTGGTTTAAAAGAAAGTTCTCACGTGTTCTTGAGTTTCCTATTCTTAATTGTTTATTTCATTAACTTCATCAACTTTGATGAAAATCTCATTTCGAAGTCTGTTATACTTTTTTACAACACGCCAAATTATCGTTTATTCTATTAGCATTACACTCGATAACCTTCGCAACATTTTTCTAGTTCTATTTCGTAAATCAATCAATAAAACTAAAATTTGTCGCATGATTAATGTGGAAGGATCCAACTAAACAGCTCAGAAAAACGTAGGCAGTGAACTCCGTAAATAGATCGTCGCGATCAATTGAAGACTACTCAGCTTATGTAACTTGTGTTTACCCAATAAGGGATGCCCTAAAGCCATACAAATGAGGAAACCTTCATTGAAATACGTGCGGATATTTCTACAGTGAAGCTTAGGAAGCAGATAGGATAATATATATAAAACAATATAAGAAGTTCTTTAAAACTACCTACCATAATATCCTGAAATTTGCTGATCTCTTGCATTTTTCAGGTATGATAACGGATATTTTATATCTACGGTGATTTTATATATCTATATAGTTAGTTTTAACTAGCTTTGTGTAAGAAGTTGGGCTAGGCCAGTTTGAGTAGGTATGTAGATAGTGTGGGGTCGAATATATTTTATGAAAAATGCTTGCATTTGATGAACGTTACACGGCATTCTAAATTTTAAGACTATTTTCACACAATTTGTTTTCATTGGTCGTAAAATGGGAATTGAATGAAATGAATTATTATTAGTTTATAATGAAATCATAAACTATTAAAAGATGAGGCACTAAGTAAAATGCAGTAGCAGTCGTAAACATGACATTAACTATGTAACTAAATTAATACCTTTCCACGTAAAAAAAATTTAATGAAACTGCATACGTAATGAGTGACCTTGTGTGTGAAACATATTAGCCTGTACTTAACCTAGCAAGTTCAATAGCTAATTACTTCTTACAACTTAGAGTTAAATCGCATGTCTTAAACCTGCACGAAAGCGTGTGTTACCGGAAGAAAAATTGTTTTTATCGATGTAGGTCATCAATGAAGTTTTTTGTTGTAAACTTCCGCGAGAAACACGTGATAAATGCATCAACTTGCATTACCAGCCATTTTTTCTAGATGGCAATTTGCTAACTTTCCCCATACAGAGTTCAACGGCGAGTAGTTTTTCAAAATTAAGTTTTAAATTATTTGTTCCCTGTTCCCTTTCCGTAAAACGTCCTATCACATAATATTATAACATTCTTATACATTTAAAATTTTAGTCTTCTTATTGAATTTCCACATTCCTGATACATAGGTAATTTATTGACCTCTTCAAAATATTGGTAGCGTTGATCCAAATAATTCCCGTCTGGTCAGCATCACCCGGGATCTTCCTTTGATTTCTCGTCTCGTGAACATCACTTGATATGATGAAGTGACGTGCGCTTGGCCCCAGGCCAGCACTAAACCCTTTCACAGACGTATCATGAGACAAATATCAACTGTTGCTTTATTAATGTCGTCGCCTTAGGATAAGCAACTTTTTATGTATACACATTTTTATAAAATTAGTTTATTGAATGTACCTATTGTCATTCTTTTGTGGCTGATATCCGTTTATAGGTAGATTGAGCTCAAAAAGAAAGTGAGAGAGTGAGTTTGAAGCTAATTACATTTTACTTATATAATCTTTTGATAAATTAGAGTAGGTAGGTACTGTTTTTTCTCCTCTTCTATAAATCTAAATTTTAAAAAGAGAAGACTGGACTGGGTTTCTCTGAAATTACAAGAGCTACAAAGCTCAAATTTGCATGGAGGTTCTTTTTGAACGTTTAAACCCTCTAAGAACTTTTACAGATTTTTGTAAATTCCTTTTCTTAGGTAGTTAAATGTCAAAGAGATCTTTGTACGATACTAATGTCTTATTTGAAAGATTCGCTAACTCGTATTTGACGAGGCATAATAATTGCCCGCTAAAATAATAACGTATGATCATACGAAATGTTATATAGCGTATTGTCATTGTGTTTTTTCTTCTCTATAATTTTTGCGCGCTTAGAACTGTTCCTACTCATATACCTACCTACCTACTCATAATAATTTGCATGTCAAATATTATATCTACTATTTAGCTATGTAAACGTTAAAATGATACTGACTAGACGATAAATTATACATCATTATTTTGTGTCACGTCCGGCGATTAGCTTTGAGATCACATGACGTCTTAGAAACTTTTTACGAAGTTATTCTTCTGGGAATAATATTACGATGCTATTAAATGAAGATAGATGGCTTTGAAGTAAAGAACAATGCGAGATCTACCGCTTGTAGGAGAACAATGTCTGCTCTAGAATTAGAGCAAATTATGTAGGATTTTGGCGTAGTACAAACAAAATGATGCAAGATGTAAAGATACGTGCGTCAATGGTGGCAATGCTTGGCGCCTGGGATCGCGCGGCTTGGTGCAATGGGCTCGGCTGCCGACGACGCAGCACGACAGACGTGCAACTACAAATATTCAGAGCAAGGGTTTATTTCGGTGGTCACATTGGTTACCGCGACTGGTTAATTCGGGGTGTTGGTGACGCAAATAGCTGTGATAAACGTGGTTAATTTTGGCTTAGTCTTGATACTATTGTTGTCAATGGGTCGTTAGGGCAGACAACCTTGCGAGCAGATGGAAATTATCACCTATAGAGAACGCGTTACGTTATTATGTCTTACTAAGCGAGAGTGACTGCCACTAAACTCATACAAATAATGAGATACGGTATTTTAGGTTACGATAACTTATACAAATATACAGGTTTATATCTGAGAAATGTGTACTGTACCAGTAGCATAGGTTTTGTGTAACGACGTTAACAGTTTGCGCAAGTAGGTAGAGCCAAGGGTGGTAGATATCAAGTTACTAAACCATACTATAGTGACTTCAAAAACGGTTAATTAAAAATAAAAACAATGCGTTATTTAGTAAGGTGTCAAAATATAGTCATCATGCACTATCTGAAATTAATAAGTGACTTTATGTTTTGCCTTTAACAAAATAAGCACTTGTACAAGATTTTTTTTTAAACTTAAGTACGTATATGTATATAATATGCTAAGATCATACTTCGCATTATTAAAACTCCTTAAAAACAACTCAAATTATTATTGACACAACTGGCAATAATTCCTATCCATAATGTTGCAAAAATCTGGAAGGTTTTTACCATGAACCAGAGTTTTATGTAGCAACTTTGTGAAGTATCAAATGCGTGTTTGACACGCACTATGGTTAATATTCAGGTTTAGCGTACGTAACTGCTTTCAATATTTAGGTAAGGTCCTGTCACAACTAAATGATGAAAAATTACATTCCTCAGTGTCAATGCTTACAACTTTCTTTGATACAGCAAGGCTACAAAACAGTTCAACTTTAATGATTGTCAAATTACAAATACCTAACTAATTAGTAAGATCAATTAGTTATCTTTTATCTGAGAAAGATAAGGTTATCTAAGTTGTTGGTAAACATACTCAAAACCTAAACCTATTTATTTATTTGGAATGTTAATTTTACGATGCCCTTTTACGCAGCAGCACTAGAAATTTATCTTTTTTTATTCAGCTTAAACAGTTCAGTTCAGTTTTTCAGCGGAAAACGGGGTGAATAGAGAATCCAGGGTGAATAGAAATGGACGTAATACTAGATATGATTACCAGGCAGGTAGCAGCAGAACTAGGTATACTTAGTCCGTGAATGTTCGCGTCCTGTGACAAAGGATCTGACTGACCTCTGCAAAAGGATATTTTTCTTCAGTATTTCGTCCTTTTCTATTCACCCGTAAGTCTTTTCAATTCGCCCTGTTTCATTTCATTGTTTTGTTTGTATTGCTTTGTGGTTTTGGATATTTTTTCTTTAGATATTTTTATTAGAAGTGAAATGGAAATTGTCTTAACCAAGTGTGCCTTGGCCTACGGCGAATAAATGTATATGAGTAAACAAAACGTAACAGCAAAATGTCATAAAATATCAGAAAGTTATCATTTTCTAACAGTATCTTATGATTTGGTGGTCGTTATTCCTAATGGTAGTGTGTCGGTTTACTATCTAACAATACCTCAGATTGTTATTTTGGATTTTTCTGAATTTAATATATTGGGTTGGGATATAATCTGAATCCTTAGTAGTTTCCCTCAATGTGGGTGAGCCCCATAAAAACTAAAGTTACCTGCGTATAGTTATAAGAATCGGATAGTGATTTAGAGAATCTGTGCTTAATATGTATAATTATAAAGGTAAGGATATCGTTTTAAATTTCGTTCAGAAAAAAAATCAAAGCTACTCCAACTGCGTTGCTCTAAGAGATTTTTCTTTCATCGGCTCCTTGGCAGATAACCCTTTATACACAAGTCCATGTGTAGTTCTTTGTTTACGGGAGCGCTTGTCAACAGCCCCACTTGCCAAGAGACGCGGCCGCGACCGAGATGTCGCGGGTTCTTGTCGCGTCGCGTGTAAATCACGCGTGTAACCGTGTTACTTGCCAGATTCACACATACCTTGCTGCTACCCACTGCCTGGTGGATATTTCGGTTACAGATAATTTATGTTGATTTGAGAGACTGCATTGAATATTACTTGTTTGGGTATAATAGCGATTTCTCTACAAAAGCATTTTCACGTTCATTCTGCTTTTAGTTAATAGCTCTACTAGTAGTAGTTGTGTAATCGTGTTTATACTCGTAGCTGCGAAATCCGCTTTAGGTCACTCATTAGGGATTTAAGGGTGTGTTATTTCAATGTCAATTAAAAAGCGGTATATTAACTAACCGCAACTATGCCTGAAAGCGCGCCTGTGGTGAAACGGCCATGTCTAGCGTGCCTATTTAAATTATTTTTGTTGCTCGTTCTAGGTACCAACATTCCGGGAATTCTTACACATTTCTTGAGTCGTATATGAAAAGTTGTTCGGACTTTTATAGATGAAAAATAAAAAGGAATCGAACCTTGCGCACTCCAGCAACTCTTTGTTGGGGGTAAATGTGGCTCCGCCGGCGAGCGCTAGCAGCGCCAGAAACGGCGGGAGAAATGTCCACATTTCGGGCTACGGTCGAGCGGGCCGATGCCGGGAGTCACCTATCGCGCACACTCTCACTGCACTCGCACACACTCGCGGGCACATCATCAGCGGTCAAGGAGGCACATCACTTCACTGCGGCCGTCAGCAGCTGAGGTCCGAGGATCAGCGAGCGCGGCGCGGTACTGCGCTCGCCGCGGCACCGGCGGCGGCGGCTTATCGCGGCGCGGTCACGGGCACAACCTTCGTTTCCGCGCGATCTCACCCGCTAGTGACGCGGGAGAGAACTTGCCATCGGCTTCACACTACCATGCTCCATATAAAACAACAGTGTCGTGTCAGTGCCCCGACTCGCGGTGTTATGACTCCGAGATGCGTCCCCGGGACCTGGTGACGAGCCAGTCGTGTCTCGCTCGCGTGACAGCCGTTGTCGTGCCCGATCGTTAGACAGCTAGACTCGCGAATCTGCTCGGAGTGCCTATAGCAAAAGCGAATAAACTACTAACAAGATATTAATTTCCAAGGTCGTATAAATACCCGCGACATGCGCGTCGCTACGTGGCACTGTCGGTTTTCCATAACTTACTTTGGGAAAAACACCTACATTTTATTCTTATTACTACCATTTATATGTTGCATTTATATACCCACCGAAGTTCCAATAAATCTCTGTGAGTTGAGTGATGGTCTTGGTGAATAAGCGCCTTCCTAATCGCATCAATAATTGAGTTCACTCAAAACGTTTCCGGTGTTGAAAAAGTTATTAGATTTTTATGAGGTAAACAAACTGCATCGTCGAGTCTGAAAAACTTGCCAATCGTATGATTGTTCCATTTATAACATGAAGGGAAGATGAAGGGTAAATCGTGGTTAAGGTTGCTGCTTGCGTGCGTAGAGTCGCGAATTTATTAAATTTCATCGCTCGGTAAGCGAACGGCGCAGAGTGAATTGTCATAACCTCCCTCGCAAAATTGATTCCAATACTTGACAGTCATCCAGTCAGCAGAATTTATCGTGACTATTGAATAAACCACAAATAAGTTAACCGAGTACCTTAGCAAACCAGCGAAATAAAACGCGATGTGACCAACTCAGGCAAAGATTTTCATACAGCTCGAAACATTTCGGCTGTTGGTGAATTTATTTTCAGCGCACTTGGTTTCGGAAATGCCATTTGTTCTATTTACTTTACCATTAGTTTCGTATGAAAAATAACGCAGAGTCTTCTCTATTGGAATAGGTCCAAAGATCTCATTATAATTAGTACCTACCTACTTTTGATTCCTGTTATTATCAGAAAGTAGTTATAATGTATTTTTTATGAACCATGGTTACTTCTTTAACTATCATTACTTCTGCTTAGCTTAGGTCCAGCTAGATGATATACTGTGTGGATTATCTAGTAGTTAGTATTTATATAATTAATTAATTATTTATACAGGGTTATAGGTATCTAATGATTAACCTCTTAAAGGCGACTTGGGTGAATCAAGACTAACAACTTTTGTTCTATGACTTTTGCCAAAACGTAATACATCCCCAGTTTTAATTTTTTTTAGTTTTGGCGGGCATTTCTTTCAAATCCCGCTCGCCTCACCGCAACCCCTTTCTTTCCCTACTAGATTATGTATACGACATATAGGTCATGTACCAAACCGACATGTCTCAATCTGCGACGCCTAGATAGAGCTAAGAAGATTAGAACTGGAAATTTGCTAATAATATTTTTTTTTGTATAGGAAAAAAAAACATTGAATTAGAAAAAATCGTAGAACAAAAGTTGTTAGTCTTGATCTACCCAAGTCGCCTTTTCGAGGTTAATGATTAAACACCTATAACCCTGTATATACAAATCTGCCAAAGTTACGATTCGAAGTAAACAGATTTAGCAATTCTAAATTTTCAAACAAAGATTGTAGATGTATGAATATTATTGATTGTATTGTATTAAGTATATATCAGTCATCTAGTACCCATAACACAAGCTCTGCTAGATGATGCTGTGTGGACTGTCCGGAAATATTTATTTATTTATATTTGTTCCTCTTTCACGCAAAAAGTACTGAACAGATCGTGCTGTAATTTTTAGGAGACGTAGTTCTAGCCCTGACAATTTTTCATCCTATAAATCAGTTCCCATGGGATGGAAATAGCCTTGAAACGTTTCCATAGAAATAACGCGTACGAAGCTGAGGCTCGAGGGTAGATGCTAGTTGCTTTATAAGTTAGACGATTTCCACACGATATGTATAGGGTTTGTTCACTAGTTTATATGGGTAAATGTTTAAGACTACTGGTTAACGAAAATCCTTAGGTCTTGTATCTCTTTAACAGCAATGATAATTCAGTGCTCTTTAATAACTATCTAGGTATGTACTGTCTGTCTAGGTATGTCTGTACTGTAAAGAGAACTGAGTTACATGGTATAAAACAAAGTATGTCTGTTCCTAGGTATGCTTAGATCTTTAACACCACGCAAAGGATTTTGATGCGGTTTTTTAATAGAAAGTGATTCAGTAGGAAGGCGTAGCCTACATCTAATTAAATACACCCGTTACGGGTCATTATACTCTGATTTAGAATCGTAGAAATTTTTGTAAATAATGCCATTTATGAATGAATACTTAACAAAAAGGGAAAAGAATAACAGACAACAGCAGGGTAACAGCAAGCTAAGAACTAAAATAAAAACTTCAACAACGCTTCGGTCATTGCTCAAGCACAGCGAAAAATATGCAAGCTCGAATTCGATGACGAATAAGACAGCAATGGAATGATGAATGAAAACTATCAAAACCACGAAGTTTTTGGAGCTCCTGCAGCTTGCTCTGGTGATAACAGTGTCGAAAAATATGTTCCATCAATATTACTTGGTTTTGTAACTCATTTGTTTACAAAAAATATCTATGTTTTTGAATCGCGATATAGTAACTTATAAAGGGATCCGCGGCCACAAGCAAGTCACGTCACGAGGCGTGTGATGTATTTCTTGTATAATACGTGTGTCGTGTTGTAAACTTGCACTTGATCGGATTCCCTCTATCCGTGCGTTGAAAATGTACCTATCCGACGTAGTAATACTGTCTTACACCTTAATAACTACACAATTTTGATCTGGACCCGAATTCCACTTAATAAATCGCTTCACTATTACTAATAGTATCGTGTCAAAATGTCAGTGTTAAACTCTTTTTGGTATTCTACTAGCACAAACTTTTTGAGGTTCATTCATGACACGATTACATTTATGACTATAAATTTGACATTCTAATTATGAAAGTTACTTCAAGCGCAAAAAATAGTAGAATACCAAAATGCATAAACGTCATTTTAATAATCTTGATTGAATGGCACTATTGATTGACCTTTGTTTTGACATCGGCCCCTGGGTAAGAAACATAGGAAACTATTTTTTGGACAAGTTAGAGACTATAGAGTACCAGTAGGACAATCACAGCGTTTGTTTTCTTAAGTTAAAACAAATTACGCACATCTGTAATCATCGCACGTAGGTATAAATTTCAGCATGATCCGTTGAGTCGTTTTGGCGTGAAGAACTAACAGACATCCATCCATCCGATCATCCATGGATAATAATATCCATATTATAAATGTAGTGTGATTGTGAGATTAGTGTTATTTTACCTGACGTTTCGATAGGTTTGCGCATGACCACGACGGTGGGAAGGTTAACCTGTACAAAGGTCGGGAGAAAAAGGTAAAAATGATGGCATCCCTCAAATGGTGATTGAAGATAAAAAATGCTATCATTCTGATTGCTGTCAAATTAGTTAGGTTTAGTTAGTACACAGAATAGATACAGGTTTTGGTGAAAGCTGAATCGGCTAATTTAAAGATTATTGTTATATTAAAACTTGAAGATAATGGTACTAATCACTACACTAATTTAGGATGCTGTAATTTACAAAATATATTTCTTTAAGATTCTGAATATAGGTACTTCGCCTTAGAAACAAAGTTAGTACCTACCTAAGTAAGGTGTTTTCTGTTCCGACTTAGCAATTTTTGATCAACCACCTACATATACGGTAGATTTTAGGAAAAGAGTTGCAGGGTAACAGCCTACTAAATCAAAAATGAATAATACCTACATAATAGACTTTAATATAAGGAACCTTCTACGAAAAGATCTAAACAAACCACTACCAGTACCAATAATAATTTCTTTGAACTCTTTATTCACTTTATGACGCCATAACCAGGTAGATTTATTTCGCCATAAAATAAATTTAATGGTACCGCTCAACTGGCAAATATGCCGTGCAAATGCATGATTGCGTTAAAAGGCACTTATTTACTTAGCTTCTGCACGCAGATTCTCACGAATTTTTCCCGAAAAACGCGTAGGTAGGTAGATAGACAAGATACGTATAAATTACGTGAAATTTTCTAAAAGTTAATAAGGACGACTTCTTTAAAACAATTACGGGTTCAATTTAACTTTTCATAGTCCGGACTTGGCCTTTTCTGACTTAAAGAGCATTTTTTAATCAATGCTATATTGTGCGGCATCCATATTTCAATATTATCTATAGTTACTACCTTACCTAAGTAATATTTCAAAGAAGCAGGTAATGACTCAATCGAGGCCTAAATTGTGGAGTTAAATATTAGTTTTGGCTCGCACCAGACGAAGATCCGATTGGTACTAAAAATACTGACGTTGTTTTCATACAAAACAGTGTCTCGTTTACTGAGGAAGGTCGTGTGTAGTCGAATGAAAACAAGCACTTTGAATTTTCCACTTGTCTTCCCCCTTATCATAGAAAGAACAGAATCTATAAAACCCATGACAAAACATGCTCTTGTGATCATAACCTACCTAAGAGGCGTTTACTGCTAGACATACTACATCTTTTCTTAAGATCACAAAATTTACCGATATCCATTCTACTATTTTAGGTATTTATTGACGGATTGTCTTACATTTTAGTGATGATAGATATACCCAAGTGAAGCTTTGAAGATTGTAATCTTTTCCAATTCCTTTTAGAGATCCCTGTAACCGGTTTATTATTTTAATCATTATCGTATGGTTTGAGATGTTAGTGTTGGTAAATTTACCGGGTATAGTTCCAAAAATTTTAACCTATTCCCATTAATTAATTACCTGTTATTAGGTACTTCCTATTAAACCAGTTGAGATTTTGTTAACTTTTGTGTCCAGTTTAACCTAACATAAGCTCTAGACTTTTCTAAACCAAAATCTAATATTGTTTTTTACATTAATAAATAATTATATCTATTTTTCTACTGTATTTTTTTTTAGTTTGTGTACCTTTTTCCACGGTTATTGTTCCTTTTTAGCACATCTACGCCCACTTTTGAATACGCCATTCCCATCCAAGGAAGATTTGCCATACCATGACGCGCGGTGATGGTATGGCCAATCATCATCATCATCATCCACATCAAGGTGGATTTGTATTACAGTGGAGGTGTTAAACACGCAGAAGCTGCTGCTGCTACCCGTCTTCTAGTAGGTCACCTCTTATTAGACCAACGAGCGAGTTACAGGGGGTCTTTTCTTACGCTACGAGCACAACGGCCATGGTCTATTTCCTAGTTATTCCGCCCCTCGCCTCAAAATAAGATTGTCTCATGTTCAAAGTCTTCCGATCTTGTCTGAACCGGTATCCCGGACGTCATGGTTCCTGCTGTGCATCGCGTAGGCAGAATTTTTCGCGCTTGGCGGTCGGCCAGGTGTTTTGGCGGTCTTTGTCAATGTTGGATTTATTAATATACCGTATTGATGCTCCGGCGAGGTGAGCGACATCTGATTGTAACCCTATTTTATGAAGATGTAAACATTTTATAGGAAATGGAAGGGCCTTGATGGTTTTGAAGTATTTGATGTGAGAGGCCGCGATTGATGGCACCGGCTGTGCGTGCACGGTGTCTTTCTAGATCTGGAGATGAGGTAATTCTGGCAGCTGTGTATTAATCCAACCTGAATCCTAGTTATGTATAAATTTATGAATTTTACACTGAATAACAAAATATAAGGTTAAAGCCGCGGGGCGCAGATAGTAATATAAATGCGATAGTTTCGAGGGATGATTGGATATTTGTTACCTCTTCACCCCAAAACTAATAAACGGATCATGCTGAAATTTTGAATTGACATGTAGTTCTAGGCCTGCAATAAACATAGGCTTCTTTTCATAATTTTCCCAGCGGGTGAAACAGCGGGGCTTGGCTAATCTCAATAACTTATATTATATGTAAATGCGAAAGTTTCAGTGGATGAATGGATGTTTGTCACCTCTTCACCCCACTACGTTATTAAAGCCAACTTACAAGCTAAGAAAAAGTAGGATGCTGGAATAACGGATTACTATACAGTACAGTCTACTAGACAAGACAGATGACTAAACAATATCAAAAGAAGTTGTGTAATGTCGTCTGGTATTTGAAAAATGTAATTATTTGGGTGTCGGTGGCGGTTGATCGAAATAAATCCGGCATGCGGATCTGTGCCAGAACTGGGGAACGTTTCTCCACTGCCAGACTGCGCGTGCGCACGTCGTACGCAATGCACTCTCAAAATCAAAATTACAGTATAGAATAGAATAGAAAAAGTCATTTACTGCCTAAAAATTTCTTAACCTAAACTAGAATAAAAAACAAAAATATTAAAACTAATCATAGGCAAAGGGAGTAGATTCAATTATGTGCTGAAGGAAATGCGGCTACTTCCCTCGGGTAGGTGGTCACCGAGAAGTTATGTGATGGCGGGTTCTTACATTACACAAATAACATGTTTACTTATTTAAGAAGGGTAATTCTAATGTGTGCTCATTCCTTTACCTATTTTTTCGGTTCCATCTTCTTTTTATAATACCTAATATATCCTTAGTTATACTAACTCAATACTTACTTGTTATTCAAATCGTGAAAGTTTCTATGAATGTAAGATATTACAAAAATCCAATTTTGTTCCTTTTTGTTTGGATGGAAGTATGGATCTTTATTACCTTTTCACGCTAAAACGACTTAACGGATCGTCCTGAAATTTCTTTATTTATTTATAATAAATGTAGGTATATAGTTCTAAGCTTGGAATAAAACAGTCTACTTTTCATAAACTTTCACGGCGATTAAGCCCCGGGCCGCACGCAGCTATTTATTTATATGTAATTACCAACATTGCGAATTTTTTTTGTGGTACCTCCCTATCCATTCAGCATTGTGCTGGATAAGCACCGGTGTGTTCCAACGATAGGTAAAGTTGTGCTGGGCATTTCATACGTTAATTAACCAGACCCAAACTAAGCCGGGCTTCATCAGTCATCTAGTACCCATAATACAAGCTCTGCTTAGCTTGGTGCTAGATGATGCTGTGTAAATTGTCCCAACAAGTTTGTTAATGGTTAAACTCAGCAATGGCGAAATCGGGCAGTGGAATTATGTTCTCAAAATAAAAATATCAAATTTTTCTGAAACTATTGGACTTTAGACTAGAGTACCTACTATGGTACAGCCCTAGTGTTGTAAGTTTTTTTTGATTAGGTACTATGTTTTTTATGTACGAGATTTTGATTGAGTAGGTATCTACACAGACTCCAGGTTCTCTGGGTTTTGTGTCCCGAGAGCTGGTGAGTGGTCTTTAAGGGCGCAGCACATCAGCATTACCATACAGAGGGGCATACAGCGTCTTGGGGACGCGACGAATGCTAATGACCTGGATAAGTTGAGCTACAGCTAGAAACAATAATAATAACTTGATTTGTTTATTTGTTTAGGTAGGTTTTAATAATGTAGTAGTTAAAAGAAGCCAGATTAGACTAGACCTACTTAGTACTAAAACCTATTGACATTGACTCCTCGCTCTAATTAAGTATAAAATGACTAACTATAAGTACCTCACTTATCGTAGGTACAAGTTCATTTACTGTATTTTTAATGGAAACATTACACCGCATTTATTAGTCGACTGATTTATCAAGGCGGCTTCGACTCCCGTCTTGGGACAAATGTTTGTATCTACAAATATTTATTCCGGGGTTCTGGACGATTTATATTAATACTAAAAAATATCTATTAACGTAATGTATTGTATTAAGTATATCAGTCATCTGAAACCCATAACACAAGCTCTGCTTGGCTTGAGGCTAGATGTGAGCTAGATGATACTGTATTGAATGTCTAGCATTATTAAATTATTATTATTAACTAAATATTATTATTAATTTTCTAAATACTTACTTTCTCCAGCTTCAGAAACAGCCACTAGTCGGACTTTATGTCTACGTAGGTGGATAGATCTAAAAGTAACAACACACTCATTAAAAGACATCGTCTCAGACAAAAGAAACTACTGTCTGTGCCAAATGTTAGAGACAAAACAAAATTACAATCTGAAAATCAGTTACAGATATTTAGAGGTTAACCTATTTTAAGGTGCGTTACTCAGAATAGATGCAAGCCCCCAAATCCTAAGTTATGCATGCGTGTTTGACTTGTAAATTCCTAGATTGTATGGTAATATTGCAGATATATTAACATTCTTATAATTGGGCCCTATCACAGAGGAAATATAAAACCGGCAAAGTGCGAAGAGTATAACGTATACCGAGCTATAATACTTATAAGAAGGTACATTGATAGGTACAATACCTACCTTACAGAAAAAACTACGTTACAGTTCGCGTGTTTTAAAATTGCATGAGCTTAAACAAATTAAAATAATAATTAACGACGGAAACAGTAAAAAATATTTGCCATTCTTTGAAGGTTGGTTCCTTGTACTGAGGTGTGTAGATTAAAAACTTACTTCAGAGTGGTTTTCAGCACGAACAGTTTGTTCATGATTTTATTCCAAAAACTAAAAAAACGTCTCTAAATTGATAATGCGTGAAATTCGAAGACGTTTTATTTGTCTAATCAAATTTTTATGAGACTACACGAGAAGCAGAATCATCAAATACAGTTCATCTAGGAAACGTTTTTATGTTCATGTATTATAAATAAAATGCAGTCATATATAAATAATAAGCCTCCTCGTTTTTTAAGTCGGTTGAAAAAGAAAAAGACCCGTTCGAGGAAAAAGAATCATAAAAGTAGTTTCAACCAGAAAAAAGGTCTGAGTAAATAATATTTGTAAATAATAATTTGGACAATATGCACGGTACCATCTAGCCCCAAGCTAAGCAGATCTTGTGTTACTGTTGACAGAAATAGGTACTTAAAATACAATACATAATCGATATATTTTTTATTATAGATAAAAAAACACCCAGAACCCTGGATGCATTATTTGCAGATCGGAAATATATTTGCCAATCTTAAAAACATTTCACACCTCCAGTCGTATACTGATTCAATCCAAAATTTGGTTGAATTGAGTTTAGTATGCAGAACGACTCAAAAACTAAAACTTTGTTCCAAGGCGGGAATCGAACTCACAGCCTCCTGCGTCGCAGGCAAACCTTTTCCCATGTCAACACTGAGGTCGTTCGAAGTCGGATAAAAGTGGGAAGGAAGCAAAATGTACACGCAAAAATAGAATACCTATTTATCAGCAACCCTAAAAAACAACTTCCACGTTTCCTTGACAAAGCCTTATGTGACATTCATGCAAATCTACCCTCAACTTCCGCCCTTGAAATTAAATAATAGGTTCCTCCAAATATAACTCTACCGCTCACGTGCTCACGCGAAAGTTAAGGCAAATAGGTACATATTACTTTTTAATTCAAACGGAAATTACTTTAGCGGTTACTTAATTAGGTTACATTGTGATTTGTGATTAATGTTAGTGGTTGAGGAAGATCTAAGATAAATCAGGTGCCCAAATTAGTTATTACCATTAGTAAGAATAACAAAAAAACTATTGGCAAGCTCTTAATCAAAATTTATTCGGGCCTACATGAAAAATACTATCAAATATAAAAATACACCAACTATCAAATATAAAAAAAAGATCATCAAAATCTTTATTCCCAGTAAGAAATTATGAGGTAAACAAACACAAACAAAAAATACAGTCGAATAGAGAAACTATTTTTTTTGCATATTATTCTTCATTCAATGCAATCGGAAGGCTTGAAGTTTTATGGTGTAGGTAAGTACCCACCTAAGTATTAGTAAGGTTATATACCATTCAAGTTCCCAAAACCAACAGAAACATTGATTTTACAAATTGAACTTTAAAATTCAATCGAACGGACTGACAGCATGACACCTGACTTTCAATATTGATGGCTTTCAGAACCTTTTACCTGGTATCCGGCGAGCTAGGTTTGCTATTTACTTTCTGTGAATATAACATGCATTTCGTATCAGAGGGTACGGCCGTTTATAAATAACACAGTAAGAATAGCTATCACAACTCATCTAAGCCCGAGGAAAGAGTTTGGTGTCACAAAAAGATCGATAAACCTGTGACTCCTGAGAATTTGTTTCACAAGTTCACAGTTGTATCAGAAAATTTACGAGGATTATGAAAGGCAAAGATTGCGACGTCTGGATGCAGATGAGGATGTGAGTGGTGAAATCTAAGAGTTTGATTCAGTTATTCACCTAATTCAAATTTATTTATAAAATCAAGAAAAAATATTAGTAACCAATCTATGTTTTGATTGAAATTACAAAAAACTTGGTAACTCGGCTGAATCCATGACGAATTTTTCGAATAACGACAAAATAATACTTGAAACAATAGATATATATTTTGTTTTGATCTTACATTTTAATGTGAATTAGTCATAAATTCATCATTATTTATGTGTAACGTAGTGTGTCAGATTGTCTAAAAACTAATTTTCATTTGATTTTCATAACGATGGTGATTTGAGATCCATAACCCGGGTCTCTTGGTGGATACTTTATGGGTATAATATATAGTTTTCGGGGATATCTCATCAGATTTCCACGGCTCTACCTAAAAAAACTTAAAAAATCATAAAAAACCACTAAAAACCTAAAACAATCCCAGCAATTGCCTGTTTGAAAGAAAGAAAACATCTAACTATGTAAATACCAGATTTGATTGAAACCTGATAATTGGGATAGTGGGAATGGCACGCAAATTCGGGGGATCGAACCTTGAGTCACGCAGCGCCCTCGTTACCCCGTCCTTGGCAGCTGGCGTCAGCACGCACTGCGGAAGTTTCATCACAACCCATGGGCGCATGCTTAACAATAGCCAAAACAACTTCCAAGGGTAGGTTTACTTACGTGAATAATGCAGGACAATCCAATACAATGCCGAAACCTAACTAAACACTGGGTTAACGTAATCTTACCTAACGTATTTTTAACATCACTATCACTACATAGTATAAAACAAAGTCGCTTTCTCTGTCCCTACACTTTGAACTTAGCATTTTTTTTATATTTATATTTGTATATATTTATATAATATAAAAACAGTGGTTTTATTTGTGTTATATTTTTATAAATTAAGTGTTATGTTCTTTATATTTATTAATATGTTAAAAAATTAGCAGAGTTCCGTAGATAGAATGCAAATCTATACACCAATAGCGTCCCTATTTCCCTATATCCCTATGTCCCTTTGTATGCTTAAATCTTCAAAACTACGCAACGGATTTTGATGCGTTTTTTTATAGATAGAGTGATTCAAGAGGAAGGTTTATAAGTATAATAAAACCGTGCGAAGCCGGGGCGGGTCGCTAGTACAATACAAAACGAAGTCGCTTCCAGCTGTCTGTCTGTCTGTCACAGACATAGGCCTCCCCTAATGACCACAATAGCGCACTTTGGCGCGTCTTCAGCTTGACGCATCCAGCATCTGCCAGCAGTCTTTCGCAGATCGTCATCCCAACTGGCCGGAGGGCGTCCTACATAGTAAGCGGCATTTGCATCGCATAGGTATATTTTTTCTTAAGTATCCACTGCTGCCATCTAGTAAAAATACCAACAAGTTATTCATAAACTGGCTTGCTTTGAAAGTGTTTTCAGACTGTATCTGATCTGGTTCGCATCATTGGAAAACCATACCCACGGTCGTGCGCTTGTTGAAAAGGTACGTGTTTTGATTGGGTTCTACTAGATGGCGTTACTCGTTAAAAAATAGAAGAGCTTGTGTTTGAAAGTAACGTAAAGCGGCAGCTATATATAAAATTAAAGTTTTAAATGTAATTTAGTTTGACTCCATCGTCAAACTAAAGATTTTAATTAAATTCGTGTACGGTAGGTTCTCTTATAAAATACCCAATTACACCCCTAGTTTATATTTTCAACAGAAAATTATAATTTTCAACGATCCTTTATTCTTTGCTAAACTTTGTCTTGGTACCTAACTTAATGAGGGACGATTAATTAACCATAACAACACAAGTTTTAAATTAACTTTGTTCCCCAATTAAGGCTCGCTAAGCCCGCAAATTCTAAATTCTTCAGGCCACTTTATTCAATTTACCTACTTCAAAGCGGGCCGGCAATGTAAATTTACTCTCGTCTGTAAATATTTGCGTCCGGTCACAGCGTCGGTGGCCGGACGGCCCTAGGTGGGCGGCACATCCCTATTGTATTACTAGGGAACACAATAGGGACAGCATCAGTCGCTGGTTACCTTGCATTTTGCGGGTTTTTTTTATGCTGATATTTTCGATTTCAGTATTTTTGGCGTGAAAAGGTAAAACAATTACCATCTTTTTATCCAAACTTAAACTCATCTAAATAATTGAATGACAATAAAAATAAATAAAAAAACTGGACAATTTCACACGGCGTCATTTAGGCCCAAGCATACACAGAGATTATAATTATAGGTACTAGATAACCGATATTTATATACATTAGAGACATTTTACTATACATAGAAAACACTTAAAACACCCGGACCAAATATCTGCAGATCGTAAAAACTTTGGCCCGAAGTGGGAATCGAACGCGCAACCTCCTGCGTCGCAGGCGGACCTTCGCCCACCGCGCCTCTGATGTCTTCTTGTGAAGTGTAGTTATATTGAAAATGCCTCTACCTGTTATAAGCTAAAACCAATCAATTTAAGGATTAATAGTTGTAGCTACTGGCCCTGACAAGGGATTTGCCAATTTAGAAAGGTAAAGTGGAGGTCAACAACAGCAATTAGTAATTATGAGGTAGGATGTAACTATCGACAGACAGGAAAAGAATTTGGAAATGATTGACGTGACTAAATATTGCGAACGTAGTCAAATTGTTACCCTATTACCTAGATATACATATATACATATAGACGACAGCGAAAGTATATAGAGGAAGTAAATAACAGCTAGTAATAGAAAACAAAATATGTATTTAAGATTAGTTTATTTATGTATTGAAATTTGTAACTTGTAACTGTATTTAATAGCTTACATAAAAATATTGTTTATTGTATACTGTAGTGTAGCATCGCTTTAGGGTTAAAAAAAGAAACCTGTAATGATGTTATGATTAATGAATAAATAAAAAAAAAAAAAAAAAAAAAAAACTAAATATTTCATAATTCTGATAAAAGCTACACACACAGCGTAGTACATTATGTACTACGTCATCTTACTGTCGCGTCGATATCGCGTTAGCAGTGAGCTATTTATGTTTCGCATCACAAGGGCATCACCTCTAAAGGCTGTAGGTTTCGCTATGAATGTTTGTTTTATGCTTATTATATTAATAAATAGCGGGTCTCCCCGGCTTCGCACGGGTTAATTATACATAAAAAACTTCCTTTTTCCACTCTTATCTATTAAAGCGCATCAAAATCCGTTGCGTAGTTTTAAATATCTAAACATACATTAGGGACAGACAGACAAACGGCGGAAAGCGACTTTGATCTTATGTATAGTGATGCATGTATTATGTCTCCTTATTTTGATAATATAAATAAGTTTTCTATATTAGCCAGTTATCCTCGCTGGACCCTGACAACCAGCGTAGCTTTGGGCCTAGCCAAATGTTTACACATGCTGAGGTAGGGACCCTTTTTTACCCTTCTTACGTCCTCCTATTTTCTTTTTTGAATTCATCATCATCATCATCAGCCTATATTAGTCCACTGCTGGACATAGGCCTCCCCTAATGAGCGCCATAGCGCCCTGTCTTCAGCTTGCCGCATCCAGCATCTGCCAGCAGTCCTTCGCAGATCGTCATCCCACCTGGCCGGAGGGCGTCCTACACTACGTTTGCCGAGTCGCGGTCTCCACTCAAGAACACGTTTACCCCAACGGTTGTCTTTGAATTGTCTCTATTGTATTGTATTCTGTGTATATTTTAGATTAAGTACCGAGTTACTATCGCAATAATTATTTTTGATTAGAAATCTGTTTGCACTTTCTTCTTTATCTTTTTAAATAAGACAAAAATCCTTTGGGTTCTAAAAGTGGTACTCAGGATAAAATATATAGGACCAACAGGTTTGGCGGTTTTATTCGTGCGAAAGAGAGAGAGATAAAAAATGTCATAAGCACATAGATAATCATTCGATCCGAAGTTAACATAAAAATCCTTGCTTTAGCATGTCCGCACGCACATTGACCAATTTTAACGAGTCTACATTTTTTACATATTTTCTAATAACCTCTTTGGTAGTCGCTCTTGATGCAAATTAGATTTGAGGCGCCCACGCCGCTCTACAAAGACATTAGTAAACTTTTAAAAGAATTAGGTAGGTACGTAGCTGCCGAGGATCAGTTTTAGGGGCTTATTGAAACAACAAACTTTCGATATTAAGAGAATCCTCTTCAATCTTACAAAATGTCACGAGTTTATCAATATTTATACCTGTTCACTTGAATATTAATAGAGATATAGCACCAGTTTCCTCTTTAGGGGACGGGGTGCGTTTTCGTCTCCCTTACCTTGGGGAAGTGTTCTGAGTGATTGTATGTACTTACTGTGCTAAGAAGTTTTAGAATCTCTGTGCTCACATAATATAGGTACCTACCAGTAGTTTCGATAAACTCTAAATGGAAATGTGCACTTTTTATTCATTAATGGCGTTTTCATGATTTGCACTGAGATAAACTAATAAAAAGATTTTAATTTTAATATTTCTGAGAAGTTTATTCTAAACCTTATTCCGAAAAGAGTTAGTTCGTTTATTCAAATATAGAAGGTTCCAAGCGTTGCAGCGTTGACGGCCTAATCACGCGGTAAGGTATGACCGCTTATACCAAGTGATGGCCAGACTGCATGTTCCTAAATTAGAAATCAAGAACTTTATTTCTTTAAGCTTATAAAATAAGGACTTAAAAAATCTATGGGCTTTTTTATATCCTCTGCTATTAAAACTACGGAACAAGTCTACCTGTTTATTCGCAATTTTCTAGAGCTTTGGTATTTATGAGTACCGCAACAGAAACCAATGAATTCCCACAGAATTGATTGCCTGCCGATATTTAATCATAGATTTAGCGTCGGCTGACAGCCTGTTGATAAATGATGTGTACCTACTAAAACTGCTAAAGTCGTACAAGTTACTATCGTTATCGGAACTTATCAGATGACGAATGCGTTACTGGTTCTTATTCCTTCGTTGCATATTTATACCTTTCTATATTGTATTAAATAACTAACGACCATATTATTATAATGTAACATTTATCTTAAACTAGATGACCCGCCAGACGTCCTGTTAGATATGAAAATTATAAACTGATTATTTTTAAAATAATGTATCGCTTGTCTCACATTCATCATTAAACGCAAGAACTGTCAAACTTGCGAAGTTAAAATGAAATTTTCAAAATGCGCAGTTTCCTCAACTTTTCTTTTCTTAGGTTCTACAATAAAAAAAACTTTAAAATAAAGTTAGAAAATAGTAAAGACTTTCTAAACTTACGGCATAATCAAGGGAAAAAGGGATAATTTTTTAAGTAAATATACTTACCTTTAGATCATTCATACAGAGAGTTAATGTTTGTAGGAGGTAATTACACTAATAAATAAATGGTAGCTGATATATTATACATATCAGATGGTAAATGGTAGAATGGTACTTTGCCTATACTCGCTGAGTGACATTGTCTACGTTTTATAAGGTTACCTTATCTACTTACCTACCATATAAAGAGAACCACAGACCGTTCAAGTAATTAATATTTGTGTTGATTGGTAGATGATGTATTTTATCGTTATTCAGTCAGCAATAAAAATATTAACAACTGCGTTGAAAGGGCCAGGTAAAGGCTGCGTTTTCACCAGAGATTTGCGAGGATGTGTAGTGAGGAATGTGTTTGTTAAAATCCGATAGAAAAGCTTCAGTTCCCTAGTGTTACTCCTCTATTGATTCTTCGTAGTTCCTCTATTGGCACTATTGGGTAGAAACGCAGCCTTAAAACTATTACAGACGATGGCAGTCTATTTCTAAATCTACATTTGTATATCTTAATAATGTTACCCTCGAGTTAGAAGGAAGCACATAAAGGTGGGTTAAAGCTTTGATGAGCTTAGAGAGTGCTCGGCCAACTGTGAACGATCTCGCTTCTACATAATTACCTATCACTGTTCAGCCCCGATCCTAGGCTGAGGTTTTGATACCTACAGGTCATAGACATATTTTCCAATAAGGTTTAGGGAAGGAGGTAAATTAATCATATCGAGCCGCGTTCGTCGCGGCATTTGGGAATCACTGCTTAGGAAACTACCGCATTAAGAGTAGCACCATCATTCTCTGTTGCGGTCACCAACTCGCCCTGCTGAGTGTAGAAGCTGATGAAAAACCCTTTTTTGGTTGAGGCATTGTACAGTAGTGTGCAGTATAGGTACCCAAAGTTCGGTTTCTCTATAGGAGCTTAAGCTCTTCTGCATTCCTAACATGCTGAAAATGCCAAAGAAATGGAATTGTCATACCTAACGAAAAAAAGAAATTACATAACCCATAATTTTACCGAACAGTCGCCCGCGGCGAGTCGAATAAATCGGCAGAACTGTCTCAATTCGGATCCTTTAGTGGGAATTATTTGAGAAGATGTACTTCATATAGACATTTAAGAAAAGCCATGAACAAATGAATAGATAAATAATGCTAGACAATCCACATAGCACTTTGAAGCCCCTTTGATATACAGTACATAGATGGATAATTTTTTTATGATGCACTAGCGAAGCGACCCGCCCCGGCTTCGCACGTTTTTATTATACGTATAAACCTTCCTCTTGAATAACTCTATCTATTAAAAAAACCGCATCGAAATCCGTTGCGTAGTTTAAAAGATTTAAGTACTTAGTCAAAAGAACATAGGGAAATAGGGACAGAAAAAGCGACTTCGTTTTATACTATGTAGTGATAGAAAACACCCAGAACCCGGGATCAAATATTTGTAGATTGTACAAACTTTTGTCCCAAGGCTGAGATGGAACCCACTTCCTCGCGAGCTTTCCTTCGCCCACCGCACCAAGTCTGGCCACGTCGGTCGTCAACCTAAAATATCCAAATACATGTGTATAACAATGATCCGTTTCACGTGAGTAGCTGGCTAGAATAAACAATGAAATAATTGGACCGTTCTTCACTACTAAAAGTAAATGAACTCGCGAAAGAAAACACAACCTACGTTTCGTTTACTCGGCACTAGTAGAGTCTTCTGGGAAATAAATCTTAAAAGAAAGTATTCACTGTTAGAATTTTACCCCCTCTCGATTCCATTCGCGTGTACTTTAGTAATAAGCCTACCAATAATATACCTACTATACCCGACCCTATTTTAACTACCTTAGAATTTGTATTTCGAAAATGCGTAAAAAATTCTTAGCGTCCTAAAAGGAACCTTCATGCAAATTTCAGCTTCTTAGCTCTTGTAGTGACAGAAATCTCTTGATCACCCACTTTTCTATTTATAAATATAGATATACATTCATATCAGCATATATTGCTCCCAGCTGTGGTAAGGTAACAAATAAAGAACGAATGTCATCCTTGCCTTGCAAATCCGCTTGACGAAGCAATTTTATATACATATTTCTATATCGTGAAAATGAGCGGCCTCATGTCAATATTCGGAGACCCAGATTTCACCTGGGGCTATTCCCAAAAGCTCTTCATGTCGTGTTATGTTGAGTTTTCAGTCTAGTTTCGTAGTTTTTTGTGAAAGAAATATTATTTCTTATCTTTTGAGATCTTTAAAATGTAACTGATAAATTCAGTAAGTTTCCTCAATTTCTATTGACATTCGCTGCCCCATTGACACACGCTGAACTATTGATTTCAATTATGTTTTCCGTACACTGCCAACTTTTACTCGATGAATGAATGAATGAATGTACACTTTATTGTAGTTACTTTATACTAGTTCTTTAGTTGAAAAAATTTTAAACACGTCTGATTTGGTCCGATCACAAATTTCTTTCCAAATTTCATATTTAGACGAAGCTAGAACGGCTTGGCATAGTGCTTGCCCCGATGCTGCTCCTCCAAAATCTCTTTCGTCCCAACAGCAATGGGACGGGCCTTTGTGTGAGTTGACACGGAAATGTTTGTTACAAACGTGCTCCAGCTCGGCAGATCGTGCCCGTCTCCTAGCCGTTTCTAAATGGGAGTCAGGACATTGGCTGCAAGCACTTCCTTCTTATAACACTGGCACTTTATTGGATCCCGCTACTTTCCGTATCGCAACATGTATTCGGTTGGGTGCAAGGTGTTGTGCGCCTCATCAATGCCAGTGCGGTACTGCAGTCGAACAGCTTGGTCATCACGGATTATCATGTACTAGGGCCGCTGGTCGGATATCTCGTCACGCCTGCCTTAATGACATCATCCGGCGGGCCTTTGTCAGCGCTAACGTACCAGCTATTCTCGAACCGAATGGTCTGTTCCGTGACGATGGCAAGAGGCCCGACGGTATGACACTAGTCCCATGGGAGTTGGGGAGGCCCATTGTGTGGGACGCTACATGCGTCGACACACTTGCACCTTCCCATCTTTCAAGGACATCCACTAGGGCTGGTGCGGCGGCAGATCTGGCCGAGGATCTCAAGAGGCGCAAATATGCAGGTCTCGACAGAACCTACGCATTTGCTCCCCTTGGATTCGAGACCCTAGGTCCGTGGGGTACCGAGGCTCTCCGGGTTTTTAAAAAATTATCTGAGCGTCTGGTCGATGCGACGCGTGATCCGAGAGCTGGTGAATATCTGGCTCAGCGCATCAGCATTGCCATACAGCGTGGTAATGCAGCCAGTGTCTTGGGAACGCTTCCGACTGGTATTGACATGGATCAATTGAGCTACCTTTAGACTGTTTGCAACCGTCTGCAGTTAGCTCAATGGTTTCAATTGTAAATACTAGTTGTAATTTTTCTATTCCTTTGCTTGTAATTTTCGTTGTTAATAAAGGCTTTATTGTACATTTTTGAAAATAAAACAATACTTAAATTAACTTATTGATGATTACAAATTCGCGTATTATATATGAAAGCTTTACCTAAATCTACCATAGTCAATCATTTCCATAACACATCGTTGGAAGTCAGCACGGTCAAGAACAAGCCTTTGATTGTGGCCTATTGTGTTGCCACCCATGTCGGCTTACAGCCTCAGCCCCACTTACTTTGGATAATACCCAAGATTACTGCCTCGACCTGAGGTACTGAAATCACAGATAAAGCTGATTGTAGCATATCATACCCTGTCTGCGGAAACATATAATTTGTCAGTTATGCATTTGTCTATTCAGACATGTTCTACATTTTTGTCTATTTTAGACTCTAATAAAAGACAAAATACTTTCCCTAAAATTTTGAAAAATAAAAAATGCACAGGTATACCTACCATTTTTGACATTTTAATTAAGTCCAGTCCATATATTTGCTAACGAGACCCAAAGCAAAAAATCTTACAATTTTAATAAAATTTCAGACATCAAAGTCTACGGAAATTGTCCTTCATAGCTTAAAATGTAGATTCGTTCTGAATCCTCTAAAATATTTCGGCTCATTTCACTTGTTTACAAACAAAATGCTGAACGAGAAGCATTTATATCAAGTAAGACGGATAACCACTAGATTATTTCTACGAGGTTGGGCAGATTAATGTCTTCTGCGGCTGTGGATAGCGACATTTATGGTTTATGCATTCAATTTGTATGATAACTTAATACTGTGTCGACGAGGTAATCCATCAGCAACTAAAGCTTATGGCATTCTGTAACTCAATTCATTATAAAACCCCGACACGATGTTAGCTCAGGATACAATAAATTTTTAAAAACGTTTTTGCAATAGTATAACTACCATCAATGTTGTTCTATTATTTTCAGTCCATTCTAAGGTTGCTGGAAGAGATCGCTTATAGCGATAAGGCCGCCCTTTATTCTAAGTCATGTAGTATACAGTGTTGTATGTATGTTTTATTTTTTTGTGTGGTATTAGTATAATTAAGAGTTTTATCCTATTCTATAAGTTTATATCTTATTC
Organism: Eupithecia centaureata; assembly: GCA_944547425.1. NCBI lineage: Eukaryota > Metazoa > Arthropoda > Insecta > Lepidoptera > Geometridae > Eupithecia > Eupithecia centaureata. The sequence continues at coordinate 10,838,238 of OX155682.1, read as the reverse complement.
TATAAGTTTGTATTTAGTTGCAGAATCATCTTTCGCTGTCATACAATACAGAATGACGAACAACGCAGAGCATGCGGTGCGTCGAGGCGTGAACCAAACCCGCCCGTTGTACGAGCATTTTCAGCACAGCCTAGCACGGACTAAGGATGAACAAGGGGTACCTATGCAGGTCCAGTTTATGCGTTCTGCTACGCCGCAGCAAGCTATGTATAGCCGTAGCATGTCGTAGTTACCGCGCTTCTGTACGGTCTGCCACGTCTTAAATCATAACTGCTACGACGTTGCTGTCTACGCCGCAGTGAATACTTCTTGCAATAGCTACGTTGGAATTCGCTACTAAGTAGCGCCAAGAATCAAGAGGACCCCAAGAGGTTCTCTTGATTTTTCACTTCAGCGGTCATCCCATCAAGCGTTACTATAATTTTAACTAAGATAGTTTTGGTTCTACATAATCAAAAGAAACAACTTATAGCCATTTTTAGAAATGTGCTTGTGGCTTTTAACAATGTTACGGCGATGTCTACTACTAATCACTTACTTTTATACTCACTTGGCCCATCCTCTATCCCTTACTCCGCCCCTGGCAGCGTGGACCGACAAACACGCTCGTTAGTTAGCATTGTCCTCGCATATCGCTCGCGCATACCGCTGTCTATTTCAAACTAGTCTCTAACCTAATAAACTTAGACTTACAATTCAATTGAATGCTCAAAGCTTTTGAAAAACGTTTTGGAGTGGAAGGGAATAGGTGCGGTAATTTTTTATTTTTATGCATGCAGTTTAAGTAAATGCTTTCAGTTCTTAACTGAATTTCATAGGGGGTATTCGTGCGTTGACTGGATAACTTTTTAAAGCGTCTTTTCAAATAAGATTACAGTAGAAACTCGATTAACCGGACTAATTGTTGTCGATAGGCGTTCGGATAATCGAAAATCCGGATAATCGAATGTATGAAAAATTACGGGTTTTGTTCAAATGTATTTCATGGGCCCCAGTAGCGTTAGCGCAAACTAATATTGTTACCCGCTCTTTGTTACGAGTAGTTTTATATCCTGAAGCTGAATTCGTATGTAATGAATTCCTGTTTAAACCAGTTTCATCAGCATTATAAAAATCCAAGTCATAGCTATTTTCATATAATTTCTTCTAAAAATAATCTTGAAGAGAGTTTGTTGCATCTACATTAACTGTAATTTTTTCACCTTGTATTTTCCATTCACTCCATAATTCCATGACGAGATTTTAATCTGTAACACCATCCATTACTTGCCAGAAACGATTGATTGCCACCTAGTTTAACTGTAATGCTTTTCACAGAGTAAAGTATCAGATATCGGTTGTCCAGTTGATCGTTTTTGTAAAAACCAACAATATAAGCGTCTTCTAAAAGTTTAGTTTCAGGTTTCTTCATCATTTTCCGATGTTTACCCCCGTCTTCACTACCTATCAGGTGTACAACAAAATTTCACGTAAGAGCAGAGTGACAATTGGGCAGCGCGGGGGCGTGTGCGGGGCTGAATGCCAGTTCTGTTCTGCCACGTTCATTATGAGCCTATATCAGTCCACTGCTGGACATAGCCCTCCCCTAATGAGCGTCATAGCGCCCTGTTTTCAGCCGCTGCATCCAGCATTTGCCAGCAGTCTTCAGTCGCAGATCGTTATGCCACCTGACACATTCATGCTTGCACAAATTCGACTTGTAGTTCACTCGAGTAATTTCTGTTCCCGTGGGAATTCTGGGATAAAATATAGCCTATGCGTTATTCCAAACTATAATCTATCTCTGTGCCAAATTTCATCCACATCCGTTGAGTAGTTTTTGCGTGAAAGAGTAACAAATATCCATACTTAGAAACTTTCGCGTTTATAATATTAGTAGGATATAGGTCGCGGTCGGTAGTCCGGATAATCGCGAATCCGTATAACTGAGGGCCGGATAATCGAGTTTCTACTGTATTTATTTTCTATGATTGCGTTATTTACCTGTAATATAATAGGCTACAAAAAGATTTGGTAAGTAAAATTATATAACTCAAAATTACGGTGTAAGACTAGGTCATCCTAAAACTAACCTATTTTATTCATTAACTTGCTTGTAATTGACGAAAATCTGTAGATTCGGGTGTTTTTGGTGTTTTCTATGTCATCAATCTTTGTAACACAATGTATTGAGTAAGTATAGGGTATCGAAATTTGAAAACAAATTATATTTAAAAAAGCATTTACTTATGTCATCTTATTGTTTTAATAAATACATGTGTTGTCCATTGGTAATGGAATCTAATTCATTAATTTTTCAAAAATGGGTGTATTTATCTATCTTTAACACAAGATGTGCGTAGTACTGCTTAGCTTGGGGCTAAATGAATTTTCCTGTATGAATTTTCCCTTCCACTCACTGTGTGAATTTTCCAGCATATATTATTATCTATCATATATTAACTATCCATTATTTATAATTTTGATGAGCATAGCAAGCATACCAAAGTAAGTTTGGTACGTCAGAACCGTGGTCAGAACTTACACTAGTAAAGACTAGTTTCTAGCCTTCTTAGACAGTAAAGAAAGAAACAACAAACTGAAATATTGCGGACGTGATAAGAAAAAGTAAACCGTAAACAAAATAATGTTTGTCACATTTATTAAAGTGATTTACTTAGATACCTCCTTCTTGAAATAGGACGCCTGTGTTACAAAATTTATTGGAGGGTCCTGTAGCAGTATTTCAAGTTATGAAGGGTAAATATAATATTTTTTTAGATATCTTATTTTTTTTCTGAGAAACAGATGACGGTTTTGCTGACCACAGAGGCGTGAGTTGAGGCTAGGAAAATGATGTAAATGTAGTAGTATTTTTTTATATTGCATTTTATATTTTCATTCCTATGTAGTATAATAAAAAATATATATCTATGTGTATAACGTATTAAATATATCAGTTATCTAGTACCCATAACACAAGCTTTGAGTAGCTTAGGTACTTTGGGGCTAGATAGTGGTGTAGATTGTTCAAAATTATTAATTATTGCAATTCTTATAATAATAGTGTCACGTAGTGTGATGTAATGTGACATTACACAAGTGATACCTACCAAAGATACGCCCCTACCCAAATACGACGCAAATGAACCGAGAGAGTAGCTCTTTGATGAAATCAAACAGAACCTAATAATTCATGACAAAATAACGAAGGCAACCACTTTTAGGGTAAATAAATGGAACTGGAAAACCGCTTTCTTATTTGGTTTATTCGTGTAAAGCGGCTGATTCTTGATATTTTGTACTTATGTATCTAGGTGTCTACTGTAAAGAAATGTAAGAGTAATAATGCTTGGACAATCCACACAGCACCATCTAGCCCCAAAGTAAGCTAATCAAAGCTTGTGTTATGGGTACTAGATAACTGATACCTACATTTAATCCATTGTATACATAGACAGATATTTTTTTACTATACATAAAAAACACCCAGACCAACAGAACAAATTTCTGCAGATCGTGCATAAATTTGTTCCGAGGCGGGAATCGAACCCGCAACCTCCTGCGCCGCAGGCGGATCTTCAGCCACCGCGCGACCGTCGTCAATTCAAACACAACTGGTAAGATCTTGACCAAATTATTATGGGACCATTATAAGAACCACTAGCTTTAAAAATCATTAGAATCGGTTCCATAATATATTTGAAAACTAGCGACCCGCCCCGGCTTCGCACGGTTTTATTATACGTATAAACCTTCCTCTTGAATCCCTCTATCTATTAAAAAACCGCATCAAAATCCGTTGCGTAGTTTTAAAGATTTAAGCAGTCAAAGGGAAATAGGGACAGAAAAAGCGACTTTGTTTTATACTGTGATAGTGATGGGGAGTTATCATAATGCCAAAAATAGTTTCACAAAGAGAACAAGACGGCGCATTTAAAAACTTTTATCGCCGGTTGTCCAGTAAAGTACTATATTGTGCACAAAATAAAATGGACGCTGATGGAAATTAATGTTGCAATGGTAAATTTTACATAGCTAGCTAGTTCTATGGTTCGAAATACAAGATGTTAACTGATGTTGCTGCGAAGGAAAATGCAATCAATCAAACCTCAAAGGAGGTGTCTCTGCTCTGTTATCTATGGCAAGTGACATCACAGGAAAGCTCATGCTTAGTATCTTTATGTATCTTGTAGGCGACCGCTTTGGAATCGTATTACATCGGAAATAAAGTTGATTTTTCGGTAGTAGGTACAGAGAAAAACAACTTTAGCTAAAGTGACGGTGTTGGAGCACAGCATAAGTATTACATAATGAAAAAACTTGTATAATGATAATGAAGAAACCTGTATAATGTAGATAAACTTACTTGTAGGGGACGAATTGTGATTATTTCTTTTTTATCTTAACTTGCAAATTTATAAGAGCACTAAATGAATAATGTAATAACTGAGAACTCGTAATCATCATATTCATATTGCAAAGCATACATTTTTTTTGTACATTTCAGCTAAAAATTGTAACACCTTGGCTGAAATTTTAAATAGATGTTGGTATTACAGGTACGAATCAAAACAGCTTATTGACTCTTGACGTACAGAAATTTGATATCACAAATCAGTTCTTATGGGATAAAAAACCTTTAAAGGCGCACATAGCACAGTACAATTATTGCACTGCATACCTAGTATATATAATGCAAACTCACGTCGTCAGATGTTTATTGCTCAAAATAACTGTGGGACTTTACCTGTACGTAGTTATTGTGCTTGCGGTATCTAAGGCAAGAATAGGATAGACCATCACTTGTTTCAAAGTTCCTTGATTTCTATAAGCAAACCTTACAGTTATGTACTTATTAGGAAACAAAAATATTCTAATAGTGGAGAGCTAGTAGCAGTGAGAGAAAAAATATACTCTTGTGTGAGTGTTTTGTAATTCTGAGATCTAGTAGGAATTAAATGTCTCTGGATAGATTGCATTTGAATAATAGTAGTTTGGTTAACAGATCTCATCAACAGAACTACTGAAAATAAACGAAAGGAGGTCGTTTTCTATCGAGGCAGCTATAGACTCTGTTAAATATAATAATGCTATAGACTCTGTTAAATAATGACTCTGTTAATAATAGGTATACATACTCCTTATTCCTGACGATGCTATCCCTCTTTTTCTCCTTTCGTCTACCACTTCCCTTAGATTACTGCAGCTATAAACAGCCCCACTAGTTCACGAGTACGAGTGCGACGCAAATAGCTTTAATCCGTGTGTGAGAATGAGCTCGTAAACTCTGTGTCCTGTGTGAGGATGTGGAGATAAAAGCGACGTTGTTTTATCTATTTTCGCATTTATTTCATGCAGTTTGGGTAAACTGAGTAGTTCTTAATACTTAATAGTAACTCTTAGTTGTAGTGTTTCAATAGAAAACTTCACTAAAAAAGTATTGAAAATAGAAATCATAGTATCCTAATAATATTATAAACGCGATAGTTTGTAAGTTTCGATGGATGGATGTTTGTTACACTTTCACGCAAAAACTACTGAACGGATATGGATGAAATTTGAAACAGAGATAGATTATAGACTGGAATAACACATAGGCTATATTTTATCCCGGAGTTCCCGCGGGAACGGGAATTACCGCGGGTGAAACCGCGAGGCACTGCTAGTGAATAATAAATTATAGCGAACCTAGTGGAAACCCGCAAGCTTTAGAATTTTCACAACAAAATAACAAAACTCATTTCATGATTTTTCATATTTCCAGTGAAACAAATGCGTGTAATAAATATTAACGTTATCCACACATGTGGCCAGAGTTATGAAGGTAAGTGCCTGTGGGAGTTATGGTAGGATTCCTTTTCATAACGCCAGTCATCGCTCAAAATTGATGTTTACCCACTTTGCACAGTATCCTCTTAAGCATACATAACTTTAAGAATACATACGTCTACTGTAAAACGTTGTGGTTTAGTACATATGTAGCTAGTAACTATTTTTTTATAACTGCTGATTTATTGAACAGTATTAAATCAACAGTAGTCAGATGCAGTCGTTTTGATTTCAAGACATATTATAAGACTTCATATATAAGGGTGATTCTCCCGGGTTTCAAAAATACATGTCCGGCTCGAAAAATCATACAAAAAGTATCCCTAGCCCTTTGATTTTTTTTATGATAGTAGATTAGACAAAGATAATAGGGGAGGCCTTTTTTAGTTTTTTAATATTCTTATTTTAAATAAGTAAAAATAAATAAAATCCTTGGAAATTATGACTTCCGTGGTGCGTCCGGACCTCATGTTCCTGTGTTAATAAATTTTTATATAATTTCATAAAAACTCTGGTACTAATTTACATAGGTTCACATTAACCCAGATAGTTACTTGCTTATTTGACGCTATTACTACGCAAAACTAAGCTTTAGTTGACAAGTTACAACGAGATAACTTCGCGTCCGTCGTTTAGCTCTGATTTCCGTGGTGCGCACTAAATTATTCATAAATACTGTACTTTAATATCTGCGTAAATAGTTGTTAGATTGAGAGAAACTATCAGTCACGCCCCATCAGTGGTGTGTACAACAAAGGTGTATGTCTCCACGTCACTCTGTTATTTCGGTTCGTAATCACTTTCCGTGGCTTGGTATCTAGAAATTCTGATTACCATGTTGACTGTAAATTTGTTCATACTAATCCTATTGTTATAATAATTGCAATAATTTATGCCTTTTGTGTTCCTAATTTCGACTGCATATTTCAATGTAAAATAAACCAGCAAATTAAGAAAATTTCTAGGATTTTGTAATTATTTTTGATTTCCGTGGTATGATTTCCGTGGATTTTGCGGGTTGATTAACATCTCAATAATAATATTTTAATGTTTTTATAATGTTTTTTAGGATAAAAGTTTATAATAAATATAAAATGAATAATTATACTATTTTTAATACAAAGATAAACATTATTAGTGTGATTTTTGTAAAAAGTTACTTGTATTTACAGTAATGATTTAAAGATGTTTTTGTAAAAACTGATTAAAACTACAAACGTCAAATAATTGGTCCTTAGCTTAATAATCTACTTACTACCGAAAACACATATTTTTATTGATAAACCAACCCATATTTGATTTTGGTGATATAAATTCTGATTTCCGTGGACACCATATTTTTAAAATTGAATAACTTCGTAACCATAAAGCCAATAAAGTTCCCTTCACTACCAAAAAATTCAAAATTAAATCTTCATTTAGAATATACCATCATTATGTGCAATTTCAACAAAAAAAAATGTGCCACAGAAGTCAGACAAAAAACGAGTTTTCGTAGAATCACCCATAAGACTTCATACTTCCCTTCAACTTGTCTACTCTAAACAAGGTTCAGATATTTCTTAATGGTCACACAATACTTGGTAGGCGGAGGCGGTTAAAGGCAGTGGAGGTGTTAAAAATACACTGAAGGAAAGGAAGCTGCTTTTTCTCTCGTAGGCTTCCTTAGTCGGTATTTATTAGAACATCCACGGACTGAGGAAAGGGGTTCGATTCTTGTACTTGGTTTCTGCAGTATCATCAGTTTTTTATCATCAAAAACATCTGACATCTCACTTATAGGCATAAGACTATCACGATCGTCGTCATCATCATGAGGATATACTAGTCCAGTGCTGGGCATAGACTTCCTAATGAGTGCCTTAGCGTCTTATCTTCAGTTTTCCACACCCAACATCTGCTTGCAGTCTTGCGCAGGTCGTCGTCCCACGGACCCTGGACGGAGTACTGTTATACGTTTGCAGAATCGCAGTCTCCACTCAAAAATATGTTTGTTCCATTTATTCCACGTTCGTAATTGATCTTTGATAACCAGATACGAACATAGAATAAGTTCTTCAAATGAAGTCAAAAAATACGAAAGACAAGGCAGTATGGCTTTATGGCTTTCGCCTGTCCTAGAATCAGATGTACTAATATATAAAATAACATACTTCTTGCTTGATAACCAGTATCTAACGAGAACGGAATTTACTTTCCGTTTTCGTAACCATGTTTTATAACCAACTACTACCAACTTCTAATGACACGATGAAAGGAGGTAAATGTCTGAAACCATAAGTTACGAGTATTAACGCAACTATTAATGTAATTTAAGATTTATCATCAAAATTAAACTGCCATTAAGCTTTCGAAACTGGCGTCAGGTTTCTAGATAACGTAGATATAAATTTCAGAGCAATTCCGACCTCTTTAAAGTCGATAAAGAAAAACGAATTACTAAATTCGAAACGGTGGAAAATTTTTGTAAATTCCTTTTTTACCGTTTACGAGACAGAATAAGACAGACACTGTAAAATATGGTTTTTAAGTATCACAATGTACTAATGTCTGTGCATATGTTTGTTACTCCTTCATGTTCAAACAGATGGTATATTTTGGTACGGTACCATGAAAGTTTAGTTAACCTCTCTAGGATTCTATTCTCACTCGAATGAACAATAAAAATTAAGTCCACTGAAAAACATACAACTAAAATTAAATAATTTATTTGTTCCTATATGTGTGTCTGTTTAGTATTTACTCATGTAAAAACTATTTGTAATTTGTAGTTTCATTATTGTTTAAACTTATAATTAAATTAATTGTGAAGTAATTTAAACTCATACATTTATGGGTCACATCTATAGTCGAAATAACTAGCAATGCTATTTTGCCCGTCCCATAGTTTCAGAGCTTGACGCAACTACTGAAAAACTACTGAAAGTAGGCAAACACGTATAATGCCGCCATTATTTCAGTAGCGTAACTTTCGCTCTAGTTCCTTTAGAGGAGCGAGTTGTTCTACTTCAGAACGTAATGCGTATCTAGCTACAAAAATATAGGTTAGCATTTAACCATTATTATTAACAGATTGTTTACAGTAGTCTGCAGCTTAGCTCAAATTTTCCTATAACTTTTCTTCGATTATTATATGATGGATTTTTTGGACGTGGTAGTAAGAGGATCTGCCACAAATGCCGCAAAACGTAATATATTCACAAGAAAGAGGACATTTTTCAAAAATGCCAATGCTGTTTTTTATACTGGTCAGTCACAAACCTAGCCAACTTAAGTTGGAGTATAAATTAAACATAAAGAGTGAGAAATCGTGTAAAAACTCTTAGGTACTCACAGTTTAAAGTTCCTAGTTCCTATTTTTTTATTCATAACTGTTAAAATTCTGAAAAGCATTAAACGAAAATAGTGCCTTATTGATACGATATGCACATCTACATATAGCTTACATAGGTAGGTTGTATAGGTAGGTACAACAACAAAAGTTGCATAGATACAAAATTATGTCCCCAACTCCAAATAACTATCTCGATATATTCGGAACAACTCGATACAAGAATCTACTAACTTACGGTTGGAATAGCTCCGATTTATCGAAATAGTTCCTTCCAAAAACATCGGAATCGATGTCTCAGTCGGCTCCGTAATCCCGACCCCAGCGCTATTTCGCCTCGGTATCGAAATAAAATGTGTCACAGCGATTTATCGCAGAGATTGCGTCGAGCTAGATTGAACTATCACAATACTCGTATGTGCCCAAATGAAGGTGCCATTCGACGCAAATACAACATATAAATGAACAACAATTCACATTACGTATTGTAAGAGTTTCTTGTTTGTATTAATAGAAGTTATGTTTCCACAACGCTACGACCAGCGTGGGGCTTATGGGTTTTCCTAATATTTGAGAGCCAATCAGTTCTTTTCTAGGGGAGGCCTAAATTATGGAATGGTCTGGTTATAACAAGCTGGTGGTTTTGTTCTTAATACTAACACGAATTAGTTTTGTGGAAGGTACTTAAATAAAAAATTACCTATACATTAAAATTAAGTTTTTGCAATATCTTCAAATCAGAAAATAAACGGTCCCAAATAAATAAATATTTTATTTCCACAATTAAAAGTATTATTTAACACAAGATAACTAAATCAAATAAAATTGTTAACAGGATGATTGAATAAGTTGTAATTGAATTCTATAAAGAAAAAGATATTCTAAAGCAAATAAATACGGTTACATAGCTTAACGAGATTGATTAGCTTTTCTAAGCGCTACATAACTGAAATTATCATAGGTAACTTTACCACTAACCGAATGAACTGTGTGTTTCCTACTTCTTAGATACACAATGAAAAATACTCGTACGTGGAACCTGTGACACAACAAATGATGAGTGGCTATTATAATGTGATTCAAAAATTTTTCTTCAAGTATATTTTTTAGAATCATTTATGTGTTATTTTAATTATATATTTATAAACAAGTATAATTTATTATTTATATTTGAACATACATTAGTCACATACAACCAGCTCAATTCAATGCGTTGTTAGCTATGAATAAATTACACTTTGCTGACCATATAGGGTGTTAATTATCTGACACTGCGGGAATTGCATAATATTTTGTCAGTGAATTATCAATAGCTCTACATTGCTTTCTCTTCACATTTTTACCCAGCATGGAAACTCCTGTATGAATTTCTCCCTTCATTGCTATTAATTTAAGTTCTAAGAGTTAATATTCTCAATATGTGTAGGTAGATTAAATGTGTGCTTGCTGTAGCACTGAAGCTATTCTGAATGTAACCACTATAATTGTCAATCCAGTATTACAGGCTAACGAAGCGGTCAACGAGGGTTGGTTACTGCTGGTGAGGCGACGATCGAGCTGTCAGTTCAAGACGCGGTTAGTCCAGGTGATCGCTGTCACCTGTCGCTTCTCTCCAGAGAACTGAAGAAAGAAGTCTTCGGCCTGGGGCCATATTCTAAAATAGGAAAAATAGGAGCTTCATTTTGACACAAATATAGTCATAGAACGTAATTAAGTTTGGTATTGTCCAGGATATTTTTCAGGTCATTTCGAGTAGGCCGCACAGATTTAATAGATTTTCAAACATCGCGGTATTGATAGCTAAATAATGTTATGTGTGAATTTTCGGTGTTCATTAATAATGAATTATTGGTAGGTCGTAAATAATTAACCTGCTCAAATTAATAATAAGTTCGTTAAAATCCGTTATTTTATATCATCATCATCATCATCAGCCTATATTAGTCCACAGCTGGACAATACTGGGCATAGGCGGGAGGCCTATGCCCACTAATGAGGGCTATAGCGCTCTGTCTTCAGCTTGCAGTATCCAGCATCTGCCAGCAGTCTTTCGCAGAGCATCAGATCGTTGCCAGCTCTCTGGTCAAACGTGTTTCGTATACTTTATACATTTTAAGATATTTTAGCTATGGCGCTCATAAGTCTATGTTCAGCCGTGGACTGATATAGGTTAATGATACTGGTGATTCTACATTTTTAGATTCATCATGAGATTCACCTTGAGCCTTAACCTAGAGGCAGATTACATTCTGAAAAATAAAGGTATACCCACAATTATTGGTCGTAGTGAATTATATCGCTGTCCGTGACTGCGGTCGCGGGGGCTGTGGTTGGGAGACCAGTAGGGCTGGCCACCGACGTGTCGGATAATTTATTGTGTCCAATGAGTTGGACGTACACCCTAACGTGGACCCTAATACTTTACCTGAGAGCTTAGTTACCTTTCTAAATCATTATTAAATTTATTGCGGGTTTGTTATTGGGAAAAATTTCTCGAGTATATTTATAGGGTAAAATTTCGATGAATGCGATTTGAAACAAAATATTTATTATTATATCTAGTAGGTACCAATATCAAAAAGAGCCATAGTATTGCCTAGTTAATTAGATAAGGTGACAAACAGTGTGTTTAAACCTGCTCAAAAATGTTTTAATTCTGTTTGATTTTCTTATAAATATAGGTACCAACACAATTTTTTGGTGTGTGTACCTACGTAATAGTGTAAATTGCTGTAATATTACACATTGTATCATTAATTACAATAAATTATGTGTTGTTGTCGAATTACCTACAATCATCATTATTCAAGTAACATATTACAAAGCAAACATTTCTCAGGTTACAAAACACATTCGGTCACAGCTGGCGGTGACTGCTGAAAGTTCCAGCCTGCGCTAAACAGGGAATTGGCTTCGTGGATTGCGTTTCCAATTAGCCTCTCATTTATCATCTCTGCTAAGGCGAGAAGGATTTAGATTAATTTTAAAATGAATTTCGAAAGAAAGTAATCTTTTATGATACGCTTTACTCCTTTTTCTTTGAATTATTTTACGAAAATTTTATTTTGTTTATTCGGTCTATCGTAACAGTCAAGTGGGTGTTACAACTCAAGTATTATAACTCTTATATATAATATAAAGCTTGTATTGATTGAATAACTAGTTATAGATGGACACATGCTAAATAGTAGGTCAACAGCGGACAATCTATCGTAACAATGACTAGTAAATGATGCAGCTATTTCTGGGTGTTATAAACACTTAAGAAATTAAATTATATCATCAAAAAATTCGACTTTGGCATTACTTGAACCATTACCAACTGCGCCACGAAGTCAAGTATCCATGTATTCGAAAATCTTTGCAACTTTCTACAGACTCTAGCACCTATTTTATTTTATTTCTTCAATAGTACCCGGAGTGCGAGGACTTTATTCACTATAATTACATATCCTTATAAACACTTAATATCTGGGTGGTATGACACTTAATTTCTGGGTGTTTGTAATGCTACTATGCTATTGTCACTAAAGGTATGGACCTACGGACTACGACGTGTACTTAGTCCGTCGTAGCAAGCATTGTTGCAGTTTGCTATAGCAGAATAGCAACCTACGTAGAGGTAAAATTGAGGCGAAATGATGATATTTTTTGGAAAACGTCCAGATATAAAAAGTACAATTTAGAAAAGATTGGTTCTCACATATATTATTAATGAAAGTTTCATGATTAAAGCACCTTAACGTGTTTGGTCATAACAAAACTTTTATAAAACTCGTAAAATGCGAATGGATACTAAAAAAAGCAATTTCGAAGTGGGAATATTACGGTGAAACAAAACGAAGCGCAATGCAGGTGATCTGATATCTCTCGTTCTCACTACTGGTCGGGTGGACCATATGGCTCGTTCACACTGGTAGAGTGGTCTAGTAGATGAAACGAGTTCACGGTGACGTCCGCTCGTTCCAGTGACTGGGCACTAACACGACCGTGCTGAGCTTGGACCTCATTTATAAGCACTCCAATAAATAATGCTGGATAATTCACACAGCATTATCTAGTCCTACGCTAAGCAGAGCATGTGTTATTAATTCTAGAAAACTGATAATCCTAATTAATACATTTTATTTAATCAGTGGATTCACCTCTAGACTGTTTGCAACCGTCTGCAAGTTAGCTCAATTGTTTCGATTAAATCCTAGTTTTAATTTGTTTCTATTTTTAATTTTATTACCTTTGTAAATCAATATACTTAGTTAGATATTTCTTTATCACACCCTAAACTAATATCTGCAGATCATAAAATCCCTGAGGCGGGAATTGAACCCGTAGCTTTCTCGGTCGTATGCGGCCATTCGCTCGCTGCACCATCAACTTACGTCATTATTTCTACATGATACGTTATTTAGGGTAACTACTACCTACCTATTTTATTACTCGATTTTGGATTTTATTCAATACAACAAATATTTGGTCTCAGCTAAATGTTTAGATTAAAAATCTATGTCAAAAAGACTACTTACTTGCCAATATAAGCTTGTAAAACTGATTTGTTGACACAAAGAGTCATCGATTCGTGTAGTGACTAAAATATTTTTTCTTGCTGATAAGTGAGGTCCAAACCTCAGTGGGTTTCAGAATGTACGATTACCGATGCCAGGTAGTGTTGCGTGCTCTTCAATTAGCAACGATCACACTGCCCCAGGCAAGTCTGGCTAGTAACTCAGGGATCACTTTATTGATAGCTAGGCTTTAGCTATGGCTCCGGAGATGAGTATCAGGTAATTTAGAAGATATATTGCGGTGGGAGTGATTTCAAGCAGGTAATTTAGAAACAGTGGAGTCTTCATAATCCACAGAATGGGACTGAACTGTGAGATATAAACATTTTACGCCACTATTTAGTATATCGTGAGAGTATAAAATACATACATGTACGTACGTACGTACAGGCCTATTAGCCGGTCGTACTGGTTCTATTGCTTTATTATAACTGGGTTGTATCCAGGTACAATTTTTGCAATAAAGCATTTCTTTAGCGACCATGATTTAGTATTCTTAGAATTTAAATAGTACATAGTTGTGTTATATTTAATTAAATAATTTGGTTTTGAATTTGTTATATCTCCTTGTTATCAAATGGCATGGAACTTTAAATGACCAACTGCTTTTATTTCTGTTTGATTTGGTTGTATTACATTCTGATCGCAGACTGATTTTATCGACCTATTAAAATCAGTTGATCTTACTCTAGATTATTTCAATAGTCTTCAATTACCTTAAGTCGAACTGGTTGTACTATTCAGATAAACTAGTTCTAATTTAATTCGATTGTAAATTTGTTTATAAATAACTAGCGACCCGCTCCGGCTTCGCACGGTTTTATTATACTTATTAACCTTCCTCTTGAATTACTCTATCTATTAAAAAAACCGCATCAAAATCCGTAGTTTTAAATATTTAAGCATACTTATATAGGGAATTAGAAAGCGACTTTGTTATAAACTTTGTAGTGATGATAGTTATCCATCTATACTTTCACACTTTATTGGACGACAAGTTTATCAGACCCGGACAAGCCCTTTACTTATTATTCTCAAAAGCTTTTACATAGTAGGTACTAATGTAATAATGTACAGATTCCGTGACATTTTTTCCACTGATAAGCTTTTAATTAAAATTACAAAAAGCCAAGCCGAGAATTTCATGCGATGACGTATAGGTGAAACTCACTTATATTCCAACTTGCCACAAGTAAGTTATAGTAATTTTGACCTATATCATCATCATCTTCATCAGCCTATATTAGTCCACTGCTGGACATGTATTTGCCGGCACAAAAATCGCGATGTGAGACGTGCATGATTATACTCACATCCGCAACCTAATCCGTTTATTGGAGTAGTAAATTAAATACATCTTTCGAATTTACTCAACTTACATTTGACAGATATTTGAAAAATATCGATAAAATCGGCTCAAGTCTCGACTATTTGACAGAATCAAATCAGTAAAAAATAGAGACCTAAAACGTAAGAATCTTTGATACTTTTGAATAATAAATGGCGATTAACGAAATAACATCATAATGATGTTATTTCTAATATTTATTAACTTTTCAATATTTTTGATATTCCAAGTTTTGTAAGCGGATATTAATGTCACCGAAACGTTCAAGTAAATTAGATCGCGAGATCGACAGGCCCACAAAAGTTCAATCAGGTATGCTCCAGCAATTTCAGAATTTTATATTAAGAACTCTGAAAGGCTTTCAAGAAAAATAAATTAAAGGTGAGGTGTCGCCTCCTAGAAGGTTATTAGGGTATACGTCGGTGAACGAGTAGGTATATTTTGTAATGGATGGTAGAGCTTATTAGAAATGAATTTGTACAAAAATGAAATTTACTTCTGAACTAATTTGGAATTACCCTTGCAAAAGAAGTCTACGATTTATTTGAATACATCAGTGAATATGTACCAAGGTAGATCTTGTAGTGGACTTGATAATAATGAATTCGTATTTGTGATATCAATATCAAACGAATAACAGACTCACTGATAAACAACCTAAACCACCGGCCTTGAAGACTATATTTAAGTAGTTAAAATATCAAAGTATGAATGAAGTCACGCATAACCGCTAGTTTTAAGTATTCCAAAATGTGTTTTAGTGAACCGCTAAGTTGTTCTTTTTAGTACACTTTCAGAAAGACATTTAAATAAGATTGCTACCGGGTATGATAGTTACTCAAATAGCCCAAATCCAAACAGTTCCATAATCATCATCATCAATGAGCGCCGCCGTAGCGCCCTGTCTTCAACGAATCCATACAGTTTCACTTACCTAATAAAATCCTTTTTTGTGTCAAACCTTTTTGTTTTCTGATTAGCCGTATTAAGGCCCTAAGCGATAAAGTCCCAACACCTTCCCGCACCTCGATTTATGGAGACTATAAACTTGACAAAGTCACTTAAGGGTTGTCGGCGCAAACGGAAGACCCGTCGTCGGTCACTAACACAATATATTATGCACATGGAAGCTTTACCTAATTGAAAAATGAATTTATAACAAGTAATCTAATGACCATTGGTGAAAGAGAGAGACAGAGGAAATAAAAAAATAAAGACAACACTATTTCTTATTAACGTCATTCATAATAGCAAACAATTATGAATGAACTTTTTATAAATCTATGCTTGTCTAACGAAAGATGTTGATTAAATTGCTCAAAGTTAATATGGTACGTCATCGAAGACAGTGAAGTGACAAAGAACTTTTAGGTACAGGTTGTACAAAAGATCCAATGATTACGTTCAGAACCCGAATTTCACTAAATAAATCGCTTCACCATTACAATAGTATCGTGTCAAAATGACAGTGTTAAACTTTTTTTGGTATTCTACTATCACAAACTTATTGAGGTTCATTCATAGCTGTGACGATTACGCTTATGACTACCAATTTGACATTTTAATTATGAAAGTCTCTTCAAGCGCATATAATAGTAGAATACCAAATGCATAAACGTCATTTTATACATCTTGATAGAATGACGTTGTAGAGACCTTTGTTTTGAAATTGGTGGAATTCGGCTCCTGATCTGTGGGTTGCACGTATGTACTTACAACACCCCTGTTTAAAACAGAATACAGCCACCCATCATAGTAATTTTGCACTACAGTTGTCATTTTTGAATAAAAGAATAAAGAAAAAATGGATTGCTATCATTTAATTCTACTATACAACAACTTAAGAATTATAAATCCTAATCACTATTTTACATGTTTTAGAGGGTGTACATTATTAGTGGCAAATATAGCCTTCACCGTGCTGAAAAATACTGTGGTGTGTCCTGTCCACCCAGCGTAAGTCAACATTTTACGCAACATGTTGCCAACTGAGGTGACTGGTTCGTTTGCGGTGACCTTTTTGAGTTTCCCTACGTAGGCCCCTTAAAACTGTCGGATTCCATACTTAATGCCTCAGCCATTTGTTACAATAATGCCGGGGTGGAATAATACGGTGATTTGAGAGGGCTTTAGTACTCAAACAGTTTTCAAAAGACGCTTGCTTAATGAACAGAATTCGGTTCTAGCTTGCGTCTTAAAGGATTCGAATTTGAGGAAATTTCCTTGGTAGAGAAATTAATAATTGTTTTCCGAATTAATAAATCTCTAGGTCTAAACGATAGATGCACGTTGGTTTCCCACTTTTTCTGTAGGTATACCGAACTCGTGAGCATTTCCCTCCTAGATTTCTAACAAAGCTATTCCTGGTTCAATTAACTCCCCGTAGTTGTGCATCCTTCTTGACCTTTCCAATGATTCCAGAGACGTTGGTTTACCGACGTAACGCCCACAAACGCAAACTCCTTTAGGTAAATGTCAAGCAAGGTTGTCCGCTACATTTATAAAAAAAAACGTTTAGTCCTTTTTCATACATCACATTTTCTGAAAATGTTAGATGCAAGGTATGATTACAAACGAAGCTATTTAATTCAACTCAATGTATTTTGTTTTTGTATTTTTACAAAATGCATTATAAAAAATTTATGATTACATATTTAAGAAAAAATATTTAAATTAACTTTCCTTTAAGGTAAATTGTTTATAAAATTTTACTTAAAGGAATACTTTTTACTTAAGGTAACCATTTATTACATTTTCAAAAGCTTTAATAAAAATAATGCAAAATGCAATTATTACGAAGTCGTAGCAGTATTTCCACAATCTCGTAGCATGCGCTACGGTTATTGCCACTCGTAGCACGTCGTAGCTGCTCGTAGCACTTGTGGATCCATCCTTGCTACGACGTTCATCATAGTATAACTAGAATTTTATACATCCTTAATAAAAACGTGAAAGTTTGGATGGATGTTTTTTGAAAGTTTGTAAGAATGTATGGATGGATGTTTTTTTTCCTTTTTCACTCAAAAACTACAGAACTGATCGATCGGACTGAAATTTGAAATAGACGTAGTTCTAGCCCTGGAAAAACACATAGGCTCCTTAAATAACTTTCCATGGCATAGAAATAGCCTTGATACGTTACGTTACGATAGAAACAACGCGTGTGAAGCCGCGGGTAGTTACTAGTTATTATAAAAGTGAAAGTTTCTATTGTATGGATGGATGTTTGTTCCTCTTTCACGCAAAAACTACGGAACGGCTGAAATTATGAATAGACGTCGCTCTATTCCTGGCTACTTTCATCCCAAAAATCCGTTCCTATTGGATAGAAATAGCCTTGAGACGTTTCTATAGAAAAACGTGTCCGCAGCTGCGGGCATATACTAGTATTCCATATTCCTTAGCTATAAAAAATAAATATGATGCGAAACTCTACTTCCCAAGGAAATTTACTTACCTAGTCGTCCCCAATTTATCGTGCGTGAAATTAAATATTCTGGCTTGGAAAATACAAATAAATCGCACCGCAAAAGGTTCGACGCGTCGATGCGTCGTCGTCCTCTTCAATTTTTATACAGTCCTTACCTATTGATTTGAGTTAATACTAGGTGATTTTCGAACATCAAAAAAGAAGAGTTTTACATTTTGACTGTTTTTTTATGTAGTTATGTGTTATCTTAAATTATATTTCTAGGTAAACCGGTTATGACGATACTTGAACATTCATCACTACATAGTATAAAACAAAGTCGCTTTCTCTGTCCCTATGTCCCTTTGTAAACATAAATTTTTAAAACAACGCAACGGATTTTGATGCGGTTTTTTTTAATAAATAGAGTGATTCAAGAGGAAGGTTTATACGTATATAATGAAACTGTACGAAGCCGGGGTGGGTCGCTACTATCATACTATTTGACAGTAATTTTTTATACTATGTAGTGCACTACATAGTTAAAACAAAGTCGCTTTCTCTGTCCCTATGTCCCTATGTATGCTTAAATCTTTAAAATTACGCAACGGATTTTGATGGGGTTTTTTTTGATAGACAGAGTGATTCAAGAGGAAGGTTTATACGTATAATAAAACCGTGCGAAGCCGGGGCGGGTTACTAGTACTCTTATAATAATAAATGTGAAAGTCTGTGTGAATGTTTATTCGCGCAACTAGTATAATAAAAAAAAGTTTTTGAATATAGCATCCTTACTTCTTTTTCGTCTCACCTATACCAGAAGGAATGTGACATTTTTGTTTGACACAAAAATGTCACTCATGTCATCCGACACAGTGGATTACTCGCGTGGACTATTTTCACTGCTTGGTTCTTTTTCTGCATGTCATACATACTGCCGCCTATGAGATGCAAATATAATCAAAGTTAGTCACTACACTACCTATTTACATGTAATTTATTTATAAGTCTCTTATAGAGGTAGCGCTAAGAATAAAGTAATAAATAATGCTGGACAATCTACACAGCATCATCTAGCCCCAAGCTATAAAGCTATAGTGCTTGTGTTCTGAGAGCTTGTATTATGGGTACTTGATGTCTTATATATGTAAAACATTATACTACATAGATACTTGTTTTATTATTAAGTTACACTTAGAACCCCGATCCAAATTTTTCAGATCCTATAAAATTTTGTCCCAAGGCAGGAATCAAACCCTTACAGAGCATATCGTGTAAAGTTGCGCCGAACCTCTCTGTAACAAAACACTGTCTCTCTGTGTTCAAAGGTGGAATGGAATGGTGTATCGAAGCGGGCTGCAGGCGCGCGGCGATCGATGGGGCTGCGCAACAAGTTCTCGAACACAGACGATTTGGAGTACACCGTGAGAGATGCGAATACGTCCCCACAGCATCCATATATTGATTTAAGATAAGATACGTTAAATTGGTTTCCACAAAATATACAGTTTTAATTTTAGCTATGGTTTTAGCTATATATGATAGGGCCGACAGTAGTTTTTAATTATTTATAAAATAATCGTTTTATTAGACACATAAGTTATACACGTGCTTGTGGTTTTTGTTTCGCTTCTTCCACTAGTGGACAGAAGATTGAAGCGAAGGGAAAAACAATTATCACTTTATTTCTTATATTATTTGGATAATTATGTAGGGTACCTAAAGTAATAAATTTGACTTGTGTAAGTGCTTATTTTGTAAGCCTAAAGAAATAAAGATATTGATTAACTTGATTTTAGCAGTTGCGCCGAGTAAATCAATGAAGACTTTTCAAAAAGAGCAAAGGAGATATTGAATGCGGAGTCTCTACTCCTTTGCTACCTCATTTAAATGGTGACCCCCAGTTTTTGGAGGATTTGTAGAATAAATAATGAAGTTTAATACAACATGCAAAAAAGTAAACCTCAATAACCTAGTTTTAAAGTTACAGATCACAAATACAAATCGTTTTTTTGTCTAATTTCTAAAAAAAATATTTTTTCTGCGCTCATGTACCGTAATTTGTATTTTTTATTTATTTTATTAGCTAGGTAAACTATCTAGCTTTTAAATGAGACTACTTCGAATAAAATACACCATTAACTCAAAAAGAAAGTAGTCTTCATTTAAAAAAGTATTAAAACTGCTTTGTTTTATACACATTATTTTTTTTTATCCCGATTTTTATCGATAAATATGTGTAGTGTATCCGCCTATTTCTTTTGATCAAGGTTCGAAAAATCACATTGTATATTCGGACGAGTTGTTAAGTTACAGGTAGATTAAGTGGGACGTACAATGCAAAATACAATTTTTCCAAAAAACTCACGACTTGTTTTATTACTTAATTTTAACAAAGATCTCAAAACATATTCTCATATTTTCCATCTGACAATTTCGTAATTTATTTGAACCTATCGACATTTTTCTAATGACTCCATAGAGTTCAAATATAGAATAGCAAGGAGTCTATTCTTAACATCCACCTCTAATCCAAATGTGAAGTAAATTCTGCCGCGAGAAGATCGTAGTTAATTTTCAGGATTTCTTATCTCAATTTTAATAATACTCACGTCTTACGTCCATTTTATAAGGTAGCGGCTGCCTCGGTTTCGCACGTATATACTATCACTTATGTTTGTCAGGGATAATGTACGATCCCAACGGTGATTTTCTTTCAAATCGTTCTAGTAGTTTAGGAGCTCATTCAATTCAAACAAACAAATCTTTCCTCTTTATAATGTTAGTATGGTTGGAGATGGTTGGTATATTAGAATAATTACGCTTGGTATGTTTTTTTTATGGGTTGTATTGTTATGCAATTCTTTACTAAGTTTTTTTTTAAATTTCTTTAGGAATACGATCGTAAGTTTATAGAGAGGTCTAAATAAAAAACTTATGGAATGTACATTAATCATCGTATAATTCAAAGATTTATTGTAATAGCGTATTATTATTGTTTACATTATATTTAGTAGAAATATTTTGACATAAATTCTTGATGGTAGGAAGTAATTTAGAAAGATTTATGGACACCAAGATTATAGAAACTACGTCTATGATAAAGATAAAATTAACCCTAGCCTCAATATTTCTACACATTGTCAAATCCATCAGTGCTCGCTCAGTGTCACAAAAACTTATAGGACATTCAAAACTTTGAAAAACTACGTAAAAAATTAAACACACTGTTTCGACCTCTAGATAAAGGTATTTTATCTACATAGTTTATAGCAATATACAAATAGACTTACAAAATAATTACCGCTCCTAGGATTCACAATTATCTTAAGTTTAAGAACATTTATTGTAACCGAAATCACATTTTTAAACAATTCTATGTAATTTTTTATATTATAAATGAAACTTTAGTATCCACTAGTAAAAAAATACAAATGTATAACTCAGTTTCTACGTAAGTATGTAAATATAGAATTTTTACAAAGAAAAATAATCTACTTTTCAAAAAAGGCACATTTATAAACTGGAAATTTTAAACACATACTAAATTGGTGTATTATATTTTTAAAATACTTTAAAAACAGATGTAACTCCACAAGAACTTTGTGAAAACTGGAAAAGTATATCAGATGCAAAACTAAATTTGGTTCTAAATTTAAAAAGTCGTTTTCTATTATCTGTTTAGCTTTAAATAACATAGTCGAAAAAACTATAATACAGACTTACGACATTACAATTACTACTTATCACATCGAGATTTATAAAATTTCTGCTACATTACTTTTCTAAACAGTTTTTAATTGTCAGAAAGGTCAACCATGTTTTTTACATATAAACTCATTGCCAAAACATCAAGCTTAAGTTTATCATACCGTTTAAGAACAAAAAACTGGAACCAATTGCGTTATTTCATAATCTAGTGGAATTATAAATGAGCAAGAATGAGAAATTGATAGACTGTGCGTTTGTTGTGAATCCAGTGACTGAGCCATATACAAGAAGAACTAGATTTGTCCCAATACAATTGTGTCAATCAGACGTATTCTAATAAAAAAATATAACAGACTGACAAGGCAGCGTAAAATGGCTTTCTAATTCTAAGGTTATCAGGGGCTTTATCTTTTATGTAAGCTGCTTCATTGTTGTTCTCATTTTTTATCAACCTACTTCAAAAGAAGAGGAGGTTTTCACTGTTATAATACAGTGAAAACCTCCTAGTATAATAGGTAGTAAAATAGGTAGTAAAATCATAACTTTTTTCTAGAAAATACGCTTTTGATATAGCTGCTGCTGGTAATATTTATCCAATCCAGTGATTTGAACAATTCCATCATAAAAATTAAAAAACGAAAATATCCAAAATCAACCCACACCAAATATTAAATATTTTCGTAATTCATTAGCCCATAGAGAGGTGATTACTGCTATGTATATTAAAATAATAAAGGAATGTAATTAACTCCAATATGTCTTTCTAAAATAAGAGCTGACAGTAATAAAATAAAATGGTCTTAAATCCGGCTTCACGTAAAAGCCAGCAAGATACACTTCTTGACGTTGACATAACATCAAACATAAATTCGAATGTCGTGTCTCAGTCAAATTCAATTACATTGACGGATGTAAACTGAGGCGTTTAAATTGAAACAACTAATTACTCGCGATAAAATGAACGACGCCATTAATAGGCTCTGTTCATTTTATAACGGAAGACTTTTGCCATACTGAAACCTCGTGCCAAAGGCAGTGCTCAATGTTTAAATATAGTTTAAAAAAAAGAACTTTTAAACCGGGAACTAGCCACTTTAAAGCCTGAGTAAAGCTGAGGTTTTTAAAACTGATATGAAAGAGTGTTGGAATGGAAATAAGCGCCCATTATTAATCTCCAATGTGGTAAACTCTAAAAAAGAAAAACCTCTGTTTAGTAATAAAACCTATGAAAAGTTTATATGCCATGTAATTTTAAACTTAAAGCGCCATATTTTCAGTCTGGTACAAGTATTTTCTAGAATTTATGAAAATGCACCATTAAAGATTAACTAAAAATGAATAAATTTAAAGTGCTGGACTATTCACACAACATCATCTAGCCCCAAGCTAAGCAGAGCTTGTGTGATGGATAGGGTACTAGATGACTGATATCTTTTCATAAATGGATATATTTTTTTACATAAAAAACACCCAGAACCATGAAAAAATATAAGCAGATCGTACAAATACTTGTCCAAAGGCGGGAATCGAACCCGCAACCTCTTGCGTCGCAAGCGGACCTTCGCTCACCGCGCCAAATCGGTCGTCATCAATCTTAAAAATATTTATTTGTATTATATACGATTGATTGCACATTCATAAATACAAAATGGCAAAAAAAATCTAACTTACATAGAATATAAAATACGTAGATACACAAACTTACTGTTAAGATAATACAAACCAGTCAGACCCTTTTTATCTTTACCGTTACCCATAATTACCTTCACTCATCTATTTACCTCGTCTATAAAACACACCTACCTAAACACGCTTAAACTTATGATTGAAAACCTACACACATAAGACAAGAGGGAAAGTTTGTGTGTAGGAGGCATAATGTCTTCGAAACCTTTGGAGACATTAATATTATCTTAAGAGAACAGTATGAAGTCAACCCACGTATAAAACAGGAGGCGTATGGGGCAAGACCATGGTGGGTGGTTTAAACTTCGGCACTTCAACTCAGCAGTGGGTAAAATGCGGCTCCTAAAGATTTTTAATTTATTTACATTACTAGCGACCCGCCCCGGCATCGCACAGTCTCATTATACGTAAAAACCTTCCTCTTGAATCACTCTATCTATTAAAAAAAACCGCATCAAAATCCGTTGCGTAGTTTTAAAGATTTAAGCATACATAGGGACATAGGGCCAGAGAAAGCGACTTGTTTTTATACTAAGTAGTGATGAAGTATTCTCTGATTACGATTATAGTAACGTGTGTGTGCAGCATACCTCAGACATTGGCGTCAGTTGAGTAGGTATAGGACATCAGTCATAAAATCCCTTCACATAATTCCTTTATCCCAATTTTACAGTTAGTAAGATACTGCACCATATGAGAACGGAACCCACACTTGTGGCGGGACATGGATTGGTTCGGAGATATCTTCGAATGTGTTTCATGGTAGTTTTAAATTTCAAAAATGTTTGCGTTTTATTTTGCGAAGTAGATGCAATTTATAAATAAAATAATCAATTAGAATGTATGTGAAAATAGGCGATCTTATTGCAATAGAGCGATTTCTACCTGATAACCATGGATGGAAAGGATTGTTGGATTAAAATGGGAATATGTGTGCATTATATGCAGGTAACTAATATATAAACTTAGATTCAAATCAGTACATAGTATAAAACAAAGTCGTTTTTTCTGTCCCTATGTCCCTTTGAATGCTTAAATCTTTAAAAGTACGGAACGGATTTTGATGCGGATTTTTTTTAATAGATAGAGTGATTCAAGAGGGAGGTTTATACGTATAATAAAACCGTGCGAAGCCGGGGCAGGTCGCTAGTAATTTATATAATCATATATGCAAATAGGTGTAATACAGTTAGGATAATTTTAATTACCTATCCTACCTTTATTAGAAGGTACTATTGTGAAAAAATTATCAAGATGCTCACAAAAGTTAATCTTAGCTTAGCTAATTATATTTTTTATTGCCTAACATAACCGTAAATTAGGAGGATAACTGTCGGTAATTCAAGTAAACACAATAAACTTTTTATAGGTGTTATATCATAACATAAACGAATTATTACCCCGTGGGAGACTTTTCTTTTAGAGAAAGATTTCCTATTTGTATAATTAAAATGAAAAAATATTCTTTACAACCAATAATAAACCAGGCGCAGAATAAACGTTGCTATTGACTTAGGCCTTCGCTTTTCTGGGCAGATGTTTCCATTGTATTTACGTTTTTATTTGTAATGATGAAAATGTATCGAAAAGCAGCCAATGAGCGGCGAAAATTTACACCCTAGAATATATTTGAATTCTTCAACAATTTGTCATCTATTTGAACTCTCTTATAAACAAACTAGTTCTTTTTTAATCAGAAATATTTAAAATGCACAAAATACTGCTGACTGAAAAAGTTTAAAACAAAAAAAAATGTAGAGTTCCAATTTAAAAAAAGCTTTAAGTACTGCAAAAAACATGCTCTTCTATTTCAATCGCGTCTGAAAAAAGTCATTACGTGCTATCGGGTTTTTTGCCTCTGGTTTGTAGCTAGCAGTAAAATGTTGAAGAATATTTGATCGCTTTTATTAACAATCTTGGCCACATTTTCGAGAAAAGAATCTTCTAAAAAATCTGCTCTTTAATTGAAACTCTCTCTCAAGACAGTCATTATTTGATAATAATTAGAATTCACACTCACTAACATACGCAATTTACCCGATGAGACTGAATATTTGTTTTTTTATCTTACAAAGGTATAATTCGAAAAGTTAACCTCTTTCGTGACACTTTTATCCTGCTTTAGCTTACTAAGTGCACTGGTATTTATAAAATATTTATTTATTTATGAAGTAGGTATTTATATCGACCTGACTAGATTTTTTTATATATTTTTATCGAATAATCAAGCTGAAAGAAACTAGACTGTTTTCCTTGGAGATAATTCTCGGCCTAGCTGGGCCACAATACAACTTATATTGGATCTAGTTTCCCACAACACAAGGGCCCCACAAACATACACATCACTTCCTCACTCCCAACGTTTTTTATTTTTGATACTCCAATTTTCATTCATATGTTTCTCATGAAAGAAAACTTGTCTCTCGCCTTAAATACCGCGGTAGCTCTGTTGTTTTGACTAGAATCTATACCTTTTTTTATTTTGCATTTCGTTTTGATTCACGCCACTTTTATTCAGAAATGCCTGAATAAAAGTGGCGTGCATCTGCAAAATAAGAAAGTGAAATTGGCTGAAATCTAAAAAAACGGTGAAAAATGTTAATCGACGCTTCATTTATGCTATATTCGGTAGTAGGTGGGTAACCATAGCAATTAGATATTGTGCATTTCCAAATTCAAATTCGGAATCATTCTGAACAGCTCTTTTGAAGTTGATCAATGACGTCACATGTTCTAAACAAAAAGTAAGGATCTAGGAGATGATACAAGAGTTACGCTTGTTGCTATGACGCTCACGGATCTGCTGGAGGTGCGCCAGTTGAGCTGCCGAGGGGACGTGCGGGGCCGCGGAGCCGGGAGGGGTCGGACTGGACCCCGGGGGTCCTTGGGGGCCTGTCGGCAAGGACTGTCGTCTGCGCCTTCGCAGGGCGGGCGATAGGTTGTACTTCACCTGGGATTAAAAGGATATATTGTCTCTATAATATATAAATAGAATATTTACGATTTTTACAGGAAATTTTTAATGCAAAATTGAGGACCAAACAAACATGTGTTAAAACTCACCTTTACGTACAAAAAAATGGAAAAAAACAATAATACGTAAAAAATTACCACGTTAAACATTCCAAAACATTCCTAAAATATGCTTCGTACGAAAATTTTCGAATCCAGATTAGGAGTAATAAACGCACCTTAGCTTGGACAAGCAGTTCCTTGAATATCTGTGAAACGTTAACGTTGTCCTTGGCGGAGGCTTCCACGAAGCCATTCTCCCAATCCACGGTGACCACGGACTCCGTCGTGTGAAACTCTACCTGTGGATACAAGTGAAATAAATAAGTGAGAGAATTGTTCAATTACCTTCGTTGGATAAGAATTGTGCTATCATAATCATAATAAAGATATTATTTTCGTTATTCTCAACTTGGCTGATGCTCTAAGGCGAGTCTCAATTTCACCGAGATGAATTTATACAATTTCAACTTCTTGGTAATGGCAATCGTGTCTATATATATTAGTTATGGTTAGATATTATAGTTAGGTTGCCACTTTTTTTCTACAAGTGCCGATCCATAAAGCTTCAAAATCATCAAGGGGTATTACACGACAAAATACGATCGGTGGGTTTGAATACTGGTCGCCAATATACATTCTACAAGATTAAACGTGGTGTTAAAGATTATGCCTTTACTGACAAATGTAGTATTTAGTATAGGTATAATCGAATAATATCTTTCCTCCACCCTGATTAAGTGCAAATCGAATTTGATAAAAACAGTAGAATTTAAATTCTCATAGGCCAAAATAACGTCGCATATGCCAACATGAGACTGATCCCAATCAACTAAATGAGTTTCAACTATACGCAATGCCCCTGACGCCTCATGCAGAAAACAATACTCTGTCTCTGTGCCAAAATTAAAGTAATTTCGAGAGCCGGCTCCCCAAAGTAAGTTAAATAAGACAGGGAGACGTGTTTCGTTGTTTTATGAGGCAAGTTGAAAACGCTTAACTTGGCTGTGCTTAATTCGGTACGTGGAGACGAGCAGGTGTTTTCGAGATATGACGACCGGGTTGCTTATTATATGTGTGGTTGTTTATTATATATATGTGTGGAAGATTCTACATGGGAAACAATGAATAGGTAATGCTGGACAATCCACACAGGATCATCTAGCCCCAAGCAAAGCAGAGCTTGTGTTATGGGTACTGGATGACTGATAATTATATACCTAAAAAAATGTACATTGAAATCCAAAGAATATTGTAAACACATAGAACAACAATGAATATTTTATCAACATACTATGAATATTTAATTTCTAGGAATTTTTAAAGTCAACAGGTTTGGATTTAAGGAAAATTAAAATACTTACTAAAAATATTTAAGATTTTTTTTAATGATTTTATAAAATAATTGAGTTTTTTATTGAAATTGTTTTAAAATATTCGTAAATTTTAATTGGAAAAAATGTGAAGTGTTTTTATTCTGTGAAACGTAGATAAGTATGATACCATATTACCTTGTTTCATAGAATTCAAACTCAAACACTACATTTAAAAGAAACAAGTGTGTGACTTGAAAGGTCCAGGGTGGGATCAAGTTGCGATTTTTCCCCTTTCAAGTACTTGTTTCGAATTTTGAGAATTTTTCTACTCGTTGGTACGACTACTTCGTAATTTAATTCCTCGAAATTGTTAACCCAGATCCTGGGTCAGTTAATTAGTTAGAAATTCCCTGAATCATAGATTTTAAAGGAGAAAATTTACGCTGATCGCAGGATGCATGAGAATTTGTTGTGTTTTGTTTATTTGTTTGTTAGTAATTACAAATACCTATTTAGGGATACAGTCTAGACTCCATTATTTTATATTTTTGTTTGTATTATTATTGATTGTATTCTGTTTTGTGGGCCAAATAAATAAATAAATAAGTCAAGTTCCTAAATTTTATCGTGTCTATTACTTACACTCAGTTTTAAAAGGAGCATGTTGTCAGCCTTAAACTATATTCCGAACGTTCCTAGGTTCCTACTTTCCTATACTTCTTTGTTGTTTAAAATTGGATAGGAGATTAACTGAATAAAACAGAAAAGCACCGAGATAAGAGTTGGTGTTCAACGAGCGGAAAGACACGAACGGACTCCGTTTCCGTACAGCACAGTATGTTGCGGATATTGGCAGGTCGCCTGCGGTGTTTCCGGTAGCCGCTGCATAACTTTCTAATGTTATGGGTGAGCTTTTATTCTTGGGAATCGATTTTAGAGTAGGTTCCGTCTACTCCAGTCTCAGAAATTTCACAGGATTAGATTACTGAAGCAGAAGGAAACTATTACTACTACTATACGATTTAAACTGATTAATAGTTTATTTATAATTTAGACTCTCGACAAACGCTCTCTTTTTGTATCAGGGGGTACAAAAATAAGGGGTTTTATATGTTTGTCGAATGTGTCTGTCATGCCCATTTCACTCCCAAACATAAAAAATATTTTGTTTGAGTAGGACGTAACTGTCGGTCTTTTTTTGCTATGCTTGTTAGTTAATGCAGCTGTTTTAAAATAATAACCTAGTATGTTTAAAAATGCGCAAGTTTGTATGTAAATGTTTTGTTACTACGTATCTCCGTAACAACTGGACTGCTTAAACTTGAGATGTGGATACTTTAGGTTTTTGGCCAGAAGCCTATCTAATTTGCGAAAATCAGGGTGATTTAAAAAAAACTCGTGAATTTGGTTACGGGGATGATTAAAATACCATATCGCATGCATGACACGGGGTCTTGGTGAAATATCTTGGCATATGGTGAAATTTGGACTAAACCCCCGCCATCCTAACAAATATCAGGGGGTTTAAAAAGTTGTTAAGAAACCACGTCATTAACAAACGACCTCTACCAGACATCAATGAACACAAACTCATTGAAATCTTCCGACAATAGAACTCGCACAATCCATTCATACTCTATTGTTAGAACCTTCGCAATGCAGCCTTTCATTCACGATTTAAAATAGCTTCTTTACTAGAGAACTAGAATATTCTGCTACTTAAGTAGGTACTTGATATAAGTCGAAGACATAATAACTAGTAGACTTAATATCTAGAGTTGATAATTAAATAAATAATGCCGGACAATCCAACTAGCTAAACAGAACTTGTGTTATGGATACTAGTTGACTGATTTACTTAATGAAATACATTACATAGTTAGATATGTTTTATTATACAAAGAAAAAAACCAGGATTTCAGAAAAGAAATTCACAGATTGTTCAAACAAATGTTTCAAGACCGAAGAGGATGAAGAAGAGGACCTTCGCCCGCCGCGCCACATCGGACGTCTATTTACCTTTTGTTGAATTAATATAGTTATTTGTTTGGAAGTAAGTCTTGTATATACCTAACAAGTGGTACGCTTAAATATATGGAGAATAAAATGTTAAGAAAACTATTGTATTTTTCTTAAGAAAAGAAAGTCATTGTTAAGGATGAATTTCTTATACTTCTTATACTTACAACGACACGTACGTACTCGTACAATTTCCTTCGCCGCGCCCGTAAGCGGGAGAGTTTAGGCCTCCTCTCTATTGCCTATTAATGTTTTTTTTTATTTATTTCAATTTAAATACATATATATTTACCTATATTATATGTAATTCAGTCCAAAATGTGTGATACATGATGATGATTATAATACATAAGATTATTTTTTGCACTATGACAAAAGAATGAGCGTAATAAAATAAAATATAAAGTTATATAAACAAAACTCTTTCCCTGCTATTTGAAATAATAACATTTCAGCTTGGGGCTAGAAGATGCTGTGTGAATTGTCCAGCATTATTTATTCTTATCTTTTCAAACTGAGTTATTTAGAGTTTATTCTGAAACATCTGAATTCTGGCATTGTGTCACACACACGGCTGTGTATGACACAACGCCAGAGAACAGTGACAGCGCGTGTTTACGGCTTCCAGTTTTTCTCAACTTCCGGCGTGAGTTTAACCGCCTGTGTCCCACATTTTCTGCTACCTGACACTTCGGATATTTAGTTTTACTTTGCGTTTCATCTATTTTTCACTACCATAAAAAATATGAATATCTACTTCAAATAATACATTGTTATTTTTTGCGTCTTCCATGCGAATATACGAAACGTGGAGGACGAAAAAGGTTGCAATAACACGGTAAAACATTACCCGCATGTGTAAGTTTTGTAGGCTTCTCGTGTTCTACAGAACCTATGATTTTCTATGAAAAAATTATGAATATGTACAAACGGGACATATAGAACCGTGGGCTAACAAAAGTATTATGTTTTAATCAGAGGCGGATTAAGAGTTGACAGCGCCCTAGGCAAGCATCGGTGAGCCCCTCTGTGAAAGAGCTGCGGTTAAATTATAAATTGGTGGGTGGTTAGTAACAAAGGTGAAATTAAAATGGAAGAAGGCAACGACGAGCAGAGCGAGCCGCGGTTTGCTACTTTTTACAGTGATTGGTTATAGGTCATTATAAGGACTAGACGTGACAAATAAGTAAAAGCGAGCAGAGCGAGCCGCACAAATAGGTGAAGTGTGGATAGCAATAATGTTTAGGAAAGTAGGACGACGGTGAGCGGCATAAATTATTTTTAACTGCCTTAGTCTGTCAAGTAGGAACTTTGTGTTTATGTGACTTTTCCCATGTAAAGGTTTATGAAGGCAAGGTGCATGAAATAAAAATATCGGCGAGCGGAGCTAGCTGAGACAAAATAAATATCAGCGAGAGGAGCAAGTCCCAAAAATTTAAGGAAGTAAAGGAATCATAACAACGGATTTACTGAACCGCCTATATCTTCAAAATGGTTTGAGATCGCATTGCCAAAGAAAACAGCGTCGTGTTATTAACCTCTTTTTAAAAAGCGCCTTCAGACTTTCTTTTGATCTAATTACGCCTAGAGCAAGTAGTTAATCTCGTAATAGTTTGCCTTACGGTTAATCCACCTCTACTTTTAATACATGGTAAGTCCCTGTTTTTTGTAGGAGTGGTTCAATCTTTGTCATATTATCAGTAGGTATGATGAATCTCATCAATATTGAACTGTATCTAAAACAGTTGCTCTTTTTTTCGGAACGGGATAATATCACTTATATAAGATCAAGATGATATTCTGTAAAAAGTATGCAGCACTATTTACTCTTGATCTTAAAAAGCAAAGCGAATCACACTAGGGATAAACACACTCCAGAGAGAATTTCACGAACAGAGTTTCTGTACCTAGCTATTCGTAACAGAATGTTATTATTGTTGTGGTTTTCAAATAGAGGAGTTCGCCAACATTTGTTTATACACCTAAGCATATCTTCTTTATCCTCGATGCATGAAGCTGTTTCCGAATTTGTTGAATAGAATTCTGTTAAAGCTAGTATTTTGTAAGCTTTTATTAAAGTATCCATTTCAAAAAATTCAAAATAAAGAAATACAAATTTCTGAAAAATATGTCTGGTTTTATAAAACGAGCCAATGTATTCCAACACTACCTACGTAATCTTTTAAAACCTTTCGTTCTATATTCCATGTTTAAATCCAGTAGATTACACCTACGCAGTGCGAAAGCGAAGCAAGCATCGCTTCGGATTTGCTGCAATATGCTGACTGACTGTTAAGAAATTCCGTTTCCACCCACACCTACCATTGCAGCAATAAGCTACCGTAAATAATCCTGCTCTCACAAACGATCGATCTCGAATGCCTAGAATTCTAAATAAAGTGCTTGTTAGACTTCAAAACGGAATTTTCCATAATGTCACACATAGCATCTACTCTGCAAACACCTACACGATTTTTCTCTAGTAACTATTGGACTCAGCGACGGTAAGCAAAAAGAGAAACCTGCTTAATTCATCTGTATGCCTGCTGCATGTACCTATGTTACTTGATATATCTGCCAATCTTTGTCCAATTTTGATTATTTTGATTTCGTACAGATAATGATCTCGAGGGGGTCCATAAAAAATCCTTCACCGAGTAATATCCTGTCTCTATAGATACTGTGTACCCAGGAGAGTGGGTACAGATAAAAACATCTGATAAAAAAAGTTTGTAATAAAATGAGCAATAGCTGGATACAATGAGGTAGCCCACCGCCATAAATAACTATTGAGGTACCATCAATACACGTTAGACATATTCGTAGCAGATATTTATTAGGATAGGAAATCTGGTATTTAATCTGTAAATACGTACACAACTTGAGACTTCAGCACGAAGTACTTTAAGAATAAAGTTATTAAGTTACTTCGTACTGAACAGACTACTATCTAAATAAGTACCTACGTGAGGTATACTCTTCACGCCTTTTACGACACGCCTCGCTGGTTTCTTGTTCAACCCTAATCACAAGCAGTTGGTACGTACCTAATAGGTACTACCTATCTACACGCTACAGCGATCACATAAAGTGAAGTACGTGACAACTCAAGAATTTATCTACTGCTAATGGCCAAAATGAGCCAGAACAAGCCGGATTTCGTAGAGGTTTCAGCACTGTCGACCACATCCACACGATAGAACAAGTTATTGAAAAATATCAAGAGTTTCGAAAACCTCTATATCTGGCCTTCATTGACTATCAAAAAGCTTTTGACTCAATAGAGCATGAGTATATCTGGAAAGCCTTGAGACAGGCCAACGTTGAAGAGACTTATATAGAAATTATAAAAAATATATATGAAAACTGCAGAAGCAGAGTGAAACTTGAAAGGACGGGAAAATTTATTAAGATCGGAAGAGGAGTACGGCAAGGAGACCCTCTTTCGACGACTCTATTTATTACCATCCTACACTCAATTATAAATGAACTCTCCTGGAATAACGAAGGCATCAAAATTAACGGCCAAAACCTAACATACCTAGCCTTCGCAGACGACATAGTACTTCTAGCAGAAGATGCGCATAAACTCCAGCATATGCTGACTACCCTACTTATCGCTAGCAAAGAAAGAGGACTGGAGATGAACCTACAAAAAACTCAAGCCATGACAAACCATGAGAAAATAGACTTACTTATAGAAGACACGACACTAGAATACGTAGAGGAATACATTTACCTAGGGAAACCGGTTTCATTTAAGCCATCAAACAACATCGACGAAATAGACAGAAGAATAACAAAAACCTGGAAGAAATTCTGGAGCATGAAGGAAATTTTGAAAGGTACACTCCCTTTAAGACTTAAAAAGCGAGTATTCGACTCGTGCCTACTTCCAACGCTTACCTACGGTAGCCAGACCTGGACCTTTACGCGAGAAGCTAAGGACAAAATAGCAAAATGTCAAAGAGCAATGGAACGAAATATTATGAAAATAAAACTGAAAGACAAAGTACGACACACAGACACCAGATCTAAGACTAAATTTATTGACGCTCTACAATACGCACTTAAAATGAAGTGGGGATGGGCAGGACACATAGCCAGAATGCCAAAGGAAAGGTGGGCCACCATAGTCACCTCGTGGAAAGGCCCGAAGGGCAAAAGAAGAATTGGCAGACCCCTAGCAAGATGGTCAGATGAAATCAAGAAATACCTTAAAAGACAAAATTGGACAAGCGTCGCAGAAGACCGCAAACACTGGACACAACTGGAGGAGGCCTTTACCCGAGAGGGGTCCTAACCACTTATAAAATAAAAATTTAATTCAAATCAATCGAAACTATCATATTATAATTAAAAATTGCGCATGTTATTTAAAATTTTCAAATGTATTTACTGACACATTATAAATTATTTTTTCATTTGACTTCAACTTTTAAGGTTGATTTGATATAAATATGTTACTTAGATGGTTACGGAATAAAAAGGCTTTTTTATTTTTATTTTTTTATTTTAATGGCCAAAATGTGAAAATTCACACCAAAACGAAGCTTTGCGATTCAAATTTAATCGCAACGACGACGTGTGGTTACTTTTATCCCATCTAAAATTGATGCATAAAATCCAGTTTTTCAACAAAAATGAAGTTAATTGAGTTTCAGGTAGTCAAAGCAATGAAACCCAATCGAAAGATAAACACACAGTATAGTTTTGCAACGTTTTACCTTTTATACTACTGATATAATAAATGTGAAAGTTTCTTAGGGGGTGTTTTCTGCATATGATAATATGTGTGTGACATTTCCAGAATTTTTTAACGCAGCTTGTGTTTTACATGATAAAATTTTATGTTTTAAACACTAACCTGTCTATCTCCAGTCTCCGCCAGATCTGATTTATTACCGACGACGACGATAGGCACAGCTGTGCTGCCCTTTGTCTCGTGGATCTGATCTCTAAGCGCCCTCACTTCAGCGAAGCTGTTTGCATCTGTGATGTCATAAACGAGGATGAACGCATCAGCTGATTGCATCGACAGCGCCCGCATCGCCGGGAACTCGTAAGCACCCGACGTGTCTAAAATATCCAACGTTAGTCTGACTCCTTGAACGTTGAACTCTCCGTGGTGCATTTCTTCGATCGTTCGCTTGTATTTAGGAGAGAAGGTGTTGTATAGGAACTGTGTTATGAGCGATGATTTGCCCACTTTAGCGGCGCCTAGGACTACTATTTTGTGGCGGACTACGCTGCTGTTGGCTAGATTACCGCTGCTGGATACTGTGTCTTCTACTCGGTCAGTTCTGTAACAAATGAAAGATTGTGTTATTTTGACTTCTCACTCACACAAAAAACTCCACTGCTGAATGAGTCCCGAACAAGGGGTATTTGACATATTCACTACGCCTAGCATTCTTATTGATCGTAGTAGAGGTGTAAAAATACACACGAGGAAGCTAAGAGGTGACTTAAAGCGTTCGAGTCTTACGCAGAAATAGCAACGCCTATGAAATAATTAAATTAAAAAAATAGGAATAATAAAACTAATAATATAATAATTAAAAAAATAAAAATAAAAATAAAACCCAATGCAAACGTACATCCAGTCTAAATTATTAAAAGATTATCAGACATTATTAGAAACCAGAATTCAATAACTTTATTTCTTTAGTTTTCAAAACAAGCACTTAGACAAGTAGAAAATCGAAAATACCATAAATGAAAATTACCTACGCGATGAAATATAATGCATTATTAAAATAGGTACACATCATAATAATATTTGAAAAAGCCCATATTCGTGTGTAAGCAACATTTGGTGATCCTTTAGGTAAGTACTTGCCTAGACTAGACAAATATATCAAAAGAGTCCCTCGAGTAAAAGCAATCGACTTACAACGAGGCACCTGAGACCTTTCCAGCCAAGAATATGTAAACTGCCATTAACATATTGAGTTGCAATACATGTTCAATGTTTACCGATAAATTAATCAATTTCCATACGCTTATACCAAAGTGATTGCTTTCATCGCCTACACTGAACTGAATTGTACACTAATTTCCCATTAGCATAACCGTTTTCATGCAATTACCTATAGAAAGTCGGTCATGATCACGAGTGTTATCTATGGACTTGACTTGTTGATAGGTTGTGCCGATATTTACAAGGGTAACGGGAATTGTTATCAGCGGAACAATGTCGAGTATTACTAAGTATATACTTAGGCCATATTAAGTCGTTTCAAGAATCCAAGGTATTTATATGGACAAATATGTTTAGGAACAAAAACTCAAAGAAAGCAGATAACAGCAAGGTTAGAAGGAAAGCTCTTCGGTTATTATTATAGTTTTTTTTACACAGAAACAGCTCAAACTAGTCGAAAAGTAATATAGGATTACAAAATCCTCCTCTGTCGGTACGTAATAAGTAGAAAATGCTTGCTAGCCGGATTTTCGAAATGTTTGAGACAGCTAGTAGGTGCTTATCATATTTCTGGCGTAATAAAATATTATTGTTATGTTCTAAGATAAAGTAAACATTTTATTTTCGTTTACTCGCAGAGCTCGTAGCGCAGAGTGCCAGGGGACATTTCTTTTGTAAACAATATTCAGATTATTAGACAAGGGAATGTGCAAATATGCGAATATGCAAACATGCGAATGTGGTCATTCTTGCAAAGAACTTTACATTACAGTCAAAAAACAAATGAAACTAGGATTTATAATAGAACTAACAGGAAATTGTTGCAAACGCAGTTAGAAGCATCCTCAAGACATTGCTCCGCTTTATGGCAATGCTAATACGCTGTTAATTAGTTTGGAATCCATTGATGAAATTGATGAGGATACTGTAAATTTAAATATAATCTATCTGTGTAAATTTAAACTTATATTTTCAATAGATTTATAAATATTTTCGGTTTTGTTTTTCCTAATCAACCTCCTGCTAAGCGAGGTATACCTAGTCAATACCAAAATCTTCGAACATTTAGGAAGATCTCGCTGTGAGTATAAAAAATCTCCTAAATTTCCCCTCATTTCTAACGAAAAGGTGAGTAAGCACACAGAAGTGAAATTACACTCACATGTAGGTTTACCCTGATGCGGAAATACACTAATTTATTTGCAAATAATGCAATTGTGTCTATAAGTAACATTTCAGTACTGGGCAGAAAGTTTGTTATGTTTTTTGTTGAGAGAAAGCGAGTTAGTTATATAAGTATTTCCTTCCTTATTGTTTACATATGTTATGTTCGAAAGAGGTTTACATTAAATTGCTTGAACTTAAAGGTTAAAAATTAAAAGTCTGTTTGGTTCATAATAAAATATTGTATAGGATATACATATACATATATAGGAATATTTTGATCAAGAAATAGCTTTTTAGATGATATATGTGTTTTTTGTCCTTTGATATTGTGTAGTTATAATAATTATATAATATTAATGAGACATTCAACAAAAAGTTAATATTTCATTACTTTATTACAAAGCGATACTTTATTGTCACACGCCTTGAAGATGCAGAATTTATTAGCTCTACCTGCGAAGCTTAGCTTTTGTATCTACATTTCTGCGAATAAAGAATTCAATTCGAAGCAAAATCCCCATTTTAGAGGAGGAATCTTCAGCAGCGGATGTATAGAATGATGATGATGTTTAAGTTATTTACGCTGCTCTAAATCAAACTCCGGTACTAAAAACCTATTTCAGATTAACACAGCAAATAACTATAGCCCAGAGGTTAAATTACTAGCCAAATTGGCTTTTGCAGTCCGGTTAATTATTATAATTCTCGTGGGCCGAGCTCGCTAGTTAGCATGCTATTAACGGTGAACTACATCGAGACTGGGTACAACGCGGGGGCGGACTGTGGTTAGGTTTCACGCAGCTTTGGTCATTTTTTAGTTCAGTTTTTCCCACTCCCTATCCATCATGAAAAACTAGACTGCCCGCAACTTGTGAATAAATAATACTTTAATTATGTTCTCTTTATAACAAATACGCTTTATGGCAAAAAAACTTACCTGTTTAATCATAAGCAAAAGCTAACTAAGTAGAAAGTAAAATTTCTTTAGTGATTTGTGGGTAATATGATTGGTTGTAAATATAAACAAACATTTAATAAGCTCATTATATTTAAAATATTGTACAATTGCTTATTGTCCAAAATAAAGAAAAAAAATTAGATCCCCGTCCCACTCATGGGAATTGGAATTATAGGTTTTATCAATGTCCTTTTATGCCCTGATGCAAACAGGGTATTATTATTATTATAATTATTATTTTATTATAACATATTTTTATATTTACTATTATTGTTGGGATTGCTATAAGCAGTCTAACGTGTAATTCCTGTGCGTATCGCTCTATGGTTGGCATTGTAGCTCCCAGACGGATGGATCTTGTTTATATGTATTTAAAAAAATATTTATTTCTGACAATATAAAAATAAAATTGTTCTCCATAGTATGTTAGTAGGTACTCAAATATGTAATTTGTCTAATCATAGTATGTTAGTGGTGATTTACAAGTAATTTTGATAATTCAAACAATACAGTTATTGAGGAACAAGACATCCCATTTGTCGGATAATGCATTCTACTTGATCAACAGTTATTCAGATAATCAGTATCTAGTTTTCTTGGAGTTAATTCAAAATGTTTATTTCAGACAAAAATAAATTACATTACAAATAGTAAAAACATGAGTATAGAAATGAAAGCTTAATAGCTTTGATTGTTGTAAATCCGTGCAGCTAGCATATTATGATTGTAATACAAATTGGTTCCGTGTTTCAAATTAATTTACCGACTTTGCCGTAGTCGTCGATAAGCCTCGAATTACAGTTCTATTGACACAATCAGTAATCTGTTCACGAATACGTAATTGAAGAGATTTGGCCTAGTTGTGTCAGTATTTAGAAATTATGCTACCTAGTAGGTAATTGTCTGCATTGTCGGCAGAATTTGTTTCATTATAGCTCCTATGATTGCCGCTATTGTGTCTAAATGCAGCTTAATATGCCATGGAACTGGGAAGACAGCTTGCACGATTTGTAAGCGAAATTGATAAATAATGACAAACTTCTAAAATTGTTGCTTTCACAGTCTTATCTTTGTTGACAAAGCATAAATGGTTCTAGCACTGCTTTGTTTGTGTTGATACGATTTGTCGGCAATGAAAAGGTTAAGGCGTGAACCAAAACACAATTGATATACACATACTTAACGGATATTGTGATCGATTGAAGTAGCCGGGCTGATAGCAAGCTAAATTAAACATTTTTGTTTCATTTATTTGTATCTCATCTTGTGAAAGTCCGAGTATTTTGAACACTCGACTTTAAAGCTGGCAGCCTTAATGAAGCCAATTTAAATGTAAAAAAGAGGACACAACACAAGCGAATTTAAATAAAACTGATTTTATGGCAGATGCTAAGATTAAGCGCAATTCTGATCTGAAATACAAAACTACAAAAAAATTATGCTGGTATTTTACACTGCGTTATGTCCCAATGTTATGTTGTGTGATGATGTTTTTGCCTCTTCACGCCAAAACTACTGATTGACTCAGCCTAAAGTTTTGCAAGATATTTAGACCTGGAAAAAATCGTATGTTATCCCGGAAAAACAATAATGGGGAAGCCCCAATAATCAACCATTCGAAGATGATAAACCGCAGTAGAGCAACAGGGAGTTCGAAGCAAACATGTAATAAATATTATTTTATAAGTAGTACAGATATTTTCTAAAATGTATTTGAAAAAACCAAGGTAACATGGACTAAAGATTACGGCCCTATACATTTATATGGTACCCTAAGCCTTGGCCTCCATTGTAGACTTTGTTACCAAGTTTATAGCTCGATGCTTTCACAAACATTCACACACTGGCAAAATGCGATAGCCGAACTATAGAATCTATATAAGTATGAGCAAGTTTAAAAAAAAAAAATATTCATTTAAAACAGACAGCTCTGAGTATAGAATAGTTCTTGTACGAAACATCACTGCCAAATAGAAAATATATCGATTTATATGTATGTATATGGAGGATTAGGTTATAAGAAAAGTTTCAGCTATAAAATGTCATGTACTACACACATAGGTTGTAACATCACAGAACCACAAATCTGATATGGTTCTGTGATAACTTACTGAGAATAACAATAATTCTGACACATATATTCTGTACACTGAAAAAAACAGCAAAAACAATCTGTATTTGAATAGGACCGCGTTTTAACTGTTTTTTCCGTTTTTTTCATTCACACGTGTTCGTCCAACCAGTCCTATGTATACATATTTTTAGGTACGTCGTTTGGCAATAAAATGGCATCCTATTGTTTAAATATTGCAGTGACGTTTCTGTTTAATAATGGGTTTTAAAGCTAGAAACACACTGCTCGGAATTTTTTAGGTTTCGATTTAGTAACCAACAAAAACAAGTGGTTAAAATAATATTCGGAAGGTAACGTCAACTGGCAAGTCACGCAGGTCATAAAAGAATGTCGAGAACCTGTTAAAACGAGTTTTGATATCATAATTTATTGAGCTGTGAGGTTACGACTAACACCCTGGTACCCACCAGGTGCTAGCAACAGGAATGAGGTATTGGCACTTGGCAACATTTCATAAGCGTATATGCTACGAAGACGACGACAACAAGTTTGTACGATCTGCAAATATTTGTAACAGGGTTGTGGATGCTTTCAGAGTATAATATAATATATCTACCTATGTAGTTAAATTAACCCGTCTCCACCCGGTCAAATCAGGGGTAGAAAATACGGACGAAATAATATCACCCGGCCGCACCGCGCGGTCTTCAAAATTGCGTCTCGCTTCAGAGAAATGCTCATAAAAAAATAACTAGGCCCCCTATCTAAGTTCTGTAAACGGTTTTAGCTTCCTAAACAATATATCTTTATGTGTTTATTACTTTTGTAAGCTTATATTTACTAACAATAACAAAAAAACATAATAAATGCGCGACTTTTTCAGAACCATATTTTGGCAACAAAACTAATCTTATTTTCATGGAAATATAATAGAATAGCATGAAGACAATCTATAAATAATATTTCAATGATAAATAAGAGCTGTGCTATGAAAAAATATTAAAAATTTTCGAAATGAAAATTACCACTCACGTTTTCACGCGCTGTAATGATGTGTTTTTACAATTTTATCGATATTTTTTGTTTCAATGCAAGTTTGAAAAATAAACAAAATAATCTATTTGTAATCATATTTTATAACAGTATTTCATTTTATTACTAGTTCTAAGTAAAATTCTTCGGAATTTCATGAAAACGGCGGTAATCTTGTGGCCGACTTTTGGGTTCAAAACAAGAAAAATGCAACGAAATTCACAAATCCTATGATGTAAGTAGCTTTATCGTACCCCAATTATTACAAAATACACTAGTTATTCCATAAAACTATGCATTTACCCTGAAAAATCGATAAAAACACACAACACAAAATACGTCATGAGCCCTGACAATTGCGCGGATTCAAAGTCAGATTTCTATTGTTTTTTCTATTACTGGATTGGCTTTTTGATATTTCAATGCATAGGAAAATAGTTAATCTTTGACACAGACAAAAGTTGTTCAAACAAATATAGACTGTAACATGCTGAAAAAAGGGATTATAATCGCCTGAACGGTCCGGCCCGCCGGCGGGCTCGCGCCTGTCAACAACAAATCTTGTTACATTGTTGACCGGCCCGCCGGCGGGCTCGCGCCAGTTTAAGAGTTAAGAAATATCAGTCATCTAGTGTAAATAACAAAAACTCTGTTTAGCTTGGAGCAAGATGATGATGTGTG
Source organism: Eupithecia centaureata (assembly GCA_944547425.1). Taxonomy (NCBI): domain Eukaryota; kingdom Metazoa; phylum Arthropoda; class Insecta; order Lepidoptera; family Geometridae; genus Eupithecia; species Eupithecia centaureata. The sequence goes on along the minus strand of OX155682.1, from coordinate 10,796,198 downwards.
GAATGTCCTGCGTCATTTATTTAAATTTGCTAATTATTTGAGATTTGTCGGTCGTTCTCTGTGGGACGTATTCATTACAAATCCTTCAGAGAAACTCTGAGCTAGCTCTTCCAAAGCTCACTGAGCGACTTTGAACTGGTAGACCAATCCTACCGTGTCCACGTCTTAGCTCTGTAGGAACATTGTAGACAAAGACGTTTTTGTTTTTTTTTTGCCATCAGCATATTCGTTCAGCTCTCCAAGTGGTTGACAGCATCGAAATGTTCCTCGACCTGACCTCGTACAACGCTTGATTCAAGTCCACGGTGTTAGTTGACATTTGACTGGTTTCTAGGTGATGATGATGATGTAGACCTTACTTATAGTCTACAAATCGAATGACTCTAATAGCAGTCACAACAAGAGTATCAGTTGTTTATTGATACCATCAACCAATAATAAAGAGATACGATAAAATAGTACCGTTAAAAGAAAATGGTTTACATTTGGACATAAAGCGGGTTATTCGATAACTGTACATCAATTCCATTTATTGGCTTTTTGACCGACTTAAAAAAAGGTGGAAGTTTTATGTTCGGTTTTATGTATATGTTTTTTATGAAGTCATGTTCGCTGATTAGTACTCTGTCCTACTGGTTTTAATGATTCCGATCCCCAGATAGTGTCTTAAAAATGTATTCCCGAGTTAATCACCTGATGGTTTTGTATAGCTCGACTCAAAGTCGCTCACTTTACTCTTGCGCGGCGTAAACTAGCGCGGTCTTCTTACACTCGACGTTTTGAAGCGCGAGGTTCTGAGCACCATTCGAAATTTCATTTTCGAAAGAATTTAAATAAGTGATATAAATAAGATGTCTGAATTCGTCAAAAATAAATACATTCAGTTGTTTCAGGTCTTTTTTTGCGAAATTTTTAAAAGGTAGATATTACTACGTCTACATCCAAATTAATTGTTACCTAAGTTTTTGATAATTTATAAATTTATACCTAATAACATCATGTATAATTCGCAATAATAAATGAAACATATGAAAACTATACGGACTGTTGAATTTCATAAAATAATAATTATAAGAATCTTAGAAACATGTCGAATTCCAGTGATCAATGTTGCGACCACCGACTAATGGTTGTATTAAAGTCCAATGCCTTTGTTATAGCTTCGCAACTCGCAGTTTACGACAGCCTCGGTTTATTTACCAGCAGGCGGCATAATTATTATTTTATTGGACGGTTGTGTAGTCATCCACTAAAGGAGCGATCACACAACCGACTACTAAGGGAGCTGACAGCTGCTATAGGTAGAAAAGATAGCATAGATACTAGTATTGCCACCCCCCGTCGCACCCCAGTTGCACCCGACGTGTCACGTTCGTTCTAGGTACCCAAAGGGTAAATAATCCTATAATTATGACTCCGTTGTCTGTCCGTCTGTCACCAGGCTGTATCTCAAGAAACTAGAGATAGTTAGACAGTTGAAATTCTCATATAGATGATGTATTTCTGTCGCCGGTATACAACAGACAATGATATTTTTGCCGTTTTTATAAATAATGGTACGGAACCCTTCGTGCGCGAGTCTGATTCGAACTTGGGCGGTTTTTAGTATATCTGTCTTGTAATACGTTTCAGACACGTAAACGTCGTATCTTCATGTTTTAAAAAGACGCTTCGGCGCTCTGACAGCGACGTGTCCTCCGATTACAGACGTAATCGGAGGACACGTCGCTGACAGGGTTTGTGTGGCCAGTGCCTAATGTGAGCGCTCCCTAATGTCACGTTTTGATCCTTTATCGTTGTTTAAATTCTATTGGGCAATGATGGTAATGACTGACACTTTGGAGCAGACAGTCTGCTCGAATTGTTAGTAGAGCAATAAAACGTAATTTGCTTTTATGGAGGTGCTACCATACCCATGGCTTCGCTGAGTAGTACTTATAGTAACAAGGTTTCTGAAAGTTAGTTACTAACTGAACTGAATCTTAGTAAATCTTGATTTTCAAGAGATTAAAAATAAAGGAAAGTTATACCGATTCGACAGTATTAATGTCATAACTTTTTTCTCGGTTCACCGATTTCGATGTCATATTTTTTTCAAGCCCAATGTCGCGCGGCAGGCGAAACTTTTGTACCCATAACACAAGCTTAGCTTGGAGCTACATGATGCTGTGTGGATTGTACATTATTTATTGATTGATTTAAATTCGATCAAGATATGACGTGCGAAATTTGAATACATGAAATTTAAAGTCGGTAGTTAGTTTTTACATTATAAAATATTAAATTATCCTCTTAGAAGTTGTTTTTGTGTATACAAGATTAAAAAAAAGAAAAAAATAACTATTATATTACTTTAATTAAACCTAGAAAGTTACCCTCTTTATTTCTTTATTTCTTCCAAGGTTGTCTGGTAGAGATCGCTCTTCAGCGATAAGACCGCCAATTGTCACTTAGTTTAAGTACTTTTATTGTTTATTGTTATTTTTATTTAAGTGTGCAATAAAGTGTTTTCTATCTATCTATCTATCTGTTGATAGATAGGGTACTTCTAAAACGAGAAGGGTATGTAAAAGGTTAATTGCTTAGGGTTCAGTAAGTACCTAGTAAGTAGGCACCTCTCTATTTTGTTACGTGTTATGTAGTGAAACAACCTGGTTATTATTTTCATTAACTTAGCGTTAGGTTTTAACAGTATCACTACATAGTATAAAACAAAGTCGTTTTCTCTGTGCCTATGTCCCTTTGTATGCTTAAATATTTAAAACTGCGCAACGGATTTTGATGCGGTTTTTTTTAATAGATAGAGTGATACAAGAGTAAGGTTTATACGTATAATAAAACCGTGCAAAGCCGGGGCGGGTCGCTAGTTTAGAATAAAATATAAATCAATTTTTACATACATAGAGTTACCGCACAAAATAAGAAAATAATACATTGACTTTGTAAAAAGGACGGCCTTATCGTTATAAGTAGATAAGTATTTCTGATATCTAGGGGAGAGACAAACATACAAACATACATCCAAACTTTCGCGTTCTAGTGTGGTTTTATTCATCTTCTATTTAAAAATTAATCGAGGTGCTTTAAATATTTCTAAAACTATTTTAGCAAAGTATTTCTATTAAAACTTTCATGTTCATTTCTAAAAGTTAGTAAGTAAGTAATTCTAGGAAAATGCTTTTAGTTTGAACGTTACTTCGCTGTCAAGAATATGAATCTTCATTTTGAGCTTTTGCCAATTGGATGTGGAGTAAAGTGGTTATTTTAACCGGTCAATGTCCCAGAAAGAATAAGATAATAACTTTTTAAGTGTTGTTTTTTGAACCTATACTATTAGTATACTTGAAAACAGTTCCAAGCTCGATACCATTTAAAGTTCATTCCCACGAAATGCGTTTATGGTGTGGTCACCTCACCCGCACAAAAGATCATAATATCTGTTCATCTTCATCAGCCTATTTTAGTCCACTGCTGGACATATCTGTTCATCAGTGCATATTTAAAAATCTAGAAGAAAATGCAATAGGTACCAACATGGAACCCATGGGGACAACTAGACTTTAGTAGTCGATGAATACCTTGATCAATGTTTAGAAACTAATGATTCCATTTACTCCAAGTAGGTTTATATAAAGTTACATTTCGAAAACTGTTGAGATTAAGGACGGGTCGTGTGCGGGAGTAGGTACCTAAGTAGTTAATTGGCTGTGTTGTAGCTCAGAGGCTTTGCGAACAAGAGATATTGGCTATTCAAATTGCCTTGGATAGTGCGTCTTCATACCATACGGTACTTTCATAGTACGGGTTGTGGGGACATTCAAAATTATTATTCAATAATTTTATTTTCACAAAACGTAAACCGCCTTCAAATTCCTAGCTTTATTAAAGATATTTAAAAAAGCACCAAACACGAGTTTGTTATAATTGTAAACACTCACTGTAATTAGTCGTTTTGTTATTGTTTCAATTAATGAACATCAATGTGTGTAAGCAACTAACAATACAAACATACAATACATACATACATTTTAAATTATTGATCGTTCATACAGAAGAAGCTATTTTATTAAAAACTAGCGACCCGCCCCGGCTTCGCACGGTTTTATTATACATAAACCTTCCTCTTGAATCACTCTATCTATTAAAAAAACCGCATCAAAATTCGTTGCGTAGTTTAAAAATTTAAGCATACATCACTATGTTTCCCTATATCCCTATATAGGGACATAGGGACAGAGAAAGCAACTTTGTTTTATAGTATGTAGTGATGATTGGTACCACGCAGAACGCTAGGTGCGTTGCTGCGTGGCACATCACGTAGCACCTACTCTCGTTCTTGCATTGATTGATACTAGAGTACATTCCCGTCGGCTCTTTCTAGAGTGAAAACTTCAAAGATACACTCGATATGAAGATGTGTAAAAACAATAGTGTCAAAATGAAACATGATATATGAACCTTCTAATGCGGAACTTAATTTCAAACTGTACCTAATAACAAGTTGCATGCCCCTAATCAATTAATTTGAGATATCAAAAGCGTCAGTACGAATGAAATAAGTCTAAAATTTATTGACAATAATATCTGCGAAAGTTTGGATGTTTTTTACCATTCACAACAAAACTGCCAAAAGGATTGTGCTGAAATTTAGCATGCAGGCCATGAATAAAAGCAGCCATTTTTCATCAAACAAATCACTTCCCATGTGATATATGTAGATAACCCAGAAACGTTCGTTAAAAAACCGCGTTCGAAGTCGCGGATAGAAAATAGTTTTAATAAACTAGGTATTTTTCATCGAGTTGGGGGTATTGGTACATAAATAATTACCATGGGTACGTATATAATTATTTTGCATTACTATACATATACTGTACCTCCCAGCTCGCATGATATACATCTAATGTATGTATATCTATCTAAACCTTTATTATCGTAGTCAAACGTATCCCGGAGTTTCGTTAATGTTTATCATGAGCTGGCAACACGTTGTGTTATTGTATTATGATCGATTTTGTCGGAGAGCGACGAGAGCTTTCATCAAGTGTTTTGAAATACATAAAATCTAAATTAATTGTTTTGACGTTAAACAAGACTTCGTTACTAAAAATATACTTCACTCTTTTATTATGTTTATTAACAACGAAAATTATAATGAAGGAATAGAAACAAATTAAAACTAAAATACAGAACGTTTTAAAAAGTCTACAGGTAGCTCAACTGATCAATATCAGATAAATGAATTATCTAGTATTATTTTTATTATTTTACGAGTACCTGCCGGCGACTTCGCACGCTTTGTTTTTATGGAAACATAACTAGGCTATTTTTATCCCATGGGAACTGATTTATGGTTTCAAAAGTAGCCTTTATTTTTCCAGGTCTAGAACAACGTCTATTCAGTCCGATCCGGTTTTTGCGTGAAAGATACACATCCATCCGTGCATCCATACAAACTTTCGCATAAATTTATTATATTAATAGCCAACTCATGCTGAGGCAGAGCCATTTTTGTTACAGATTTACTCTTCACATTTTAGTCTCAGTTTAGCCTAATTTTATAAAGTGTATTGTGTAATTCTGTAAACAAATAAAACTATATTTTATTCTATTCTAATAAGATAGGAAGTAGATATAAGGATTAGCTAAAGCTTTGCTGCTCAATTCGAATCTGATTTGAAAGGGACAGCGAGATGCCATACGCACATCGTGGCATTCTCCTTCCCACTTTTTAGGTACGCAGGTAATTTAGAAGTCTAAAAAAACAGTTTTACCTCCTCGGTAGACAGAATTAATAATTTTAATCAGTTTCTGGTTCTCTTCTACATTGATAAAAGATCCTTTGAAAACTATCGAAATCGCTCCCACTCCCGCTGCCACAGTAAACGCAGCCTGGAGCAAATCAATATCTTGGAGCTTTGTAGAAGAGATTTATCCTCAAGCCCGACACTTATTTTGGATAAACTTATTCGGACTCGTGATAAGCCGACGACGTTTTACGTAATCCGGAGCAGAGCTAGATTTTTACAATTTGTTTCGATGCCACAAGATACGATAAATGTAATAAGTAATTTGATTTTTGTCCACAAAAAAGAAATCAAATTCAAATGAAAAGGACTAGCTGAGCCCCGCGGCTTCATCCACGTGAAATAGATGAAAAGTAGCCTTTGTTTTATATATTTATTTTTTCTAGTACATAACACAAGCTCTGCTTAGCTTGGGGCTAGAATTATTTATTTATTTTTGTTTTATTTATTCCAAGTCTAGAACTACGTCTATTCAAAGTTCAGCCCGACTGACCCGTTTAGAAGTTTTGGCATGAAGAGGTAACAAACTTTTGATGATTTTTTTTTATTTGAAAGCTGGTGCTTTTTCTTGTGGCCTCATATAAATGAGATCATGACCTGTTTAAAGTTCGAAACACACAGAAGCCGGAGGCGGAGCGGAGGCGAAGGCGTGCGAGTTGTATTCTATGGAATCCTATGAAAGCCTACACACACACCGCAGGCCGTGGCGACGCGGTGCCATAGGAAAAACCGCCACGCCTTCGCCTCCGCTCCGCCTCCGGCTTCAGTGTGTGGAGAGTTTAAGAGTTATCACTACACAAATATAATAAATGCGAAAATTTGTATGGATGTGGGGATATACGAGGACGTGTTACGTACACGTCCTCTTTGTTCCTTCTTCACGCAAAAACTACTGCACGAACAGATTGGGGTGAAATTTGGTATAGACGTAGTTCTAGCCCTGGAATAACAAATAGGCTACTTTTCACTATAATATAAATTGGTTTATATAATAATAATATATAATATAATAATTCTGGACAGTCCACACAGCATCATCTATAATATATGATATAATAATAGCCTTGAGACGAAACAACCCGTACGAAGCCGTGAGCAGATTCTAGTTTTCAATAAACCTCTATAAATGATGTTTTTTATCTATAATCACTACATAGTATAAAACAAAGTCGCTTTCTCTGTCCCTATGTCCCTATATCCCTATGTCCCTTTGAATGCTTAAATCTTTAAAACTACGCAACGGATTTTAATGCGATTTTTTAATAGATAGAGTGATTCAAGAGGAAAGTTTATATTTATAAAATAAAATCGTGCGAAGCCGGGGCGGGTCGCTAGTAATCTTATAAAAATGCAGTGCCGCTATTTGCTCTTTTTACTATTAATATAACGCAGTAGAAGGGAAGGCAAATTATGTCTTAGCTGTTGCCACAAATAGGATTCACTGGATTCAATCCCTCCCAATCCCTGATTCAGAATGGTAATCACGACCGACCTGCTTAGTGCTTCGAGGTTTTTTTATTTCTAAGACTTTCAAGTACCTTTCTATCAGGTGTCTAAATTTTACGACTATTGCGGTGAGTGAAAAGAGCATAAAAGGCTGTAATATGTAATTATATTATAATATTATAACATTTAATATAATATAAAATTACTTACATTATAATAATTTACTATTACAGCCAATATATAAGAAAATACATTTACACTATATTTATAAGAGTTCAATTTGACTGACTCATCATAAAATCACAGAGCCTAAACCGCTGATGCTAGAATGTTGAATTAAGAAAATAATTTCCTTTTTTAGCAAAACTACCCATTAAGACGTGAGTTTTCGAAATTCATCCCCTATAGGGAAAAGGGATGAAAACGTTTTTATGATATACATAATATTATTCTTCGTACGATTTTATTGAATCTTTGTCAAAATACTATAAATGTCAATAAAAGTAGTTTCTACAAATCCTTACACAAGTAGGTATTTGTCAAAACTACATTTAATAAGGGGTTGGATGGGGTGTTAAACCTAGTGAGAGATGTTTTAACGCGCAGTGATATTTTATTGTCTGAACTCTGTCTGAAAACTATTAATGCAATAAAAAAGATAACGTTTTTCAGGATTTTTCGAAACTACCCTATGAATTGGGGATTAAGTGGGTTGTGAAAATTTAATTCTACGCGTAGAGTCGCGGATAATACAAGTCTGGAAAAGAAATAAATTTTTTCACTGGGTTTAAATTGACTCTTCGTTTGGCCTCACATTTCAAAAGAATATCTAACTTTCCAACTCAGTCCGCGATTATCGTAAGTGATGGTATGGGAAGGATTGAAACTCTTCTTATGAATACTTATAATTTATTCTGCTATCAACAAACCATCGAATAAGCATAATTGGAGATTATAGCTAAATTTTCCTGTGTTAAGGGAGATGCTTAGGAGGAAGAAGAATGGGAGAAAAACAGCCGTGACAGACTAGTGTTTCCTCTAAAGACCCAACTCCCGGGAGATATTAGGATTTTTCAGTTCTGGTGTCTATTAAGGACTTATTATAAAATTGTATTATGTGCCTATCAATGTATATCAAGCATCAAGTAAAAAAGTTATTTATAATACGAGAGCAAAGTTGCTTTAACCGAACAAGCGAAGTATTATAAAATATTAAATAAAAACAACTAAATAATTTCGGACAGTGCGCACAGCATCATCTAGCCCCAAGCTAATCAGAGCTTGTGTTATGGGAAAAAGATGACTGATATTCTTAATACAATACATTACATTATGAAGTTTTTGTTTATACATAGAAAACACCCAGACCAACGGAACAAATTTATGCAGATCGTACACAAATTTATTCGGAAGCTGGACTCGAACCCGCAATCTTCTGCGTCGCAGGCGGACCTTCGCCCACCGCGCCACATCGGTCGTCACAAAAACAATAAATACAATTATAAAAAAGTACACCGAGAAGGTTCCGAGTCTGAGATTTTAACAAATTAAAAAAGGTTGTATGATTAATTTGGCACCATGGAGGTTGAAGTAAAAAGGTTTAATGATGTTTTGAATTCACAGACTTGCACACGATGTTCTAAATTCAAATTCAAACCTTAAAAAGATGTCAATATTTAGTTTAATAATAATTGCTCTCAATGCCATTTTCTCTTGAAGTGACAAGCTGAAGTTCCAACTTATGTAGGTATCTATAAGTTTGCATGCTTTTATGGCTATTCAGAAGAAGCGTGGCATGGGACAGGTTGCATGCTAATCAGTGTTATCAGCCAATGATAAGATAGCGAGACAAGTACCTACGCTATCGGGGGGCGCTTTTTTTATAACATGAGGATACGTTTGATATTTGTATTGGAATTTATTGACTTTCTGCATCGAAGCTTGCTGAAGTAATTTTTAATATAATGTAAAGGTTTTATGTTTTAATATAAAAATAATAATAATGCTGGACACTCCACACAACATCATCTAGTCCTAAGCTAAGTAGAGCTTGTGTTATGGGTATTATATGACCGATATACTAACAACGAAAATTACAATCGAGGAATAGAAAAAATGAAAACTAGTATAAACAATTGAAAACATGGACCTAATTGCAGACGGTTGCGTACATTACATAGATATAATATTTTTACTAAACATAGAAAATACCCAGTTCCCTGGAATAAATATTAGCAGATCGTAAAAACATTTGTCCCCAGGTGGGAATCGAACCTGCATCCTAGGCGGATCTTCGTCCGTCACGCAAATATGTATATGTAAATATATATTACATACATCTTTATTATCAACGAAAATTACAAGCAAGGAATAGAAAAAATACAACTAGTATTTACAATTTAAACCTTTGAGCTAACTGCAGACGGTTGCAAACAGTCTAAAGGTAGCTCAATTGATCCATGTCAAATATATATTAATATCCATACGAAATTAATTTCCAGAAAAAATGACACATAAGCTATTTCATATTACTTATGTTCCATATTCATAGCCATACTTGGCATTTTTCAGAAACAACGAACAACTTTTTTGATTTACGTTAAAACAAAATCTAATATTGTTCACGTCATGAGTTTTCTGATTTATTTCCCCAATTTACATCACAAATGAAAGGGCCCTATAAAAATAAGCACTTTACTCATTAATTACAACTTGTTCAGTAATTTCAGGAATTCCTATACTCACCTGAACGAGTTTGTGGAAAGTTATTGTTCCGGGCACACGATCGTATAAGGGCTGTACAAACGAGCCTCTTGCAGACCGACTGAAGTCAGGCTACTTGGCAAAATTCAATAGAAAAGTGGTTTTCAAGTGTTGAATCTAGACCATCGCCTACTTCGACTTTTCCATCAAATGATAAGTATATATACATCTCCAATAAAATCCAAGTGAGTTGCAAAACTATTCTTTGTTAAAGGCTTAGTACAAAATATCAGATTTTCTAGACTCTTAGGAAAAAAAACTTGAGACGAGTTTTGACCCAACTCGAAAACTAATAAAAGTGAACAAAAATCAAAGTAGGTAATCACTTCATTTTGTAGTTTTAATATTATGTATAGATATTTGAACTTTCTGACGTGTCCAATAGTCCTGTCCTAAAGGAAATAAAGCACTTTGAATTTGTATGAAAAAAGTTTTTTGTGATGACTCATTTAGAAGTGGTATCAGGTAAGATTTCATCGGTAGCAATAGGCTGGGCTTCCTACAATGATATTATTCTGAAAAATGTTGAAAAGGTACCTACGCGTTTTATTGTCAATCATACAAAAAAAGATGAAGTTCCGTGCAAGACTTTTTAGAGGCTAGTGAGTGTATTCTATTGACCTTTGGTGAAGGCTTCCAGACAAACCGAACCACGGTTTTAGATAAGCTATTAAAATAATTAGTTATTTACCCGGGGAACAACAATATTATCGAAAAAATATATTTATTCTGATTCAGGTAAGTAGTTAAACCACAAGACTCGTTTGCCATGCTCCAAGATTTTATCGTTTGCGCTTGAATAAAACCTTTAATTTGCCTCAGTTTGGGTCAGCGCACTTGAACGGCGAGCTTCGTGGGCGTTAAACGCATGAGCGGTCAGTAATAATCACGCATTCGACGGTATTTTCTGAGGGAATAGTTTTTGTGAAAGCCCCTACACATTTTCATTGTATCGAAAAAGGGTTTAGAAAGTAGACGTGTAGTGTTGTCTGGCTTCTTAAAAGGTGTTTTAAAAAGTCGTTTAGATAAAATTAAAACACTGTCAATTAATTTGTAAGATAGATTAATGAGGTAGTTACTTTTATTTCCCAAAATATTTTCTTTTTTTTAGTATTTGTTGTTATGGCGGCTACAAAAATACATAACCTGTATAAAAATCTAAGTCTAACTATCACAGTTCATGAAATACAGCCTGGTGACCGACAATTATGAATCTGAATTATGGAATTGAACCTTTATGATCTTATCCTTACGGACACTTTCACCAAAAACTGCCTCGGAAGTAGGTACTCGTAGTTATAAGTTTGGAACTATAATAAATACGCGAAAGCGAAACATATTTTGTCTGCGAAATAATGTTAACATCTCATGCATGTAAGATTTCCTCAGTTTCCCTGGGGGTTTGTGGTGCCGCAATTTTATTATTTATGACACGCATTACCAATAACTTGGAAGAAAAGTGGAATACCTAATAATTATGATGATGATGATTATTATTGTGCCATATATGGCGCTCATTAGGAGAGGCCTATGTCCAGCAGTGGACTATTATAGGCTGGTGATGATGATGATGATTATGATGGATGTATTCTTGAATGGAGTTCGCGACTCGGCAAACGCAAGACCATGGAAAGACCGTTGACAGATGCTGGATACGGTAAGCTCACGACAGGGCGCTTTGGCACTCATTAGGGGATTCTAAGTTCAATTGTGGATATAGATTGATGATGATGACGATAATTAATCACGATGTCTTCCTAAGAGAATTTGCATTACCAGGCAAATACACTCACATAATACAATGAGATAAGAATACCTACCCCTACCACACTTCGCCATGAGATCTACCCCCGTTATCCAAATTATTAAATGTTAAATTTTGAGTAGACTAGTAGACTTAGGCCTGTTTCACAACAATCAACTAAATTCCCGTTAAATTAGCTAACAGATATATAGCCCGCTCATCGTTTTTTGTTTAAGACCAAATTTTTATGTTTATTTGTAAGAAGGAGAATATTATATATACCAGGTCGATACATATTCTCCTTACAAATAAACATAAAAATTTGGTTTTAAGCAAAAAACGATGAGCGGGCTAATCTTGCAGTCGGATCTTAGATCAGTATGTATGGTGCTGTCTCTTTCGTATTAAAGTTGACAGTACGCGACGACAATACTGTTTTCTATCAAGTAAACTAACAGAAACTTACTTTTTCATTGTGAAACAAGCTATAAGTGACAAACCAAAAGAGCCAGAAGAGTAGTTGCTAACAATATAAGATTCGATACCTTACACTCCGAACAGTCCACACAGCATCATCTAGCCCCAAGCTAAGCAGAGCTTGCAAGCATTCAATCCGAGATGACTTAAAAAAAATTTAGAACTATTTCAATAGACTCTTCACTCTGATTATATAGCCTAGCTTACGTAGAGACTTTGGATATGAGTCTAAGGGTTGTATGCATCGGTGAATTTGTTAAGCCCTGTTGTCATTTCGATATAAATAATGCAATCTTTCTATAACTAGGATTATGTAAACCAGCATGTTCTTTTCACCAACCACGGCTCTATAAATTAATTATGGGGTCTAATTCATAAATCAACTAGTATTTCCAAAGCCATTTCTATCACATGGGACTGAATTAAGGGATAAAAAGTTGCCTTCTTTATTCCAGGCCTATAAAGACGTCTATTCAAAATTTCTACCCAACCTGTTCAGTAGTTTTTGCATGAAACATGAACAAACATCCATACATCCATCCAAACTTTTAATATATGTAAGGATAACGTTTATAATATTAGTCAGGATAGTAAAGGATGTGTAATGAATAAACCTTTCGAACAAGCTACATATTAAAACAACGCTCAGTAAAAACGAAACCCACCCATGTTTACTTTGATAAGATTGATAAAATCATATTCGGTACTATGCCTACGTTACCTACATAATGATATTGCGGGTTGGGGCCCCACAACCTATCCAATATAATATGAGGGGATCTACAATATATTGAAATGAGTCGAATCACTTCAAATTGATTCGGGCTACGATTGAAGGATACATTAGAAAAGGCTTTGTTGTATTAATTTTCTTTGTTTGCTTACCTTTATGCTGACCTTTTTAATAGCTTGAACTTATTGTAAGCAAACTCACGGGGTCACTGAATTTTATGAAAAGCTAAAAGAGATTTTCGTGGTTTCATGAACTATTCATAAACAACTGGTGTTATTCTCTGTCAGACCGCCTGTTATTTTTTGATGATTTGAAGCTATTTAGACGTACCACAAAAGTTCGGATATGATTTTCTTTGCAGGACAAAGAAAATCATATCCGAACTTTTGTGGTAAATAAGCCGAAAGAAAAATATAAAAGAGAGCAATTGTAGATACCCATTCCCATAGCGTCTCGGTCGAACGGCTTCACAAAAGACTGTCTAGATTTATTTCGTCTCAAGTTTAATGAGCTTGAAGCCGATATCAGCCTGCAAAAAAACCTTTGAAGTTTCAACGCTTTTGAAGCCCAATTGCACAGGTAAAATATACGAGTAAATGAAATTGCCTCTTCAAGATAATGACGCTCGTTCATCTTTTGTCATGTTATCCGAGCGCTTTTAACAATCGCTTAATACGAGCCTTTATAAGAGGGCTGTGTGGGATGATCACTATTATTTTAAATAAAAGCTCCATTTAAAATTAATGCCAGTAAAGGTTTTTACGTCTCAAAATCTGGGAAACGATTGAAAACTTTCACGGAAGTTATTCGCTGTGTATACATATATATAAACTAGAAGGACAGTGATGCTGACTTCGCTTGTCTTTTATATACTTTTACGTAGGTATCTTAAAGCCCATATTTATTTAAATATTCATTTATAAATCATTGACGCCAAAAGCTTAGTTGGATATCAAAAGCTCAGATCGAAATTCGAACAAAAATGTAGAACACCAACCTACAGACAACCGAACTGTCATGTCGTATTAATATTAAAGTAACGCCTGTGAAATATTTCTATGAAAATTTAACCTCTCAGCATCGGCTATGCATAAACCATTACACGAAAAAAGGCGTAGAAAAACAAATCAACTACGTAGCCGTACGTGACCGTAGGCGTCTGTGAAATCCGTAGACAGCACGTAGCACTTATTTATCATCAAAAAAGATCACCTGTGGGTTCTTCTCTCCTCCTCATGGTCTTCCTTCATGAAAGAAGGTTGCAGACTGAATCTGCGACGGAATTGGTGTCGTCCTTTCATGATGTTTGATTCACTTTAGCACATTCTAGTCCGGTGGATGGTTGCGAGCGGCAACAGGCGCGGCGCGCGTGGCGTTCGACGTGCGGCGCGGCTGGTGGTCGACAAACGAATGGCGGAGGGATCGCCCGATGCCGCGTCGTAGCGCATCCTTTAATGAAAACATCATACTATAACTAACGCGGGTCTCTTGCTGAAAACATCGACACTTTGTAATGCGAGGGGCGTGTCGTTTTGTGCGCTTTGAAATTAGAACTTTGTAGAAGGTTCTTGAACTTCTTGCCATTTTTGAGTCTACATGAAAATATTCCGTTTGCCACGATGGGTTTACCTTTACACCCCATAATTATTGTTTATTATTTATATTATGTTTCGATATTCAGATAATATGCAAGAGACTCAACGCTAATACACACATAGGGTGTCACCTCTGTACATACTTATAAGAGCTTATAGTCACGCGGTGAATGCTAATTAGATTTGAACGGCGAACCAATTTGAATATTCATAATGTTATCAAATTATTTATCGAAGTTAATTTTGATTTGAGGCAATATTTGTATCGACTTAAATTTCTTCGTGAAATGTGTGCAAGTAATTTAATTCAAAGGAGATGAAGAGTTTTTCCATGCTCGCCTTTAATGTTACTTGACTTTAAATATTAATGATCGCTCTGATAGCGTAGAGGGTCTTATATACATGTAAAGGTAAGGTAAGCCCAAATGAGGGAGTAGGCTCACGTAAGCAATTTTCTCAAGGAACTGCTTATATCGTGAAATCTTCTCTGATCTGATTATCGGAATTAGTAACATGAAAGAATGAAGATATACGTTGGTTCACAGTGTCAGCAAGACTAAAGTAAACATTAGAAGTAAGTTTAAAAAAAGCCTTACTAGGCCATACATAATATGCCTACTAAAATAAAATCACATACAATTTTGAATGAAAAATAGCGACAAAATCATTTAGCTGACAACTACTCAGTTATTCCAGAGATCATGCCACAGTACTGTTTTCCTATTGTGGCCAAAGTCTTTGCGGTTAGTTATAGGGATTGTTTGAATAAACAATGACTATGATTTATCGATAATCATATTGTGATTTGTTGTGACATTTCTACTATTACTACTATTTTGTACGTTTCATGCCATGAAAATCTGAAATAAATTTGATTATATTATTATAACTTAATAATAACATAACTAATAGGTGGATTTATTTCTAACAACAAGATGCTATTGCGTTTCGCGGAGACTAGAACCAGTTCAATTGAATATGCTCGACAAAGGAACACTCTGTTAATTATTGGATCCATAAACACTGCTATACTTGCCACTCTATGTCTTGGTTGGTTTCATGGTAAACACCTAGGCACATATTCGTATGTGTTAGGAGGATGCTTTTTTTTCCACCTACGCGTAGACAAAGCTACGGCTTTGCATATGTATTATGTAACCTATACCGGCATTAGCCTCTATGGCAGTAGATAACAATACTTTTTAATTAATTGACGGCTTGGTGCCTTGCTTGGTCACCTGTGAAGCAACTATATCACATGAGTAAAGACATATCGAAAAACTACGACTATCTAAAAAACTTTTTTTGTAAACAAATGAATTACAAAACAAAAAGGTATATTTGTGGAATATATTTTATGATACTGATATCAACAGAACAAGCTACAGGAGCTCCAAATAAAGCATAGTATTGACAGTTTTCATTCATCAATTTTTTGGTCTCATGTGTCATGGTCATTCGTTATTGAACTCTAATTTGCATCTTTTTCGCTGTGCTTGAGCAAAATGGGGTTTCAGTATTTATTTTACATAAATAAATAACCTTTATTAACAACGAAAATTACAATCAGGGAATAGAAAAAATTACTACTAGTATATACAATTGAAACCATTGAGCTAACTGCAGACGGTTGCAAACAGTCTAATGGTAGCTCAATTGATCCATGTCAATACCAGTCGGAAGCGTCCCTAAGACACTGGCTGCATTACCACGCTGTATGGCAATGCTGATGAATAAATAAATAAATACATAAATAGACAGACAGAAACATTAATACAGACACAGTATTCGGAAGACTTGTCTTCTATTTACATGTGCATAATATAAGACCTGGGTAATCAGACGCTATACGTTGTAGGGCCCGCCAGATGTAGCCTGTTGCTTCTTCCGCCCCAAAGGTAGCATTATTATTAGGGTTCCGCAAACTTTTATAAGCACTTTACGGCGCTTGTTCTTAGTTTTCTTTGTTCTGAATTTTATATCTGAGCTTCGCTTAATTTTTGTTTGTAGCTGGAGTTAGTATGAGATTGAGCCAAGTTATGGTTGTAAAGGGATGGTAGGTACTTGAATTATAAAATTTTGTGACACTACCCCATAGTAGGCTATACTTCGCCAAAGACTCAAGGTGTCGATTTTTTGTTACTTTTACTATAAACTGTAAGAGCATGTAAGGAAAAGGTGCACGTGTGGTGTAGTGTTAAGTAAATAAGGCGTTTCTCAAGTCAATAAAAGATCGACTAGATTGAAAATATGGCGTTTTTGCTATGAGTGTACACCTTGCCAGGGTAGCATGACACACTATCATAGCCTATTTCTTCAGCAAAAGCGATGCTTCTTGCCATCTATTAAGTTCTAAGGTAAATAGGGTTCTTAATTTTTGGAACACGCCACAGTGTAGACTTGGTCATAGCATGAAAAACCAATGGCAAAAAACCTTTCATATAAAAAAACTACTTAGGCACTGCTGCACTGGCACCAGCAGCGTGGCGACGAACTATTTTGTGTTTTTTCATCTTCAATTTGCTTAGTTTAATAAAAAAGGGTATTGAGGGCGCCAATCTAACGTTGAAAGAAAACCTGATAAAATAAGCCTCGATGTTGGAAATTTAGTTGCGTTGAGACGGGCTTCGAAGGGAATTGCAAATTAGCCCAGGGGGAGGGGAAACAGGTGGCCAGGAGAGGGGGAGGTACAGTCGTCAACAAAAGGCACACTTGAATAGATTGGACACAGAAGGACTAAGTGTGTTCAGCAAGTGTTTCGAAATAACTTTATATCGCACGATGTTTTCTAAGAGCTCAATTAACTTAGTAAATAGTATAGGTTCTTCCAAATCTAGAACTACGTGTACGCGAAATATCATCCTCCATCTCTCTCCATTTCATTGGGCATTGTGAACTACTAAACATCTTTCATTAGGTTTGATATAAGCCCTAGGAATTAAAGTATCTGACAATTTTTGTAATATAAAGATGATATGCTGTGTTTTTAAGATCTTAAACTTAGAATTATCAGTTTCCGTAGAAAAAAAATGTTTTTCAGGCACCTAATCCCTACAGATCCCTTACCAATTCGTGTTCATCGACTTTTCTTGGTGACTGTACTTTATTTTATTATTCTGTGGTGGGGGACAATCGGGGACGAAGAATAACGATCAACAAGTGAGGTCTGAGTCTGAGATTTGAGTTTTTCTCGGAGATAGATGGAGGAGAGTTTTTGATTGTCTGCTTCTAGAAAAAAGATTGAAAAAACCAAAAAATCAATTTTCCTATTTTTATTAATATTCTTTGAATTTTCTGACATTCCCAAAAGTTCTGTAGGTGAAATAAAGCACTTTGACTTTGGGCTTTTGATGGGAGCTTCGATGGATTAGGTGAAACAATAATACGCCTTTAGTTGTTAAGAAATGCTGTCTTAACCTTAACTTTTAAAAATTAAGGGTTCTCAATTCGAATGTACTTATGCATTTTTTAAATTAATATTAATGATTATCATTAATTTGAATACTGGTGACTCTCATATGGTCCTACATGAATTAGACCAAGATGTGTTTTATTGAATTCGACTATAATACTGGATGTGGATATCTTTAAAAGAGATACCAAAGTATATTTATTTTCTGAACGTACGATACAGTTGGTCAAACTGACTCAGAAGGGGAGGCTTTTGCACAACAATGGGACGTTCCAGACTTATTGTAATTATTTTAATACAAACTATATATTCTTATATTCACTTCTCTTACTTAAAAACTTGGTTATCATATCGTGTCGTAGGCGTAGCGTATCGGGACTAAAATGTTATTAGCAGCAATAGGATTACAAAGTATTTTTTTGTCCGTAATAATTAGCCAGTATAATATACAAAAACATTGTCCTTTTACATAAAGGCTCACCTTTTCATCTTTAAAAAAAGAACACGAATTTATTCGAATTTATTTTTGAAAATGGAACTGAAAGCGCCTCTTGGTGATTGTTAGATGTTTTTATAAAAAGAGTTTATATTATAGGAAGAAAGCGTACTTTGCGTTGTGCTTAAAAAACTTAAAAAAAAGGTGGCAGGTCTCAGAGCAAAATCTCTGGATTTTTTCTGTATCTACTACAAATTGAATTGAAGGTAAACGCGGCTTATAATAATATGAATTAATTGAGAATGACCTCTAGATTTTTTTAAAAATAATATACAAATGGCAAATTAACTGTTTGAAGAACTAGGGTGTGTGATGTATGTGTAGTATAATAATTTGGAGTCATCGATTCCTTTACCATGTAAGGAAAAGGTTTTCAAAGTGTACCTTACGTGAGTATAGTTAAATCATAAAGCGTAGATTATAAGTTACGATTGGTGGGCCCAAATTTACAAAGAAGGCATGTAATTCTTGCGTTACATGCGGGACGCATGTCATCGATAGATAGATTTCTTAGGCCTGATCTACGGTAAAGTCTGCCTAGTGGTGGTTGATGCAATATTAAAGTGCTTGGATGTTTTTTTTATATCAAGAACTAGCGACCTGCCCCGGTTTCGCACGGTTTTATTATACTTATAAACCTTCCTCTTGAATCACTCTATCTATTAAATAAAACCGCATCAAAATCCGTTGTGTAGTTTTAAAGATTTAGGCATACATAGGGACATGAGGATAGAGAAAGTGACTTTGTTTTATACTATGTAGTGATAGTGATGATGGTGGCGACAGTACCCGGCTCCCCACCCTGCTGGTCGCTATCTCGTCGACGGTGCACATGCGCCGGTGCTTCGACTCTTTGCACCGGTTGCATACGAAGTTCCGAAGTTCACAGTCATTGTCATGATCTGCACCAAAATCGGCATAGGCGTCTAACACCTAAATCTCGCTTGCAGTTCGAAGCGTCTCCAAGGAATGAGCTCATTTCACTGGGTTATTTTGACCGCGTTCTTTTTCGCAAATAAGCCTGATAAAAACTACTAAAAAACATGTTTGTTTATTACTAAGTAGTGTTTTACAAGAAGTTGGCTTCGTAAAAACTCTCATACGCTCAATTCTTATACTGAATCGTCACTTTAAAGTATCTATTTAGGTTTGTGAATAAACGCAGACTCGCAGATATAACATGCTGCAGTTTGGTAACATGAATTGATTGTGACTGGTGACGTCGCTTCGGTTACCCGCCCTCTACCATAAAATAATTAGTGTGGGCATATACTACAGTGTGCATTATTTTACTGGAGATTAGAAGTATTGATTTTTTTTTCTATCACAATCGAAGTGAAAAGTAGAATGTTTGTACAAAACCACCCATTATAACTCGGTCTTATCAGCCTCCTCGTTGTGCTCTGGTGTATACAAGGGACTAAACCATCCCCTATACGAGTATAGGGGATGGTTTAGTCCCTTGTAAAACAATCTATTATTTTAAGATCTCTCCTGTCAAATTCGTGAAGTATTGTTTTCATGAAAATAGACACCATCAGCCGACACCAAAAGTAAAATAACATTTTTATCCAGACTGATGCGTAATTTGCTTTATTTTCATAAAGTTACAGTTTAAATTCCAAATCCCAGTGGTTGGCACAACGAAGGATGGACCTCGAACGGAGTTGCGGAGTAATAATAAATCAGAACGCGGTTCGTTATTTATTCTAAAGCGTGCTTCAGCTTGCAACTTCATCCGCTTAAATCATTGTCTAAATAAATAGGGACTCGTTAGTGTATCCTAACCTACATTCCCATAACCCTTTTTAATGTAGTCAATAAACCTATGTTTGACCTCTGGCTATCCGTTTTCTAGTAAATACTATTTTCAACAGTAGGCAGTAGTTGGTACTTTCAAAAGTAGAGATAAACTCCAATTCACGACCGATGTGGCGCGGTGGGTTTGCGATGCAGGAGGTGGCGGTTTGATTCCCGCCTTGGGAGAAATGTTGGTGCGATCTACAAATATTTGTTAAGGGATGGTGGATCTTTTCTATGTACAGAGAGCAGCATTAGTTGGTAACCCCTCACAGAATATGTAATAGTGCCATTCAGTAGCAAGCAGGTTCAAATCCTTGAAAATAAAAATATTGATTTTAGTTACAAATTTCTCGTTACAAGTTTCTTGTTTTGTTTTAATATAAATTTTACTCAATTATAAAAAAATCAACAATACCTATTTATTATGAAGTTAAAGATAACAAGGTTTTACTAAAAAGAGACTTACTGTTATTCCAAGCTGATGAGCAATCTTCTTATTACTCATTTGCTCTTCGAAAATAACCGGGATCTAACTTCTCAGAAAATTACTGATATGCACCATTTCCTTCGATATTCTTCAATTCTTTAACAATTAAAACCACCAAGTAAACACTCGAATTGAGAATGGCAGTAACCTTTTCTTTGTTCACCAAAATCGTATTTAGATCTACCTACCCTATCTTTTTTTCTTATCCAGATATCGTAAATAAAATCCGCTGCCGAACATTAATAACACAAAATTACGAGCTTTCGATAACTAGTTCATTGGCTTAGTTGGTTAGTGTAATTGTTACATGTCATGCGATTGGATGCCCTATTCGTTGAAAACAGATCACGTGATATATCAAAGGGATATGTCAAACCCATACATTTTTGGACTTATCTACTATCGCTTTCGCTAACTGATTGTTACATTGTCTAGGCCAGGTTCGATCCCCACTTGGAGATACAATTTTTGTTTCTTAGAATTAGAGTAACAGATTTGGAAATCGGTCGGACGACAAATTATGTAAGCTTTAGCTATTTGAGGGGTTACCAATTAATGCTTCCTTGTGTACATACATATGTTATGTATAATAAAAAAAAATTGTTTGTAAAGTATTGTATTAAGTACCTTTATACCTGTCATCTAGTACCCATAAAACAAGATCTGCTTAGCTTGGCGCTAGATGATGGTGGATTGTCCAGCATTATTTATTTACCGTGTATGCATTTTTGCTTTTGCTCCTAATAAAATATTCAAACAAGTACATTATGATATGAGTGTTATAAAATCAAAAATATATTTTCGTGTTTATTAGATATCACGAATTCTTAATAAGTTAGGTAAGTAGATCTAAAGACGTAGCAAAGTCAGCGTTTTAGTTTGAACATTGACACAACAAGCACAAAGTTTGTTTCTGCGAAATACAATTAGATTGATCAAAGCTAAATCTGTTAAATTTTGATTTGGTTATTACTTTATTAGGATAATAAATTTGTGCTGTTCTTATTTGACTTCAAAGCATTCAGTTGTTTCTTTGAGCTAAATAGTAAATTAGTTATTGTTGCCTTATCAAGCTGATGTTTAAGACTTTGCTTTGTAAAATCGCCTCAGGAGTCTGACCAATGAATAGTTATCTCTATCTATTACCGAATAGGTGGAATAAATAGTTATCTGCTTGGTTTTGTTGCCATCAGCGCAACGAAAAGCACACAAAGAAATTTTGAAGCTGCGTCTTGCTTTTTACAACATTTGCTGTCGTTCCATAAAAAATCTCAAGACGCAAGACGCTGATTTAAAATCGGGGCTTTGTAGTGTCGGCTTATATATGAGTCTCTGGAAATGTGGATAAGGGTATTTTTTAATGTATATGTAGGATTTGTACAGATGAGACTAGGCAGTTATTAGGCTTTGTGGCATAATAGGTAAAGCGCGATCACATACTGAGTTGCAGGAATATACCGTAAAAAGAAAACATACTTAAGGGGCCAACGGATGATGAACTCCCCACACAAACGGAATACCAAAATGATTTGTAAGTCGAGCATATTTCCACACAATTTTGGTATTTTTGTATTTAAATACTAATGTAGTATTTAAATATACTCCTAAGTAGTTTTTTGTCAAAAAAATATAATTAAAATACAGTAAAATTACTTTTGACATAGCTTATATTGTCAAGTTACAAACTAACAACACTTTGTCCGAAAGTATAAAATTTTTCAGTCATAATTTTATGTACTACGGAACACCGGAAAGCCTCGAATTAGAGTTTTGTGCAGCCATCGCCGGCCGGCCCCTTAAGTAAGTAATATAAATTGACTATCCGGAATCTTTTTAATCAGATTCGGAGCTTCATTTTGACAGCCGTAAAAATAATCAAGAAATAAAATACTAAAACTTCCTAAGCCAGAGCACGATGCGGAAAAGATAATTTAAAATCACAGTAGAGCGACATTGTATCGGCCGTCTGATTTACACCTTAGGGGAATAAAAAACTCCGCGCGCGTGAGATAAAAAGAGGAAAGAATGAAGACGATGATAAAAGCTGAAGAAGCTTATTTGATGGGGAGGATTCATTGGGTTAAATAAATTGCGCTCTCAGAGTTGGTGTAAAGTATAAGTATACGTTAAAATATTTAGGACAATCAAGAGATAATTGGGTTGTTACATTAAATCATCAATGAATACTGTAAGAGGTACTGGGATAAAAAGGTAACTCAAATAAGTTCACAACTGGTTTGTTAATTAAAGTTTCATTAATTTAAGTTAACAAGAATACGGAAAAAAAGATCGACGTTGATATCAATACGCAATATTTTATTACATTACATGTGTGTAAAAAGATCTTAAAATAATAAAAGTCCAACATAAACCCTACAGGGCACAGCAATCACTACAATATAGTATAAAACAAATTCGCTTTTTCTGTCCCTATGATCCCTATGTCCTTATGTCCCTTTGAATGCTTAAATCTTTAAAACTACACAACGGATTCTGATGCGGTTTTTTTAATAGATAGAGTGATTCAAGAGAAAGGTTTATATACTTATAATAAAACCGTGCGAAGCCTGGGCGGGTCGCTAGTATTATTATAAATTCTTAAAGCTTGGTGACTAATCAACTAACTAAAATTCTTCCTGATAATGAGCACAACATTTTATGTACAAATTCTGATTGGTTAAATAGTATAATGTCTTCAAGATAATGTCTTCAAAATAATATCTTCAAGATTTTCAGGGCAAAACTTTATTTGATGGTGAAAAAAGGAAATAAAACGGAATTTGAAAAACAACGCCTGCAATAACAAAGAGAATACTTTAATGTCTTCAATGCTTCATAGAAAATAAGGAACAATAAAATGCTCGAGGCATAGAACAATCCATAGGGAAAACAAAGGCGTTGCTGCAAACAAACGAAAAACAGCGTTTCACAAACAATGGTTCAATATTGCTTCGACGAAGTTTGGTTTATTTTAACTTTATGGAACTTCGGGAAACATTGAGAAATTATTATTGGGAGACTTCACAAAATAATCACTCTGGATAATCCTCACAACGTAATCTAGCTCCAAAGTAAACAAACAGTAAACAAAGCTGTAAACAAAACTTGTGGGTAGAAGGATGACTGATATAATCAACACATAATATTTGTTAACACAGAAAAATACTGTAAAAAATTAAAACTTATTTACAGTTTAAACAACTGAGCTTACTGCAGACTGGTGCAAATAACCTAGAGGAACCTCAAATCCATATGTATCAATACTAGTCGGAACTGTCCCAATCGAAAACAGTCGAGAGAGGTCCCGATTTATTAACTACATCATCATCAGCCTATATTAGTCCACTACTGGACATAGGCCTCCCCTAATGAGCGCCATAGCGCCATGTCTTCAGCTAATTACATACATACAAAGATATAATTTCTAAGTACAAATCACCCAGACCACCTGAAAAAATATCTGCAGATCGCAATCGAAACCTCAGCTTCCTGCATCGTAACCAGACCTTCGCCCACCGCGCCTCATCGGTCGTCGAATTGATAATTGTTATACTGTACTTTACATAGTTCAGTATGTATATACAAATTAGTTTAAAGTCACCATTGCTTACTTTAGAATGGCTTCTATTTGGTCTATCTGGTACCATCAAAATTGCCACTGCTACAATCAAAGCAGATACTGCTACAATCAGACGTGTATGTTTATTCATATTAATAAATAACTGAAACTGAAAGCATGTTCATGATACGTCGTAGTATCCTTACATAAAGTTACAGCTACGACGTAGCACCCCCACTGCTACTTCGTAGCATCTCTACATAAAGTTACAGCTACGACGTAGCACCCCCACTGCTTCGTCGTAGACATCTTAACGCTACGAAATTCACTACGGAGTGTAACCACTGACCTCAAAAAAGAAAAACATATCTGAAAATTTCAGGTTTAGATCGTTATGGTTAAAACAAGCGAGGTGGCGAAAGAGAGAAGGGGACAGTTCGGAGCGATTTGCGGATTCGACACATGAATGAATGAAATAAAAGCCAAAAATTAAAAAAAGTAAAAACTCATACACAAAAGTAGTAATAATAGTAAAAGTTTACACTAGAACTAAATTAACTTTTGCTCGGACGTATTAAGTGTCTGCAAAAGCTCGAATAGCACCTCATTTCTCCGAAAAAGCTCATTCGCTTTTAATATCACTCGTACAGAATCCACATGAAACATTTTACTTTGGTCATCTGTTTTGGGGATGAAATGTGAGACACATTTTATTTTCCTTGATTAATGAGATTTTTGGCCATGTTATTTTTAATTGACCACAATTGAATATAAAACAGATTGCCGTGTGGTGCCGGCTTAGATTGCCGTGTGGTGCCGGCTTAGAATTTGCACTACCCCAACTCTTCCCGCGGGTGTCGTAAAAGGCGACTAAGGGATATCCACCGGGGGGCGGGCAGCAGCGCTTCCTGTAGAACAATTCTACCACCGAACTGCGATCCCCAACCCGCATGCCCAGCGTGGGGATTATGGGCATTACTCCCATATGATGAGTGCCAATGAGGCGCTTTTCATGGGAAGACCTGCGTCCAGCAGTGGACCAGTAAAGGTTGTAGATGAATATAAAACGCTGGATGTCCAAGCAGCATTAGCTTGCTCCTACCTAGACAGAGATTCATCCTATGGTATATTTATACAATGGTGATACATTTATTTTCTCTCAAATTTGTGTGCTGTGTATCTTCTGTTGGTAGTTCCAATAAATAAAATAAAAGATATCATAAACAACTTAAACATTTTCCTACACAACATAATATATTTTTTGCACACTGAGAAAAGTATACAGGAACATACAACACAGAAACAAAGGAAAAAAAAATTATAAGTATTTTGTGGAATGATTAATAATATAGCAAGCTGGTTGAATTTCAAATTAAACGTTCTTTTCTTAAAACTATCCAATTCAACATTCGCAAAGCATTTTCCCTCTCCATTTAATAAAATCTGAATTTCTTCAAAGCTGTTTGAAATTCTTTGAGCTTACTACATTTAGCTAAATCACTTAGGTTAGAGAAAGATTTTAAAGTGGTCTGTTCTGCAATCGACTTTGTAAAGTATCCTCGTCATCATCATCATCAGCCCATATTAGTCCACTGCTGGACATAGGCCTCCCCTAATGAGCGCCATAGCGCCCTGTCTTCGGCTTGACGCATCCAGCATCTCCCAGCAGTCTTTCGCAGATCGTCATCCCACCTGGCCGGAGGGCGTCCTACACTACGTTTGCCAAGTCGCGGTCTCCACCCAAGAACACGTTTACCCCAACGGTTATCGGTTCCTCGCGAGATATGACCGGCCCACTGCCACTTCAGCTTGCTAATTCTTTGAGCTATGTTGATAATTTTGGTTCTCTGTCGGATGTATTCGTTACGAATCGTATTCTCCTATCCTCGTAGTAACCTGAATTTGTTAGGCGTTATACGATCACTATTTATTGTTTTGTATTGTAAGAGCCACATTATAGAAATTTAATTTTTTCTCGTAATTTTAAAGAACTTTAATCAAATTTCGTGAAGAAGTAACAGTCCATCCAAGCTTTCACATTTTTAATACAGTGAGGTATTTAAAATTTACTTTTTGATAGATTTAATTTATTCAAAAAACTTTACATGAAAAAGCACTTCAATCTAGCTATTTTACTAAATTTAACTAATAAACTAATTAGAGAACTTTATTGAGTAAATAAATATTCAAAGTAACATTTGAAGGTGATTAATATTTCATACATAATGTATTTAGTTTTTAAGACATGGACTGTCTTTAGTTGAATAGAATAAGGCTGTGTGTCGAAATAGTTAAACGAACATGGTATCTCGGAAAATATACAATTAAGGCGCAAACAGGAGCTAAACTAGCGCCACCACGTTATTTCGTTATTTTAAGAGATACGGAAACAGAGTTTGGTGGCCTCAAAGAGAAATTTCGTATCTGTTTCTAAACTAGACAAAATAAAACTACTAAGAATACATTAAAAAACATATGATAGGAATATAACAAACTGGAGTGTGAATTTTGGAAATTCCTCTGTTTAATGTATGATATACAATAAGTGGTGGCGTGAGTTTAGTTTCTATTTGCACCTTAAGTAGTTTAGTTATATACGTGCAGTACCTAGGTAATATCTGTGTTTTGAAGCCATTATATAAAATTGTGTATGTAGTTCCATCTTTTCAGTGAAATATCGTTTTTCGAGGTGACGTACCGACAGACATACAGACTACGTGATACGTATGCTTAGGTATAATACTCTATTCGGACTACTTTGAACTACGAAAACACAACCAAAATAATATTTTTGAGATAGCTTAAGCAAAAAGCAGTCGGCAAACCTTAGTTTTAGTTCATAAAACAACAAAATAAACTTTAAAATTCTTTATAATACCTAATTAATTTTTTTATCTATTAGCACAATAAAATTAAATAGTTGCCGCCATGTTAAATAAATTAGTCTGATATAAATACCTAAACGCGCATTAGTTAACACAGCCAACTGATGTCCGACCAATAATGGCTTTTTTGTCAAATTAAGTACGAACAGAATTGTAATATTTTGTCACTATTCTATTCTATTTCAATCAATTAATGATTTTTTTGAGTTATTTTTGTGCTTTATTAGCATATTTTTATTCGCCAGTATATAGCACAATAGAAAAGAAAACACTTCAAAAAGTGTTGTAAAAATGAAACATTGATTCCGATTCACCCTGTTGAATACGTAACCCTAAATAAACTATTACATTATTTTCCCAATAACTTGGTGGAGATAGAATACTGATTCATTATTTCCCCTCAAGCCGAGACGGTGCCTAATGAAATCAATAACGGTATCGTAAACCAACGGAGCGCCCTAACGAGCCGTCAGTATATTCTGATGCCTTAGAACAAAGAAATGTTATTCATTTCAATTTATAGAGAAGCATTTTAGTTTTGTTATTATTTTCCAGGTAAACTTTAGGGAGAGCTTTTCCAAGCCAGTAGGCATAAACTTTTTTTTATCCTGTATAGCCTTTGTTTTGAAATCAAAACAAAATATATCCTTTACCTAGCCAATAATTATGGTTGTTATTCTAAATCTTAGCCCAGGTTGTATCAATTACAGAAGCTATAATTAAAATATAGAATTCCACATCATTATCATCAAAAACTTATACTACTACCACAGCTAGACAATGACCTCCCCTAATGAGCACCATAGTAAATTAGAAGTAAACAATAATAATTATTAAGCTTTAAACAGCATCGGATTTAACGAAAACATCACTAAAACATTTACTTTTAGTAAATTGTAACAAATGTTATTTCTCATGAAAATTATAGAAAGACTAACTATAAAATTATTAATTTCTTATTCATAAATTAAATTACCACTATATCATTTCATATATGAAATAATGATTCAATTTTTTTTATTAATAAAGCAATTTACTTTAGATCTTTACGGTACGCTTAATAAATATTTTATTTTTATTTTGGTTGATAAAAAATCGTAACAATGTTTACAAACCGCGGAAGTTTATAAATGTAATTTCCTTTATAATTTCTAATCTCACCTTGATCTGTTTGAAAACTATAATAAAATTGAAACTATAATAAACTACTTTTCTTGCTAGAATAGCGCGCGTGCAAACATCAACCTGAATCTCTTGTTACAGTTTATTTCTATTCCAATAAAAAAGTAAACATCTGGTTTACCTTTGTACGTGTAGCTAGTAGTTTCTCATTTCAGTAAATAGAGTAGAAAATATTGTAGAAAATAAAATAAAGTATTTTCCTTTCAATACAAACTAATCCACCACCAATCAGCGTCTGCCGTCCTAGTTCTTTCGTAGCTCATTGCAGATCCCAATTAGTCCAGCTTCCAGTCGACAGACAAGTCGGCTCATTAGTCAGGTCACGTCTTCTAATCAACCCATCTACTAACTGAATAAGATAGCATATAGATCACTGTATCTTGGTAAAATTGAGTTATTTCGCATTCGTCATACTGTGTTGAGACTAAAGTAGTCCGAATAGGGAAAATCAAAGTTGCAGACTTCATTCCTGATAAGTCCCACTTTTTCAAGACTGAAATCCCTGCAAGGGATAAGACTGCTAACTGCAGGATACTAACTGTACTTCGTTAGTACGTAAAAGTAACCTTCTTGCGATAAAATACATTTATTTATTTTTTGCAATAGATTGCTCAGATTTTATTAAATCTGAGATCATAGATTTCTAATGAACTGATCCTCCTTCAGTACTTTGGGATCAAAGATCTGGGAATTGAGAATTTGCTTTGCAAAGCATTTTATTCTGTATTCGTTTATTCTGTATTCGTCCCGTTCAGATCGTCCCAAAGCACCAGGAGAGCATAACTTTCTGGGAAATAGCATCTCAACATATTGCAATTATATTACAAAGCAGTTCATCAACGCCAAATGCCCAAAATGTTTCCTCATCTTAACCCTTTGATAAAATGTTATTAGACGCCGTCGATATAGTAAGTCACTTTTTTTACACAAGTACCTAAATAACTAATCATTTTTGCTGCCAGACGCAATGCTCAAGTTGGATTATAAAATTAACGAACAACTTTAACTTCTTCGTAAGTTTATTAACTTTGCTGCAATGAACTACAAGACTACATAAATCTTTCAGAACAACTGAAAAGAGAAAATCAGAAATATCTCTTTGTTTTTAAATTAGTAGAATTTATTATTATGTTAGCACGTAACAACCTATATAGGAAATTAAGTTTATATACTTACTGAAACAAAAAGATAGCATGTTATAAGATGGATAACGAACATACTAGCTTACTTCATCCAACATCTGTCTTTCGCAGATCGTCATCCTTCCTGGCCGGAAGGCTGCCTACACAACGTTTGCTGAGTACCCACCGGACTCGTAGACCGACCGATACAAAAATTAAGTAGGTGGGTACCACAATTTTTTTTTTCTAATGTAACTGACTGTTTCATACTACCTCTATAGTTTCAAAGAAGTTGACAAAATTTGATATAAAATGTTTTGTATTTCAAATCTAACTACTATAACTTCTATTGTTTAAAATAAATTGCCAACAAGACAAGCCAATCTAGATAAAAAGTATACGTTTACAATTAGCGATTTTCCGACAGTAATTGCATGACTGCTTATTTTTCCGCTCCGAAATCATGCGTCCCACCGAAATCATTGTTGCGAATTCGCTACGACTACTCAGAGCGATGTCCGCTTCTTTCCAAAACGCAGCCTAAGCTAGACGAGGCGGATTAAGGTCGTGTCGAAATGTTCGCATGTCGGAACCAGCCTTAACTTCCAACAGGTTTACAAAGAGAAACGAACGTGTTCAACAGTTTTTTGTTGTTTTCCTTTAGCTGTTACTGAGTGTGCATTTTTTCGGTATTTCCTTCAGCGAAAATTTGTACAATGATGCACAACAATGCGCTTAAAATTAGAAAGGATTCTGTTTCAGTATTCTGTTTTCTATTTGACTTAAAAAAGGAAGTTTTTTCTCCGTCAATATTGTGG
This sequence comes from Eupithecia centaureata, assembly GCA_944547425.1. NCBI lineage: Eukaryota > Metazoa > Arthropoda > Insecta > Lepidoptera > Geometridae > Eupithecia > Eupithecia centaureata. The sequence continues at coordinate 10,765,870 of OX155682.1, read as the reverse complement.
GCCGATTGATGTTATTAGTCTTTTAGTTTTATCTAGAAAATGGTCTTGGTGGATATACTTATAGGAATTTGACGTAGGTTTTAAGATTTTATATGAAATATTTTTGTATTAGTTCTATAATGATGCAAAAGTTGTTTGATGATGTACATAGCTATTCATAATACGAAGAATTTTGCTGGAGTTAACTCACTTTATCCTTTTATGAAAAATTAAGGAGGCATACCTAGACACCGACGCAAATGAAACTTTTTGGAACCAATAATTTATTTCTCTCTGAAAGACTTTCTTTCACTAATGAGATCCTTCGTGATGAATTGAGACAAGGACCAATTCTTAATGCCCTTAAAATGGTGTAAATTGGATTCAACGACAAAGAAGAAAGACATGAATCTTAACATCCTTAGCTGTTTTTATTGTTGAAGGTCGAATATTTTAAAGGGACAAATATTTTTTATCTCTAAATATCACAAGTAGGTAACCCAAGCATTTATATGTAGTTGTTTTTACACTAAATTACTTTTGTATGGTAATAACACCTAACTTAACCCTGGAACCCTACACCTATTTGACCAAGCTGATTTTGCTACATGGGGTGCTGGAGAACCCCAAAGGATAACGCGTATATATTTTAAAATAAAAACTTTTTTTGTAACTATATTTTTTTATCTGTACATTTTAGGTCTTAGGATCACAATTCAACTTAAAAATCTAGCTATTCCAAATATTTTGAGCACTTTTGGCAAACCTTGATTTGATCTTCCGAGAAAATTGGAATTTCACACTTGTTGTAGTTGGTCTTAGACTTATGGTCTTTATTTTTTGAACAGAAACCTCAACTTCCCTAGGTGTGTTGTCCCATGGTAGCTCTTTGATTCTGCATAGGTTTTATTAGGATCCCGTAAATTATTTCTTTGGTATCCCTCCTCAAACCTTGCTTCTGGAGGCGTTCTTTCAAATGTTGGTTGATAAGATTATTTCCCAATGTCTTCAAATAAATGCGCCGAAATTTTATGTCTAGCTTATTATATGTCTTTGAACATTTAAAAAGATCCCATTTTATTGAAAAACCCATAAAATATGCTTATAGGCCAACATCTAATTACTAATGCTCTGCTAGCAGCCATCTACAAAGAAATTGGTCAAAATATTAGTAAATTCTAAAAACTATCATCGATAGTGTATTATTTGCATTTTTAAAGTACTTCATGATTCAACATAATTTAAAACAGTAAAACAATGACAGAATCATTAAAAATACATAGTATTAATAAATAAAAAATACTTACGATTTTCCTACACTGGGGTGCCAGGGCACCCCGCAACATACGTACACACGTCTACATTGTAAAGTTGTTGCCACGTTAGTGACCAATCAGTAACAGACGACTCCAAAGTAAAATACACGGGAGCATAAACCTTTCCGTTTAAAATGAAAAAAGTTATTTAAAATGTAAACACTGCTGGGGTGCTCCAGCACCCCTAGTAGGGTTCTAGGGTTAATAAGCCATTAGTATGGCAACTGTCACTGGGTGCGGCTGATTCCCACTGACGATAAAAATAAACTGCTATACTTACCTATTTCGATCTAGCATGAGTCACGCTGCATAAATATCAAATTGAAAGAGACTTAATGCGCAAAGAGGAGCTAAAGTGGCGCCACCATTTATTTCATCATATAATTTCGTTAAACAAAGGATTTCCAAAATTCACACGTACAGTTGAACCTATCATAAGCTTTTTTTGATGTATCTCTAGTGGTTTATTTTTGTCTATTTTAGGAAGAGATACGAAAACAGAGTGGCCTCCAAAGGCAACTTCGTATCTCTTCCTAAACTAACTAAAAATTGGATCAGCATCACGATGACACGACTATAAAGTCGTTTTTCCTAGCTGCTTAAAAGGATAAATTATGAAAAGGACGAGCAAACTGATGCTATGCCACCTTTTTATTTCAACTCACAAACTCCCTAGCTCCCTGATATTCACAATAGAAATTCCATTATCGAACCTTATCCTATCGCGAGGCGAAGAAATACGAGAATAACTGTAATTATATGCAGTATGACATGGAAAACCTCTCTCCGCGGATTGGTATGGCAATCCGATATAAAGTACCGTTATTAATAAAACAGTAACTATGAAACTACACTACAGCTCTTATGCAGCTACCTACATAAGTTATTCTATGTTACTTGGTAGCTGTAGTGAATGTCAATCAGTCCTTTGTAAACTGGTCCTTTGTACACGGGTAATGGATTACCGAATAGTGAAGTGTGACATATACTGTCCAAGTAGATACTCTAATCTATCATGAATTCCAGCCATCAACACGATGTAACGTTGGTATTTTTTATGTTTAGACATCCTAGAATGTTCTATGCCGAGGGCCCACTGTGTCTTCAATGTGTCCTGTAATAGGTTCCAATAGGTGTACAAAGCCATATGACATAGTGAATCTCTATTTATCTGCGACGAACTGCTGTCGAAATCTCGTAAAACTGCCTTAAAATGATCCAAAATATTAAATATAGTTTTATTATTATTATTTCAGTTTTACAGGATTATTAGTAATCTCTAGGGAATATTTTTTTATTACCACTTCAGAATAATTCTCTATACAAAAGCAAAAAATCGCCTAAATCGGATAAAAATTAGAGAATATATCTAATAGCAGACACCCCAATATCGTAACTTCAACCGAAAAACAGAAGGATTTTTCTTTGGGATCAAAATTGTTTGTAATTTTTTTGCATCAAGTTTTTTGCTATTTTAATAAATTGCGTAAACTCTAACTCCGAACTCATTTAATATCTTAAGGGCCGTTCTAATTACGTTAATAAATAAATAAATAAAATGAATAAATCTTTTGTGTGTCATTCCTAAAATCAGCATGTAGAAAATATCAGCTAATCATCAAACTTATTGAACATGCCTATGGCTGTATGAGCTGAACAGATTTGAAATGCTAAGGATGTTTCCATTGCTCTACGTGGAAACATCCCTAGCATTTCAAATCTGTACAGATCATTCAAGAGGCTCATTCAATATTATTGCAGGCTGGTATTGGTACGAGCAGGTATGTACTGTCGCGCCGTCAACAATAGACCAGAAACCACTCATTTTTCAGTCCAGTTCTAGCGGGCATTCATATAAAATTGAAATCATTCAGGCATCAAAACGTTTTATTTTGAAATGAAAGGCTTAGTAGAGTGAACAAACGAATTCCATTTACAATGAAAAAGCGAAGGCTTCAAAATGCAATCAATTTTGGTCTGTAAATAAATAGACTGTTGATTTAAATATTGGAATTTGATTTAGAGAATTGATGTTTGCTGAATCAATTTATCTGTGAAATAATATTATTTTTGGCAGTAGTGTGATTGCGAAAAACGTGAGGTTAATGTTGCGATGTAATAAATAAATAGCAACTTTGTTAGGGTTCCATCCCAGCCTTACAAGTCTTTAGGTTTTTCTTATTTGATAATAATTAATCGTTTAAATAAATAATTAGTGTTTTGACTTGGCTATAAGTGCTTATTTTGTAAGCCTAAACAAATAAAGTTGTTTTGAATGCATTCGCTTGCTTTTATTTATTTTCGTTGTTACAATTACAATTACAACAAGCCTGTTGTGTCCCACTGCTGGGCAAAGGCCTCCCCCTGGTCCCTCCACGCATCTCGATCCTGAGCCAGCTGTACCCAAGCTTTGTCGTAGGCGTCCAGTTCGTCACGCCATCGCTTCCTCGGTCTGCCGCGGCGCCTTACGCTGTTGGGGCTCCACTGGGTTGTTATCTTGGCCCACAAGTCTTCAGACATGCGGCAGACATGACCAGCCCAGCTCCATTGTATCACACAAAAAAATTAGAAGTTCCAAAAGTCTCTATTTGAATTCTCCTTACCGCTAAGCAAAGAATAGCTGACTCGTATTTATTTGAAGTGAGTCGCCAGAATTATTAATTTTCAGCGTTTCACGAGACTTGGTTAATAAATTTCTCAAATAACACGCAGGTTTGTTTTTGTACGTTGATTTAAAGCTTGAATATGAAATTGTTTAATTAGGTTTTATGTAATTGGCTCTAAACCCGTCAGTTGAATTCCACAGCTTTTCTGAAAGAAAATAATTTTTGATGCTTGATTGGACCATAGAGATCCGGTTGATTAACAGCATGTTTTAGAGTTATTCTTACTAGTGCTTATTTTATTGATTTCAACTACATTGATGAAGTTGTTATTTTTGCTTTAAAGAAATAGGACAATCAATCCACATCTAAATCAACGTTCAATTTTGCGACCCCTAGTAATAGTTGTACATTGGTTTAGGATTAAGTGGGGAAAAGTTTTCGTTTTCGTAAACTTTGGCAGCTCATCTACGGAATAAAGAAAATAATTTTGTTTTTTTTATAATAGTAGAAGAGATAAATGCTCATGCAACAAAAATGTTTGCTTCATACGAATATCAGTTTTTGAAAGGTCTTGAGAGATTTTAACTTTCCACTTTCCACGGAATATTGTCTTTGTCTCTTTCTATTTTTTATTTGAAATTTTATTTTATTATTTGTAAGTGATACGCCACCGTCTATACATGTACAACTGTTTCGTGTTCATCCCAAGGTTGCCAGGAAGAGATCTCTCTTAGCGATAAGGCCGCCCCTTGTGTAACTTTGTTATCTCTCTTTCCCTGTTTTTTTTTATGAATAAAGTGTATTTTACTGTATAAAGTAAGCCCATGCGGGACTCACTGAGCTAATAAATAATATTATGACATGGGGCTGAAAATAAATTGTTCACACCAAGAGACTGGCAATGTCACGAGTCTGTGCTACGGCGCTACGAAGACAACTCAATTACGTGTCTATACTTGTGACGCCCTAGGACATTGACGAGGCACTATGAGACAGGCTAAGTTAACTTACAGTTATAACATTTTCGAACGATGTGAAGGGCCCTTTGTCTCAAGTGTGATGCTGGGAATAAAAACGTGAAGCGTTGGGAACAGCCGCATCTCTGAAACGTTGGGAATAACCCGAAGAGAAATAAGTAGAAGAAACAGCTTGAGTAAGAAGGTTGGTAATAATCATGTTTGTTTGTTATATAAGAGTGCAAAGTTGCTTTTTACCGCGCTAGTGTAGCAAGTGATTTAAAATTAGAATTCTGAGCGTTAGCGAGGGAATCAAAAGAGCACGAGGTAAAAAATCTTTGCAATCGAGTGAAACACGTAACTTTTCATCCCACCTCAGCGAGGAAATGACTCTATATAAAAAACATTTATAATCACAAGATACTTTTATTTCAGCCTAGGTATTAAATCAAAACATAGTAGGTAACTACAAACGCAGAATAAGCCAATAAAATTAAATAAAACACGCTAAAACAGACTGAAAATAAATGGGAAAATGAATCGAAAGAAAATTATCTTGCATTCGCATCACGGAGGGGCTTTTATCCGATAAGAACAGGAAATAAACAATTTCTTCCTGTATAGAATGTTTGCGAGACGCAGACTGGAGGATGGCACCGCATAAATCTTTACAGATGAGCATGGACACGTGGGGGGACACGGTCCTGGATTTGATGACCAGTCAATATGAATCAATATGCGCAGAACACACATACAGCTGAACGTGTCTCACTTAACAAGGGAGGTAGTTTCCTCACAAAGAAGATGTTCAAAATACACATCATATGGAAATTAGAAACCAGTAATTTTCTTTGGTTAACAAAATAAACACTTAAAAAGTCAAATTAAAAAATATAAATAATTTTCAAAATAATTTAAGAAAAAGGTGTAACTTAATTGATTTTTATTTTTTGTCCTCTTGTGGAAGAACAACAGAGATAGTGCTGTGCCACCCATGGTATTTTTCTTTTAATAGGGCCGAAAGGCGATGCCGTTATGTTATTTTTATTTTTTAGGTTAATAAATAAACAGACGCCACCTAGCTTCCCCTAGCTTTCACACTTCCAGAACTACAGCAATCAAATAAGAAGGAAATTAATTAACTATTCTGCACAAAACTGCGATAAGGCCGCCAATTCCATTGCTTATCTCAGTTAGAATATTTAAATATGTATTTCCTGTTTTATAAGTGATGCAATAAAAGTATTATCTATCTATCTATCTAAAACTGTTACGTATACCTACTGGCTGATGGCGGATGGCGCCGCATAAATCTTTACAGGTGGGCACAAACACGGGGGGAGTCTGTGATATGGTGATCACGTAGAGACAGAAACAATGATTGATGACCCACCGTTTGCGCACCAAAATGAGAGTTGAAAACAATTTAAATCTTTCCGCATGCCTGGAGATATCACAAGATTAGATCAATTTTTGGTCACTGAGACATAAACAAAAAAAGTATGTATTAGTGTACATTTATTTATTTACAGGAATTTTATTTATTTTATATGGCCGAAAGTCCACATCGACAAGCATTATTTTAGAATTTGTTGGAAATTCTGTCTTAATGTTGGCCAAAACCGTATTATTTAACGAGCCCATACTAACAAATTTCAAATACAAGACCTCTATAACAGTAACCTACATAAAGTATTTGACAATCTGTCAGAATTACTAACGACATTTTGATACTTCGAGTAGTACACAAATTAATGACCGCCACTGTGCGCATTACTTGTGTGAATGTGTTCCCATTTATTTGATATACAGAAACCTTTCTGCCTATGTGTGCGTCTGTAAAGTAGAATTCAAGTAGTTCCTCGAGACTCGAGTACTTCAAACTAAGAGGATTACGTAATTTATCGAAGGAAAGGTGTTAATATCTGGTTATACCATAGAAGTAGGAATAATTTGGTACTAGAAGTCGCATACTAGCGTAACCTTGCCGTCGCAAAGATGACTAATGAGTCACCAAAGCGCATTTTGATCTTTAGTATTGTGTCGAACGGCGGACGAGAATGAACGTGTAAAATGGTGTGTTGCAGCATAACCAACTGTGAAAATGCTTCCACAACTTGCAATTACAAAATTAAGGGGATAAAATTTCATCGGCAAGTCAGTTTTTAAAATATTTTAGCTGTTTTTAAATAAAATTATCAGAGAGTAATTATTTTCTATGAGAATCATAGTTAATTCCGTTTATCGTCATTTTGCACACCATTTCTGTAATAGTTCATCAACATTTGGAGCGATACAAGCGCACGTAGTAATGTAATGTGATAATTACGATATCGTCTTGCTCGCATGGTAGGGCCGCTCGTGATGGTCGTAAGCTAGAGATGTGTGCTTTTTTCAATGTATTTGTAAGTTCACAGACAACCGTTTGTGCCAATGAGCACCAATCACGGTGCATTATTCTTTGGGTGGCGCTGTTTATGTGTGCGTGTCTCTGCGTTTGAATAAACACGTATGTAGTAGTGACAGCATGGGTGGGAGGCCAGGTGGTGACAAGCGTTTTGTACGTAATCCAGGTGCTATAACATTTCTAGTACCATATTATTCTTACTTCTGTGGGTTATACCTACCTGTCGGTGTTGATGTTGGTCCTTCTAACTCTCATAAAGCTTAGAAAGGAAGACACACGAGATGCTTTTAAGCTGGTGGTGCGCAATCATGTTTCTTAAGAAGTGACGATGGCAAGAGGCCCGATGGCATGACACTAGTGCCATGGGTGTTGGGGAGGCCCATTGTGTGGGACGCTACATGCGTCGACACTCTTACGCCTTCCTATTTTCCAAGGACATCCACGTGGGCTGGTACGATGGCGGCAGATTTGGCTGAGGATCTCAAGAGGCCCAAATATGCAGGTCTCGACAGCACTTACTTATTTGCTCCCCTTGGAGTCGAGGTCCCCCAGGTCCACGGCGTACCGACGCTCTCCGGGTTTTTAAAAATATCTGAGCGTCTGGTCGATGCGAAACCGTGACCCGAGAGCTGGTGAGTATCTGGCTTAGCGTATCGTGGTAATGCAGCCAGTGTTTTGGGAACGCTTCGTTAAGCTCGGCTTTGTACATGTACTTTAAACTGTTAACTTTTGTGTATCATTTAATTGTGTATAGAAATATTTTACCATTATAATTATGAAGAGTATAACATCGGCTTACTGCAAGAAATCATTAACCGACAAAACCAAAAGTTTGGCAAAAGAAGTATTAAATTTTTATGACCTTAAGAGCCTATATCTTCAAAACTACGACAGTTATCAAAATAGTTTAAACACACCAATAGTATATAAAGAGATATGTAATTTTTTCAAAGTCATTGAAATCAGGACAAATTTAACCATTGCAATTTTTTTTTAAGTTAGAAGTTCTTCTGATAAAAAGTTTTAACTAAACTGGAGTTATTTGTTTTGAAAGAAGTCATTTAATGCAAATAGTATTTTTTTACCACTAATTATGTTTCTAAAACAGTAATTAAGTGTAAATAATGAATTCTTTAAAAAAATTAAAAAAATCAGTGTATACGTTACTCATTTTGATAGAAGTCATAACAAACCGTTTAATTTATTTAAGCGAAACCTATTCAAACGTTTGTGAACGTAAAGGCATTGTTAAAATGTTGATAAGTCACATAAATGGATGTATGATAGTAAAAATGACAAATTTGTTTGATGATCTTTTGTTAACATCTATTAATGTAAGTTAATGAATTTCATGAAACCAATTGTACCAAAAATGAAGTTATCGACTTTAATACCAAGCCATAACTTCTAAGTTTGAAAAGCTACAAATTAGTAAGTTTTACCAAAATGTAGAGCTCATCGAGACGAACTCTTTGGTGTATTTAACGCAGTTAGTGACTTCTTGCGACTAATGACTTCTAGCAATAAGCCGACGATAATGAATCCGTGATTCATAATTAGTCGTAGAAGCAATGAGCATTATTAATAACTTGCTACGAAGGTTTAAAATGCTACGACTCTACGCTACGATGCTACGGCATAATCATCTGCAATAAGATAGCTACGAAAGCATTTATTTTGATCGTGATTGTTTTTCAATCTTATTGAATAGAAAAGGTTTTGGGTGCATTGGGTATAGATAAATCCTTTTTGCTGTATATTTATCAGTCTCAAAAGGTTATTTTATTCAAATGAGATAAATCAGAAGCAATTTAATCTAGATTCCTAAGGAATGCAAATGGTTTACAGAAATAAGCTTTTTCGTATATTCAAATCAGAATAAAGGCATAAAAAATTAAGTAATCCGACCAAACGAAGATAAGCTCGGAGATCTTCGCAGAAAGTGACGAAGCGAAAACTTTCAACCGTCTGCTAATAAAGGTGATATTCCACTAGCTAGAACATTAAATACTTTATAAGCAAAGAAAATTATAATAAAGGACTAAGAAGACACCAATTAATTTTTCAATTGTAAATAGCAATAAGAAATTACTATTTACAGTTTTTTTTTTATTTCAGATCGTTGGTCAGGCTCATGTATTTTTTCATACCTATAGATATAAATATGATTTTTTTGTACTCACACAGTCTTAAGGCATTTTGAATAAATTATTTGTTTATTTATTTAACTGCAGACGGTTGCAAACAGTCTGGAGGTAGTTTAGCTGCCGACAAACTGCAACACAGTTTGGCAGAAACGATGTAAGGAAAATGTACTGTTTTTTTGAAAAATTAAATAATTAATTAATTAATTAATATTAAACAAAAAAAAAAAAAAAAACTCATCCGTAGCAATACCAGTCAGAAGCGTCCCCAAAACTTTTCTAAATAGGCAACAACCGTCCATCCCTTGCTTAGGCATAACTTTAGTAGTAAAATAATAAAATTTCATTTCTCGCATCTCGCAAAATTTTGAACTTCTCTAGTGCAATCGCACCCTAAATGCTTTATTAAAATATTGCGAAGGGTTTTTACGAGTTTAAAGGCCTTCAAGGGATTAAAAAGTCGTTAAAATCTTAACAAAAAGTCAACAACAAAATGTTTATTAATGCTTTTATGAAAGTCGAAGCTTTCTATAGAGAAATATCCTTTGTAGTTTGTGCTTTTATGTAAGTTTTTGGCATATTCACCATGATGGCCACCACCCCACGACAAGCCGTTGTAGATCCCTTGATATTACAAAAAAAATATGACGTTTCGTAAACCCCGCGTGCCATCACATAAATGATTGAGAAGGAACCAAAAAAAGAGACCTAAAAAATGTAAGAATAACTATAACAGAGGGGGCCGCGAAAAAACTGCTACGCGGGCCAAGTCGTGAGCACTTCTAGTTATTGATAAGAAATCAGAAATAAATATCTTTATTTCTTTAGGCTCACAAAATAAGCACTAAGACAAGTCAAATTTAATACTACGAAGGTCTACGTAATACGTGCTACGAAGGTCTAAGTAATACGTGCTACGAAGGTCTACGTGATAAGTGCTACGTGATAAGAATCACGAAGGTCTACGTGATAAGTGCTACGAAGGTCTACGTATACGTGCTACGAAGGTCTACGTGCTACGAAGGTCTAAATAATACGTGCTACAAAGGTCTACATAATACGTGCTACAAAGGTCTACGTGCTTCGAAGGTCTACGTGCTACGAAGGTCTAAGTAATACGTGCAACAAAGGTCTACATAATACGTGCTTCAAAGGTCTACGCGCTACGAAGGTCTACGTGATAAGTGCTACGTGCTACGAAGGTCTACGTATACGTGCCACGAAGGTCTACGTAATACGTGCTACGAAGGTCTACGTAATGCGTGCTACGAAGGTCTAAGTAATACTTGCTACGAAGGTAATACGTGCTACGAAGGTCTACGTATACGTGCTACGAAGGTCTACTTATACCTGCTACGTATTACGTAGACAAAGGTCTACGTGATAAGTGCTCGAAGGTCTACGTAATACGTGCTACGAATGTCTACATAATACGTGCTACGAAGGTCTACATGATAAGTGCTACGAAGGTCTACGTATACGTGCTACGAAGGTCTACGTGCTACGAAGGTCTAAGTAATACGTGCTACGAAGGTCTACATAATTCGTGCTACAAAGGTCTACAAGCTACGAAGGTCTAAGTAATACGTGCTACGAAGATCTACGTGCTACGAAGGTCTTAGTAATAAGTGCTACGAAGGTCTAAGTAATAAGTGCTACGAAGGTCTACGTTTACGTGCTACGAAGGTCTAAGTAATAAGTGCTACGAAGGTCTACATAAAACGTGATACAAAGGTCTACATGCTAGGAAGGTCTAAGTAATACGTGCTACGAAGGTCTACGTGCTACGAAGGTCTAAGTAATACGTGCTACGAAGGTCTACATAATACGTGCTACAAAGGTCTACGTGCTACGAAGGTCTACGTGATACGTGCTACGAAGGTCTACATAATACGTGCTACGAAGGTCTACGTAGAACGTGCTACGAAGGTCTACTTGATAGTGCTACGAAGGTAATACGTGCTACGAAGGTCTACGTATACGTGCTACGATGGTCTACGTGCTACGAAGGTCAACGTATACGTGCTACGAAGGTCTATGTAACACGTGCTACGAAGGTCTACGTAACACGTGCTACGAAGGTCTACCTTAAAATATATCGTTATGGGGAAGGAAAGGGAAAGGTGAGGGGATGGTGAGATATATCACAGAAAATAAAATAAAATAAACTTCGAAATGGCGAAATCTCGTATATGACTTAAAATCTCTATCTATACCTACTACTAATCTAGATAGTGCAGGAACAAAAAGTTCTCGGTAAGGTCTATTGAAAGCAAAACCGAGCACAGCTGGAGCAGAGACCATGTAAATGTCCATCCACCTACGCTTCATTCAATTCGAAATAGCTCAATCCCGTTCAGATGTACCGAACAGTCAAGCGATCGCTTTAGAGATTTCAATTCGCCTGCGACCAATCTGTTGATTTTATCAAAAGATTGACTGAAGACAGATTTATTGGTGGGGAAGGGCAATCTGATTACAGTGCACTTTCGATTCTTCCCTTTCATTTCCTTCAGCTTGGGATCAAGGAAAGGTCTGCGGTTCTGAACGCTTTTTGCACCGTCTGTGTGTCCTGGAGAGAAAGGGAGAGGGATATATTCTTAGTGTTTTTAGTAGAAACATTTACATATGCTGGATTTATTCCTAAAATAACACAGCAAGCTGCAATAATAGGTAACGGTCTAACAGGTTCAAAGCGCCGTAATTACTTTTTTTGGTTTGATTGAAATTTTAGTTTTATAAACCGCGTCTTCGTTGTTTATTACATTTTAAATAATTTTGAATTGTATATGTAGGTATCTAGCAAACTAAGTAAGCTAACCCAATTACAATAGGAATTGGCTTCAAACTATAAAGCTATGTATACTTGTATAGGTAGGTTAAGCTATATGACCCAGCTCTCGAGATCAGATCGAAGCGCATTTATAATTTACTTACACGGTAAAATAGGAAAGCACAAACTAATATTCTTAACGTAGATGCTGAATTTCTAACTAATAACGGTAGCTACCTACATTAAAGTAATGTTTTAATTAAGTATCCGGTAACGTTCACGGCTTCCCTCTACCGTTAGCGGTAAATAATTTAGACATCCAACGTGTTAACTAGATAAGGTTATCACTGCCCAGCATCCGACTTCCTTCAACACGGGAGACATGTTAATGTCTGTTTGAAATTTAGTCTAGGTAATTATTTATCTAAAGTAAACTATATAACGAAAATTACAATCAAGGAATATAAACAATTTAAATCTAGTGTACCTATTAAAACAATTGACCTAACTACAGTAAATAATAATTTTGTGCCTAGAAAAACATGACACTAATTCCTAAATACCTACATACACTTTCAATTTACCTACATAGCCAAGTAGATTCAGCCTAGCGCTGTAGAAGCGATCCTGAGGTGCTGATTTTCAATCTACAACTCTCGGGTAGATTGATATTTTTTATTCTAATCACACACAAATAGCACAGGAAAATTAACAAAAAACAAATCCCGGCCGCAAATAAGGGTTGCGAGCTGTTATAGATGATAAATGGTAATTTATAATACTTGCAGCCAAATTCTGATAGGCAACATGGTATATATGTATATTCTCCTTCTTACAAATAAACATAAAAATTTGGTTTTTAACAAAAAGCGGTGAGCGGGCTTATTCTGCAGTCGGATCTTAGACCATGAGACCTTGGTTTTGACATTACTGGAAATCGGCCCCAGGGCAAGTGTTAATCACCTACCTACCATCAACATCATCATCATGATAATTCTTTATTAGTCGACAGCTGGACAAATTAGTAGGCCTCCCCTAATGAGTGCCATAGCCAACAAAGCTGCTGGGCTAAAAGTAATAATATCTATAATTTGAACTGAATTCAAAAACAATTTACAAGTTCATAAAACCTGATCAATGGGCAACCTCACACAATGGGCACATAAAATTCGCAGAGAGCATTTCATCGGACAATGCGATTATTTACAACCGCGTGCTGCAATGTGTTAAGTTTGATACCCTAGTTTTCACACCATATGTAAATTTCCACATGTATATTTGGGAACAAACCTCACATTTGTTTTTTTCTTTCTCGTGGTAAGGGTGCCTGTCCATTGGAGCGGAGCGAGCTGGCGGAGCGGAGAAACGAGAAAATATTAACCAATAGGATTGCATGAAAAAGCGGAGCGGAGATTTCATGGCAATCCTATTGGTTAATATTTTTTCGTTTCTCCGCTCCGCCAGCTCGCTCCGCTCCAATGGACAGGTACCCTTAAGGTTTGTGTTTTGTGTAGAGAGATGATACTCAGGTTTATAAAATTTTTAGGAAGGTATGAAATAATAAAATGAAAAAAAAATGAAAAAATATTTATTCTTAAAAACACAATTCATGGACAGTTTACCTGCGGTCTCCGCACTAGGCAAAGCCTGTATCGCGGATACCAGTTATTTGAATTAACTAGTATGAAGTTTCGGACTACTTACATAGGTATTTTAAGAAAACAGGTAACAGTAAAATTAATACAGAACTACAAAACAAAGTGTAAAACTAGATAAGAAAATATTAATTGTAAAACTGCATGCACGATAAAATAAAAATCAAAATCAAAAGTTTCTAAAAGTAAAAAGTAGAGTTCAAAATACAATAATCAGCCTGTCTATAAATGTTTTACAAAGAAACAAAAACGGATAAATTACAATATAATAACAACCAGCATGAAATAGTAAAAGTAAAAGCCACCTTCAACGTAGTACTCGAAGTAAGTTTTCAGTTGAATCGTACGAGAGGGTTAGTAACCAGTTGTTTATAGAGCGTTTGGCTTCAAAAAGTGACTTACATTTAATATCACAATGCTTCGCAATATCGGTATATACCCATTGTTTTATATTTTCCTTTGTTAAGTAATAGTATTGTGCATTTACAGCGCAAAGTCCTTCACCAAATCCTTCTACGACTTAATTTGGCATGAAGAATAGAGATTTTTGTATTAAAGTTCATAAATGGCAAAGATCCAAGATCTTTGACAAAATGCCTTAGACAAATGCAGTAAAAGATAGTTGTAGGAACGAAGTCATAGGATCTTTGAATGACATACCTATAGACCATAGAGCATTTATAAGGCCTCTGTCATGATTGGAAACTAACCTGATAATACTTTTGATTGTTGAATGGGATCTACTTTTCTTCTATCTACTTTTTTTTAACTTTAATTTTATTGTGTAATAATACTCAACTTTATAACTCAAAACATGGCGTAGATCTTTTCCGGACAGGCGAGGCCGTAAATACAATGACAAGTCAAATAAAGCACGGTCTATTGGGCGCTCCACATTCACACGAGACGTTCACACAAGAATCTCAGGAGAATCTCAGCGAGAACTGTAGCGCGAACTTCTTTGGGTACACACTCTCACAAACTTCTCAAATAATTCTCGCCACAGTTCTCGCGCTCAATGACGATGACCCGCGCTACTAAGAAACATGCGAGTGTGGAGTCAATACACGTTCTCGCCTGTTCTCACGTTCTCGCGCTCCTTTGTCTCGCGCCAAAAAACCGACAAAAAGTGGAGAACAGCGCGAGAACAAGGCGAGAACGTGAGACGAATACGCGAATCGCTTCCACATTCACGCTTCTCGCCTGTTTCACGCGTTCTCACGAAGTTCTCGCGTGAATGTGGAGCGCCTATATGCCTGTGTAGCCCATGTAAAGCATCTGTCTGGTTAAACTATTTAAAAAAAGAACGCCTATTTTAATTCATAATAAGAGTATTCCAAATAAAAAGTAAAAGTTGATTCTACGTCTACCAAACAACGGAGGTGATATATCTTTGTATGCTCTGTGTACCAAACCCAAACCAGACCCATCGGCGTCGGTATATTGAAACAAAGCTTTATGAGTAAGGAGCTTTTTGAATAAGTACCTAATACTTTTCTCGTTTCAACTAGCTACATATGAAGATAGTCACTCTAGAGATGACTCATTTAGATTCCTTCTCTAAGTTTATTAAAGTGAATATAGTGTTATTTATAAGTGGTACTAACCAGTGGCTTCGATATAGAGAACGAGTAACTCAGCTAAGTGAATTCACTTATCCACTCCCGTCTACAAACTGCATGCACTTAGCCCCCGTAGCGCTTCGCCCTTTCACTTATTACGGGAAAATAGAGGAAAACAACACTGTTTTTGTTTTATTCTCTTTTAGTATCTTTAATATAAATAGACACTTTATTACTTGGGCTCTTGTGTTCCAAATGGACTAATAGTTTGACAAGCAAAATATTCAAAGGTGAGGCGGAAATGGAAGTTTTATTTGAATTCAAATGGAAAGTTCATCGATATTGATAACAGCTTGTTACAAAAAAGCTTTTTAGAACTTTAAAGTTATGATAGAGTTTAAATTTCGAGATCTTAAAACTACGTTGCTAAATTTAAAATTAAATTTAATGTAATTTTACTCGTCTTTTCGTGTTTACGTTAAGGTTTACATTGGTATTTTATCTGTCTCTAGTAAAATGAGCAAGCAGTAGCACAGATAGAAGTTTTCAACATTCAATCTCTTCTTTTGTCCTCAGTTCACCAACAAGTAGTAAATATACCGCAACTTAACCTTTCGGAGTGGCGCCTTTGTACTTGAACCTCCATTCTGTGTAGTACTTACTCAGCTTGTACTCAAGATGGCGCGGAGGGGTCTGAGTCAGTAATCTTGTTTCGCACAATGCTGTTTAGCGTTGAATATACTTAGGTTCACGCTTATAATTGGTTATTTGAATGCCAATAACTGTCGAGCAATAACTAATCATAATTTTGACATTACGTAAGGTAAGGGGTAAGGTTTTCTCACAACAAGCAGTTGTGAGAAAACCTTATACGCCAATAAGTACGTCACCAATTGATTAAATGGCCCAAAGTTGGCTTTCTATTTTTGACTCTTTTTTAAATAATTCTGGCAACATTATATAACCCCAAGCTAAGCAGAGCTCGTGTTATGGGTAGCAGATAACTAATATACCCAGTGGCGTAGCTATCATAGGGCAAGGCGGTGCAGTGCACCAGGGCCCCGAAGCTCCGAGGGGCCCAAAGAAAGGAGCCAACCATTTTTGATGCAAGATGTCTCTGACTACCGTTGTTATCTCCCAACTATTTTTTCAAAACAAGTGATTTCCAAAATTCTGGAAAATAATTTTTTCTCGTCTATAGATCTGTATATTTTTTTATATTTATACTAGCTAGATTTATCCTACTAGGAATAAGTTCAAAGCACTGTAGTATTGTTTTCCACTTTGTTTTCCACCTTTTTCTTATCTCTATCTATAAGTTTGAGGGTTGGTACGTGGAATGGGCCCGATTTCTTTTATGTACCTTTGCCTTTGTCCACCTTGCTACGCCACTGAATATACCTACCTACTTACTTAATAAATTAAACTGCATAGATACATTTTATTTGTTGCTTTTTATTTTTTTATAGATTTATGAAACAATCAAAACACCCTGAACAATATCTGCAGATCGCACAAATAATTGTCGGGAATCAAACACGCAACTTCTTGCATCGCAGATTAACCTTCGCCCGCTGCGCCACAGAATACGTCAGTTCAAAGGAGTCCACCATCAAATTCGATGCGCCACAAACTATTTAATATTACACTATGATCCTTATCTAGGTAGGGATGGTTTATTGATATACTCGCACCGCACCAAATTTCCGCCGCGCTGTGTACGAGTTTATTGTTTAGTCTTCATAATCTAGTATTCAATATTTTGCTTAGTAAATAAATTTCAAGAAGTCAGTAAAAAGGTTGTTGTACTTACCCCTTCTAGAACATTCTTTCGCCGACCTCTCAAATAGGTATAAGTGCTCCGGGCGCGGCAGACCTAACAAGATTTTTTCGCTCTAAACGGAATATTTAAATGACTCGACGTCTCTAGATTTGATGTTATGGAAACGAAGTTGAGATAGAGTTTAGCAGTGAGATGTGAATTTATGACTTCGATAAAATTTTAAATAAAATACTGAAAAGACGAGAATATTTCGAGGCGTTATTTTACTGCGCTATACGTCAGCTTCAACGGAATAAAATATTAAAAACGTCTTTAGGTATAATCCTTTGCGTTAGTTTTGAACTCTCAGATTCGAAATAACTAGCAGCGGCTTGTGACCTCATCCGCATATAACGCGGGAGACAGATTGCCGTTGTCCCTTTTTCAGCAAAATATCATAAAACGCTGAAACATGTGGGAACCTGCATGAAAAATTTGAATGGAACTAATTTAAATAAACATTAAATAAAGTTACAACTAACTAACGTTTCCATTCAAATTTAGTACTAACGGTTTCTAAAGTACAGAACATTTTTGTTTCACATTCAACCCCTGGGACCCCTTATCATGCGAATTTTCAATTTTCTTTTCTGAATACTATAAAATTATTTTCTACATACTAAGGAATAAAACATGCTAAGATTCTTGGACTAGCGGTTTAGGCTGTGCGTTGTTTTTCAGTCAGTCAGTTATTCCTTTATATTAGGTATTTAGTGAAATAATAATTATTTATATTCAAAACAAATGCGCTTTAGCTTTAAACACCCTTTTACCCTGACATGGCTTGTAAGTTTAGCTTCGCCCCCAAATGAAATGCCCTGACAGTGACATCAAGGCAGGGATAGCTGTAATTCTCTCTCGTGCATGAGGATAAAAAATACCCTGGATTCCAGTGATAGATGTCAGGATAATGCAAATCTCGGTAATTTATGGCCACACCACACGTTGTTTAGGTCAATGTGAACTCTCTGCAAGATACTTACTCTACATTTAATTTATAGCTATGCATCCCACTTGGTGAATTAATTCTTGTATTTTCATTCTTTTATTTATTTTTTTCATTCTTGTATTTTCATATGACAGCACAAGATTGACGAAGAAGCGACCTAACAGATATCGCAAAGCGGGTCTAAGCATTGAGGGCCCTAATAAATGTATCTTAGGAACCATAAAAAAGACCAGAAGAGCATTTTGATTCCTCATTATTTGACTATTTATTGTAGTGATAATCATAGTGTATATGCATAAGTACTTTTAAGCACATAAACTAAGTCTTTCCATTAATCAGAGACAACTTACTGTAGTGCATTTAACATTAATTATACACTTATCTTAGTATTTATGCTAGTAAATAAAAAAGAATTGAAGTAGACACTATTGACCGGCCTAAAGCTCTATCAAAAATAGCTGGAACTAATTAGATATACAAAATACGTATTGTGATTCAAAATTAAACCTACTTGTACCGATTCTACGTTTAATGAACAAGTAAAGCATCAAATTCATTATTTTGCGAAACATGAGTCACAGGGATATAAGATTGATAAGAACTTTTTAACTAGGTATATTGATAACGTCGGTTATTCAGTCATGTAACACTCCCAAAATATACGGACGTTCCCTGCGATTTTTCATAGCCGGGTGTCGTGTCAAGTATTATCATACCACTGAGAAGATTAATAGGTAAGTACCTACTGCGAATTCACACAAGCATTATTTTGTTGGCATTTTCTGACTGATGGATCACTGAATCCATATAAACGCGTTGATAGGGTAGCACAAAATTATTTGTAGCTTTTAGAGGAACACATATTTTAGGGACTGTAATGATGGGCGATGGTCCACCTAACACGCAGGAGGTTGCGGGTTCGATTCCCGCTTTGGAAAAAATGTTTGTACGATCTGCAAATATGTGTTCCGGGGTTTTAAGCGTTTAAAATAAAAAAACTTAAAATTATGTAATGCGTGTTAAATATTCCAGGCTTCTGAAAATTTTCTAATAATAAAAAATATCTATCTATGTAATGTATGATATAGGTACTTAATACTGACTACTATACTTTATACGCACCTAGCAAGCTCTGCTTCGCTTAGGGATAGATTTATTCATGCCCGACACTGGCTCTTAAATTTTTTCAAATTACCTAACTGGACATACAGTAGTGAGCAAAATAAAATAAATTTTACATAATTTATAAGTGAATTTACTAAATAATAATATATTTTTTTTTTTTTTTTAATTTATGATCAGTCAATAAATAACCCGCCCCTGACCATTCCCGGCGCAAAGGTGCCCATAATGCTTGCAGCATTACCTCGCTGAATAGCGATGGCAATCCTTTGCACCAAGAACGAACCGGAGCGGGAGTCACCTGTCACATCATTAAGTTTTCGGCCTAATTCTCCCAGCAAACACTTCGCATCCACACTCCAACTGCCCAAAGTCTCCACGGCTATAGGTACAAAATGGTAAAGCTGCTCCAAGGAAGCATACTTGAGCCTTTTTTTTGAGCAGGCGTCTTCAGCAGCAGCAGATGCAGAGTGCATGGTGCGACTCAGGTGACTGGCGGCGACAGTGTTGACGCAAGTTGCGTCCCAGATCAGACACTTTCCATTCTTCCAAGGCACCAGAGTCAACCCATCTGGCCTCTTTCCGTCTGACCTGCTGAGACCTGGAGGCTCAAGCATGCAGGGGACAATAATAATATTAAATTTGACTTATTTCCATTTAACTACCTAACTCATTTTCAGGCACTAGGAGAAAACGTTAGGTTATCACTACAAAGTATAAAACAAAGTCGCTTTCTCTGTCTCTGTATGCTTAAATCTTTAAAACTACGCTACGATTTTGATGCAGTATTTTTTAATAGATAGAGTGATTCAAGAGGAAGGCTTATACGTTTAATAAAACCGTGCAAAGCCGGGGCGGGTCGCTAGTATATTATAAAAAGAACAGGACTGGTTTTCACAAGGTTTTTCTGGATATGATCTGACTGATGTTATATAATGTGTTTTTTTAAGTGGTCTCAGTATGGGGCATTACTAAAGCCAGTTAAAAAACACTGTATTTCAAACTCAAGACCAAAACATGAACACTGGATTTTTGTATTGAAGGTTATTTAATAACTTTATTTCTTGAGTTTAATAAATCCTTTTATGTAGATAGACTACCAACCGTGTATATACATAAAAGCACGTAATAAGTTCAAGAAATAAAGTTCCTACCGGTAGAAACGTTTTTGGTCCAAATAAACCCTTATCTATTAACTCTAGCTGCTTTCCATAATCAACTTATTCCCTACCCTGTTTCTCACCATATTTAATTCCTAGAATAATGAAAAGCTTTGGTTATGTTTATTATGCAAATTTCCACCACAATCTGCAGGCGAGGAGGGAGGCCTACTGTAATTATTGAATAAACGAAAATTCGCGGTTCGTTTCGTTCGACAAGTCTTAGTACTCTAATCGAACGAAAACTGAAACTTTGACACGTATTCGGTTATATAAACATAGTAGCTAGAGATGATGATGATGCCTGATTGAAGTCTGATTGTAAGTATGACACTGAAAATTCGATATTCTTTAGATAAATATCGTTTTCGATAAAATGGATTATATCTAGTAGGTAAGATCCTTGTATGATGATTTGTGCTTAATTCAGTCATAAATTTGGCGATACTGCAACGCGTAATTAGTAGCACACTCCCGTACTGTGGAAAGGTTCTCGATTTCCTACAATTTTAGGAATGTTATTTAATTTCTTCGATACGAAAACGGTAAACGAGAATAATTATTTCGTTTCCATCCGTAGGTACTCTGTAATTGCGCAAGGGACGAAGTAGAGTTTCGTTGAAGGCAATTAATATCTTTCAGCCTAATGGGATGTTCATTTGGACCTTTCTGTGGACATGGGTTTTTACCATGTGTACCTAACGCTTGGCTTTTGAACCTTGTTGTGACAACGGCCCTAATTTACAAATCTAATTTGACTTCCTATAGCTGTTATTTTGAGATCTTACGTTGTTTTGTCCCCCAAGTGCTTAACAAAACACATATACTACACAAACATGTTTTGTATTATACAAAACATGATTATCATGGTAATAAAGATTATTTGCATTCCCTGATGAACGTTTGATTTTTTTTTCTATAGTAAGTAAATGATTGTAGGTAGAATCTTACTTGTTATTGAGAAAATAGGATTGATTTTGTGCTTGAGTCCTGCTATGTACAAAACTTTTTGCGATAATATTTAACTTCTTAAGCACAACAACTTAAGCACACAACTGTTTCCAATTTATTTTTACTTTTTAAACTTTCATCAAAAGCTTGAACCAGATACATTTATCTAAAAACTTTTAGCAGTTTTCCAGCTTAGAAAAATATTATGTCGTGATTGTCAATCGTCTGGATTTCGAATTTGATTGTCTTCAGAAACGGTTTCAATGCTCACAATTATATCCATCAGCAGAAAAGGGCACTACGAAGATAAGCAACTGGTGGTTTGTGTAGACGCAGTTCAACCGACACTGCTGCAACGCCTGCAATTTAACATAATCGAAAAATTTAAACCTCGCTTTGCTAGTTTCTATTGAGAGTCACGGGCCGCCGCCATGACACTGATTTTAATGGTTTGGACTTTATTGGATTTGAAAGTATCATACCTACAGTTTAAAAATTTATGTAGGTCTTTTACCTACATTAAAATCATGGGTTCATGATTATGATCTTATTTTACTAGTACAAGTAATAACTACTGTTTATTTGAGTTTCTTCAGTCGCCTTTCAACCTTAACCTAGTTAAACTAAAGGGTGATAAGTTGATATGTATTTTTCGCTTATGTTCACGATCGCTGCAACGCGATGGAAACGTACGGGGCAAAACACAAAGTTCGTGATAAATACCGCATAAATAATAGTAATTATGTTACACCCTTTAAACCCTACAGTATAGGCTTTATGATAGGTAATCTAAAATCCCCATCGTCCTCATAACACGAGCGTCAAGTTACATACTGACACATTCATTATGGCTGCTCTTGCCTCTTGCTATTCTTACAACGTCCATCCTCGTGTTGATAAGTAGGTCAACGTTACCAGCAGGCCCTTTATGTCTTACGACACGACGACACAAAATAGGATAAGTAGCAATATTAGCTCCTAAGAACTTACAAGTATGTCGATAAAGTTATCGTCTCTTTCCATACATTTATCAGTCATCCAGTAGGTACTAGTAGGTAGGTACTCATAACACAAGATCTGCTTAGCTTGGGGCTAGATGATGCTGTGTGAATTGGCCAGCATTTTTTCTTAATATTATTAGTTATTTGGCACCTTGCAGCGCCCCTGCCGCGTAAAAAGAACTATTTATCGTATTTTGACAAAGCTGTTTCAGACGAACTCGATTATAGATTATGAGAGATTTGATGAAGGTTATAATTTTCACAGAATATTGTAATTGTCTCGTTCTATTTTTGTACGTGTAGGCAAGATAAAAGTTAAACTGTACCTAGTTAATCTCGAGTTTTTCTCGAGATTCTCTTGTTTAATATTTTTTTCAGCCCTTAATTTATGAACTTACTGTACTTAGATTTCAAAATGACTTGACACTACTCCCTTGGTAGAGTACTCGAACCAAAGTATAGAAAAAAACCTTTAAACTGAGCATATTAACTAGCCTTAAATATCAAAAAGATTAAAACTTACTGAAGTTTTAATCAATTTTAGTGTCCATTTGCCATTTTTTGTAGAGTAAACTGTTACTCTACAAAAAATGACAAATTGACACTGCCTTATGTTATAAAAGGGGGCTTACACAAACTAACACGGTATTGAGTAATGCGCGAGGGATAAAATTGATAGCATTAGGGAAAACAAAGCCGAACAGCTCAATAGCACTTTTATTAATGTGATACACTATCACCCCTTCCCGTAAACATGGTGAAACACTGATAAGAAGAGAAAAACGTGTTGTTTTTTCTCTAAGATGTAAGTAATGCGATATACTAGGATATGACGTGTGGTAATACGAAATGTGAGATATTTATTGATGTTTTTAGTCTGTTAGGTAAATATGTAGGTATTATCTTGAAAGAAATAGCTTTTGAACCAACATCAAAAGTGAGGAGGATTTCAATTCGACTGTACTTTATGTTTTGTTTGTGTCCTCAGAGTTTTTTTAAGGTAAACTGATTATGATGATAATTTTTTGAAGCTAGTGCATCTCATGTAGGTACTTAGTTCAAAATATATTGTTTAAAATTGGTAGTTTTTGAGTCCATTGCATACGGTGCCTTTGGGTACGGAACCCTAAAAAAGAGCATGCAAGTCTCGTTTCTCTCTTTCAAAATGCAGATAAAACAGATATAAGAGGGTGCCACGGATGACTTCCTTAAAAGCATCGTTTATCAAACCGAAGTGCACTATTCCGGTATAGCGCGCGTAGACGGAAAGTTTCACATTTGCTTGAATAATTCAAGCTGTGAATTAGCAAAAAACTTTCCATGGAATAAATTCCATAAGAAATACCTATTGTATTTTCAGCTTACACGCTGAACGTATTTTAAAACTAGCTTGAAGGCAACTAGAGTAATAATGAATATTTGTTTTGCTACCTTCATAGAGTATATGATTCGACAATTTTGTAAGTTTGGACGTAAGCAAAACATGTCCTCAATTTTTTTCCAATAATGAACATAAGGGGAAGCACCGGCTAAAGGCTGTGGATGATGATGACAATCCAAATACCTATAAGACAAACGTGTAAATCATAATCATATTAACCTATTTAGTCCTCAATTATTATTTAAATTTTAAATGATTATTACTTACCTACATTAAATCCTAAATTATTTAGGACTAAAAACTATTTAAACTACCTCTATAATGGTAATGCTCGACGATCCACACAGCATTTACCAGCTTCAAGCTAAACAGAGCTTTGGTTACAGGTACAAGATAAATGATCGTAGGAACAAACAAAAATTTGTCCCAATGCCGGAAAGGAAACTGCAACCTCCTGCGTCGCAGGCGGGCCTTCGCCATCGCGCCACAGTCGCAGATACTGGAGGCTTTTCGTCATCCAATTTAGCCGGAATGCGTCTGACACTACATACTAATACTAACGTATGTTCCTAGTATAAATGTATGAATATTTATTACTCTTTCACGCAAAAACTACTAAGCTGATCGGGCTAAAGTTTTGAATAGACGTAGAATAAGAATATAAGAGTAATAAACATTCATACATCCATACAAACTTTCAAGTTAAAAATATAAGAAAGGATTTTCGGATTGTGCTCTTTGTAGTGGTGATGTAACATTTCAACGCGAAACAGATTCCTTCCACGTCTATTTCAGGGGTAGTAAAGTGTTATTTTAATTACATTATATAGATAGTGATGCCAAACAGAAACGAACAGCTATTGTTATATGTGCCACAAAATACTATACGTCTTATCGTACTATGTTCGGCTCGATGTACCTACCTACTCAGTTTGATGTTCCAATTAATGTATCGTATGGCTCTATATTAAACCAAACAGTCATTGACAAAGGAGAGGAACAAATTATGTGACTGTAAAATGTAAGGAATAAATTAACACAAGAGAAATTAAAACCCCGTTTTATTTTCCACTGTTACTTTTTTGATTGTTGAAAAAATATGTGAATACAAAACTCTTTAAAATTACATTATTAAAATATGGTAAATTTACAAACTAATATCTATATTATTCTTATTCAAAAGCAATAAAGAAAAGTACTTACAAAGCAAACAAATCTTCGGAATTTGTCATATGTAAGTACCTAAATATACGCAGAAAAAAACATGAAAAAAACTGATTTTAACAAAAGGTTGGATCACTGAATTATTATTGGGTTGGATACAGTAATTTAGGTCCTATGAGTGCCATATCTTGGAAAAGTACAAGTAACTATTCAATAAACATGTCAACTGACAACGACATATCACAAATATTGGCGTGGAGAAACCGATTGTAGCCAGTTTGCACCCAACATTTTCAACGCCACTTTGTGGCAAGGGGCAATTCTGCGTTTTTCTTATTCACCGATTTGAATCATTTATGTTTGATTAGTGATATAAATTTTATAAAATATTTCAATATCTATTTACATTTCATAACTTATCTAACTAAAAATTTATCTCAGCGTCTTAGTCAAAGCGACGACGGGACCCGAGAGCTGGTGAGTATCGTGCGCAGTGCATCAGTCTTGACCACAGAAATAAGGCAAGTGCCTTATTATTATTATTATTTAACAGACAGGGGAGCCATATGCAGCCACTGTGTTGGGGACGCTTTTGATTGGTAGGATCGGTCAAGCTACCTCTATATTAATACCCAAGTTTTCCATAAGCTCAACCGTTTCAAATGTGAACACAAATTAAGTTACAATTACTTAATAATTCTTACATGGTTTTCTATGATAATAAAATCCCTTAATAAAGTATGCAAATGGTATCTTACAATTACAAATATTATCTACTTATAATTACATTAAATGTTTACAATAACATATTTACCGCCAAAATACTTAAATATCTTAATAAATTTAAGCCTATAGAAAAATGTTCTGGTTTTTTATTTTGAATTTCTAATTGGATTTGGTTCAAACAAACATCCCTGCAGTAGATTGGACGCAAAAATGCGCTGACTAGACATTTAACCTATCGAATAAGACCGTTTGGGTGCAGCATTTCGTCTCTTCCTACAAAACTTCCTCTTATACTTTCTTCTCGTATGAAACCCTTTTAATTTGTCACTGTTTGTGACCTTCTCCACAATATTCATCCATTTCTGGTCCATATCTTCTTGTGGCTTATCGTTTATGAGGATTATAGGGAGGAGGAAGCCATTGTGTTCTCTGTTGGAAGTTTTGTTGAAAGATGTGGAAATATCAGACCAGTGTTTCTCTTCTGGAGTGTTGAGACTGGAGCTTTCTTTGCTGGAGATTACAGAGATTTCCAAGTTCTGGGCTGACTCTGCGTTTAGGTCGTTATCTTCATTTTGCGAAGCCAGGGCTGCTTCCATATCCAGCAGCTGAAGCAAATAGAAAAAGAAATAAGCGAGATTTTAAGCCTGTCGGATATTTTGTATTTTGTGAAGGGGTCAATAGTTTCTTTATGTAGAGTACGAGGTTTAACGGGCTTCGTCGGAAATCAATATAAGTTATTATAATGTAAATTTTACAAAAGCTTTCATCCTCACAAAAGAAACTCAACGGTCTAGAGAACTCGAAAACAAATTTCTTTTGCCAGATGATTTTGAGTTATTCGCCACACCCAAACAAAGATCTCTGAATCTAGAATTCCACCATGAATGATGGTAAATGAAACCACGTGCCAAAACGTAGACCGCAAAGCCATTACCAGCGCTACCACGAAACGGTGGCATGTAAACAATTCGCCTAGAGTCTACAGACACGGCAAGTTAATTAACGAACTATATTTAGTAAGAGCAACATTGTCTATCACATCGTAAGTGTAAATAAAGTTCAAAGCCGCTTTCAAGGCCCGCAAATTGACTGATAGAAACAGAACAGATTGGATTTTCAAACATCGGAAACCGAAGTATTGGCTGGACTCGTACAAAGTTGTTTGAACTGTTTTTATTGTTTGTTAAAAGGTAAAAGCGACGTGAAAATTTGCTTCAGTTGTAAGAGTTCTCAAAATAAGGCAGCTTGGTCTTGCAGCTAGCTTAATGTCTTGTTTTATTATTTATTTATTTATCTAAACAAGAACCTACCTAACCCATCATCATTACTAATCATGACGAGAACTTCCTACTAGCCTTGCAGTAGATACTAATACAACCAAAGTAGATATTTAATAAGATCACAACGCACTATAATTTACATAACTATTCAACACAAAGTGGGAATAGACATAAAAATATAGACTGAAAACATATTGTGTTAGTGAGCTATTATAAGCAGTTTTCGAGACCCTTCATTTTGCGCGGAACCTAAAATAATCTTATCGAACTTCAAATAACCCATGTAAACCCAAACAACCTAAAACCCTAAAATCACATAGCCAACTTCTTAACCAAATTTATGTTGAACTCTGAGATTGAGGGTAAGGCAAATAAAGGATTCAAAACTAGTGAATAATCTAAAGAAGTAAAGTATCTTTACTTCTGTACTCCTTAATAATATTAATTACGTAAGTTTGTATGCATGGATGCTTGTTACTTTTTCATGCAAAAACTACTGTACGGATCAGGCTGAAATTTTGAAGATACGTAGTTCTAGCCCTGAAATAAAACTTAGGCTACTTTTCATCCCATAAAACAGTTCCCATGGGATAGATATAGCCTTGAAACGTTTCTATAGAAAAAACGCGTGCGAAGCCGCGGGCAGATACTAGTGAATAATCTAAAGAAGAAGTAAATTTGTAGTACTTACGTATACTAATTTGTGTAGCAGGTAGGTAAAGTTACTTTGCGAGCTTGTGAAATGTATAACAGTAGGTTGATCTTAAAATAGACTCAGTCCAAACACCCTTAAACACACCATAATTTTAAAAATAAGAATCATACATTACAATCTGAAATACATCAATTTACAATCTAAAATACCTAACACATAATTTTTATATCCATCAAAACATTTATAGTTTAATTTATAGCCTCTTAACTCTGACGAACCGCGGACTTAACATTGAGATAGTTTAGACAGAAAGCCGGTTTCAATCGCTTACCATACGAGTATTATAAAATCTGTGCTATAGGTATCGATCTATAAACATTTCCATAGTTTACCAGCAGAAATTCATTCATGTGGACACATCTATAAGATATATGCCTAGTCTACTAATAAGAAACATACAGTATTAAGCTTCCACGAGAACAATATTAATATATAATTCTTGAGAACAATATAGATATCCAAAAGTGAGATAATAAAAACAGATTCTGTGGTGGGAAGGACACGTTTTGGATTGTGAATGTATATACAGGTTTTTGCATTTTAGAGCCGGCGGCGGGAGCTCTGTGATCTATATGTGTGGTTATTTGTTTGTTTGAATAAAGTAATATTATAAAACATACGTGTTTCTTTATTTACATAAAGGTTTAGCTTTCCCATGTTTGGAGTGATTGTGCGAACCTGGGGTAATTTTTCTTCCATACCGTTTAATCTAAATAAATGAAACAGTAATGGAGATGCATCTTTACAAAAATTTACAAAAACTTTCACATTTATTATATACTAGTGACCCGCCCCGAATTCACACGGCTTTATTATACTTATAAACCTTCCTCTTGAATCACTCTATCTATTAAAAAAAAACGCATCAAAATCCATTGCGTAGTTTTAAAGATTTAAGCGTACAAAGGGACATAGGGACATAGGGACATGGGGACAGAGAAAGCGACTTTGTTTTATACTATGTAGTGAAGTAGGATACTTCGGGTTAAGGAGCTATTGTAAATATTCATAAAAATCAGAAAATTAAATCAGCGCTCAACCTGTATACTGCTTAGAAGCAGCCATGTTTTTTAAACCTTGCAAGATTGTAAAGTATTATAAACATCCTTAAATAAATAAACACGCCTATAAATCTCATTCATCACCAACGTAGACCTATAAAGTTTCATCATCATCATCATCATTATCAACCTATATTAGTCCACAGCTGGACATAGGCCTCCCCCAATGAGCACCATAGCGCCCTGTCTTCAGCTTGACGCATCCAGCATCTGCCAGCAGTCTTTCGCAGATCGTCATCCCACCTGGCCGGAGGGCGTCCTACACTACGTTTGCCGAGTCGCGGTCTCCACTCAAGAACACAAAAAGTTTCATACCTACACTGAAAACTAACTTGATTGAATTCAAACGTGTGCTTTTTATATTATTATATATAGTTTGAAGCCTATCCATATCAATTAATGCATGCTTGAACTACTGGATACATAAGTAGAACTATTGAACTACTGGATACTTAAGTAGACCTATTGAACTGCTGGATACATAAGTAGATCTATAACGTCTCATACCTACACATAAAACTAACTTGATTGAATTCAAACGTGTGCTTTTTATATTATTATATTTAGTTTGAAGCCTATCCATATCAAATTAATGCTTGAACTACTGGATATTTATAAGTTCAATACAGTCAATACATTCCTGAATTATCTATTCACCTACATGATTCTAGGTTCTAAAGCACTATCATTAAATAATTACTTATTCATGCTGGACAATCTACACAGCATCATCTAGCCCTAAGCTAAGCAGAGCTTGTGTCTTAGGTACTAAATGACTGATATAGGTACAATACATTACATTAATAAGTAGATATTATTACTGAACATAGAAAACCCTCTGAACTTCGGAACATATATTTGCAGGTCATACAAATATTTGACTCAAGACGGGAACCGAACCCCTTATTTCCTACGTAGCATGTGGAGTAGGAGTATTATGATTTATTATGTTCATTATTGCTGTAAGGAAGAGTATGATTTTTACATTTATTTACGTAGGTACTTAAAATTTAATAGAATGATGTTTCCTTATCGCCTACTAAATTATTACTGTTGCTGAAAGAGCAAAAACGAGGAAATTCTAAATAAATAATAAAGATCTCCAGTAAATCGCGCACCTCTCTTATAAATTGATATTTTGCGAACATTTAATTTTTGAAGTATTATCTTCTTACGAAACCAATTGATCTAAATGAAATGCTTTTATTTATAGGTTCAGTCTCTTGAATTGATTTCAAAACTAAAACAGATTTATTCTAGAAACGTCTTAAATTCTTAAAAATTTGGAAAGACCTATGTTTGTAGTTGACAAAACTTTCGTTTGACCTGAAGATTGAAGATGTATCAAGGTAATGAAATATTAGTTTTTGTAGAATAATTTGATAGGTCTGTCAAATGTTTTGACTTTCTGCATGTTGTGTCAAGTGACTGCATTTTTTGCTCCTTAAACTAAAAAAATATCCAGACCGTAGGGATTTGTTATCCAATAGTCTAGCCAAGTTTATTAAATATTTCCAAAAAGACAAAGACGCTGTCCATCCCGTTAATAGTTAAAAACTTTTTCATTTAAAATTTATTGTAATGCAACGAAAGTGTCTGGCATAAGTTGCCAGACCCTGCAAGATAAAGACAATTTTCTACCTATTTATCCACAATATTACGACATAACCAGGTTCTGCATTGTTTCTATGTATAATAAAATTATCTATCTATGTAATGTAATTTATTCAGTATATAAGTCATCTTGAACCCATAACACAAGCTCTGCTTCGCTTGGGGCTAGATGATGCTGTGTGGACTGTCCCGCATTATTTATTTATTGTAACTTATCGGTTCATAACCATAGAATGATAAGTCGATATTCCACGATATTCTCTCCATATCTAACTAATACCTAGGTACTCCACTTCTCAATGGAGTTAATAACTTCTGAAGCCAAGCACCAAGCTGTAGGTAAGATTAGGAGCAAACTTTAAAACAACATCTTGCTACTCATCTTGAACTTAATACTAGATTTAGTATTAAGTATTTGAAAGTCTCACACATGGTATAGGGTATCTTGATAAGTTTAAAGCTATTCGTGATTAGTTTAATTAACAGAAGCTTTGCTAGCTTAGCGAGCGATAATGTTGTTGCAAAAGTTCCAATAGACTAGATAAATTATCATCATCAGCATTTTATAAGTCCAATGCTAAAAATAGGCCTAGGTTCAAGGTTTTAAAAGATACAGATATCGTACAGCTATAGAATATGACAGAGACGTGACTATTTGACCCATAAAGTACATTGGTTTTCAAGTACATTGTTTTAGTTACCTACCTAAAGATGTGATGTCCGAATTTTAATTACTCTAATCTAAACTACATCAAAGCTTTTGATTTGCTCTATTATATATAAGCTTTATCAGAGAAATTCATCTTTCAAAATGTTGAGCATACCAAGAAACTTTACATTCAAACTATGCCTCGGTATATGTAGTATAACACCCGTGACTTTGTTCGTCTTTGGAACAGCTTGAATTCTACGTAATTTTTCTAAAGATTTCAATTCAATTCTTGGTACTTTTAACCAAGACAGAAACTGTTATAAGTTGGATGTCAATGTCTGTCTTGAAATGCGCGTCTGTTTATGGCATCTTAATTCAATAAGCCAAGAGTGGGTTTGTTTTTGATTTGACGAAGTCATCGAACGATTTCTTAGCTATGTTTGCTGACAATGCAGCCTTTCAAATATTTGGTTTCATAATAAGTAAATTCTTGTGATTTAAGTCTGCCAGATTTGTTGCTTTAATTTTGTTTTCAAACTGGTGTGTTAGAGATAAAATTAAACAACCATCCATCTCAGGATATTATCACAACTTTTTGAAGGACATTCACAACGTCTAACTTTGTTTCCTTATCAGTCAGTCATACAGAAAAGTAACTTTGTGTTATGTTATGAAGCTTGGTTATAATATGATGGCAGCAGCACACACTGGCCGAGACAACCGAGCGAGACACATCGAAAATGAGTCTGTATTGTAGGTAAATGGTTCATTCGCCTCAGCATCCCTAATAGGCTCTCGTCATGTTTTGACCATTTGAATGTGACAGAAGTATGGACCGCTGGATCTTAGAATCAACAAGTTTGTGGAATGGCTAGACGACTATATAACGAACGCTGATTTGATCCTAATTAATTAGCCAAGATGGCTATCGTTGATCGTTCAAAAATCTTAATTTTTTTTTTTCATTAATGGAAATGCGCCCCACCGATGTAAGTGTGAACGATCAACGTTCAACAATATGTAATATGGTCAAACATCACTTTAGTAGCCATATTGTCGCAGACCGTGTTTTAAATGGCTAGGGCGATTGCAAACAGAACGCTAGTTCGTTGGGAATACCTAATTAAAAACGGTATTACACTACACGTTATTCAGGGCCCGGTAGTTAGGACGAATAGGGAGCAAGATTTGCCGGGTCCGTCCCTTAGGGACCCTAAATCGTATTACACCACTCTTAGTTAGGGTTAGGGTCCCTGAATAACGTGTAGTGTAATACCGCTTTAATCTGAATCTTCGATCCGGCGGCGTACGGCGACATACACGCAAGGCTCTCGTGACATTCGACGAGACTTCTCGGCGAGTGTGTCGGTTCTTCCGCATCATGAAGGTAGGTAGGTATGTTCGTACATATATTTGGATGAGAGGTACGGATCAGGCATGCATCTCCCGCGGATGTTGTATTACGTGGTTCAGCGACTGAATGGTAATAACCCTCTCACTTCTACGTCACGTGCAGAACGTAGGAAATCCGTGGAATTTGATGTGTTTTGCATGAATTCGAACTGAGATTTTTGTTTGAGATTCATGCAATAGCAGACACATTTTATCAACTAAAGGACGATTCGTTTTCCAACTTTAGAATTTGCTTCCGGTTTATTTTACCGTATTCGATAGGCATGGTCGGAAAAACGAGAGAAAGACCTAAAAAATTGTTATTAAAAAAATATGTTATTTCACTACACCTTCAAACTTTACATCCCGCTATCAATTACACTGTATACCTATTACTACTGTAGGTGCTATACTACCCTAAACTTAAAGACAGACAGAGCTTGTGTTTTTGGTTTGAGATATTGATATAATTATTGCATGACTCATAACAAGATTCTTCAAGTGCAAGTGTGACTCGCGCGCTGAGGGTTTCGAACATTTGCAAATTATACATGGGTGATTCTACCGGGGTTCAAAAATACATGTCTGGCTCGAAAAGTCATACAAAATGTATCCCTAGCCCTTTGATTTTTTTTATGATAGTAGATTAGACAAAGATAATAGGGGAGGCCTTTTTTAGTTTTTTAATATTCTTATTTTAAATAAGTAAAAATAAATAAAATCCTTGGAAATTCTGACTTCCGTGGTGCGTCCGGACCTCATGTTCCTGTGATAATAAATTTTTATATAATTTCCTAAAAACACTAGTACTAATTTACATAGGTTCACTTAACTTATTTGACGCTATTACTACGCAAAACTAAGCTTTAGTTGACAAGTTACAACGAGATAACTTCGCGTCCGTCGTTTAGCTCTGATTCCCCTGGTGCGCACTAAATCATTCAAAAATACTGTACTTTAATATCTGCGTAAATAGTTGTTAGATTGAGAGAAACTATCAGTCACGCCCATTGAAAAAAATTTAAGTCTATGGTCACGCCCCATCAGTGGTGTGTACAACAAAGGTGTATGTCTCCACGTCACTCTGTTATTATGGTACGTAACCACTTTCCGTGGCTTGGTATCTAGAAATTCTGATTACCATGTTGACTATAAATTTGTTCATACTAATCCTATTGTTATAATAATTGCAATAATTTATGCCTTTTGTGTTCCTAATTTCGACTGCATACCTACTTCAATGTAAAATAAACCAGCAAATTAAGAAAATTTCTAGGATTTTGTAATAATTTTTGATTTCCGTGGTACTGATGTCCGTGGATTTTGCGGGTTGATTAACATCTCAATACTAATATTTTTATGTTTTTATAATGTTTTTTAGGATAAAAGTTGATAATTAATATAAAATGAATAATTATAATATTTTTAATACAAAGATAAACATTATTAGTGTGACTTTTGTTCAAAATTTACTATAATCTCATTAAAAATAACTTCTGCCAGGTTTACTCAATACTATACGCCTATTTCTCTAAGTAGAAGAAAAGAGTGGGATAGGATAAGCCTATTCTGATTAGTAGTTGATTTATAATTCCATCTTTAGAATAGAACCTAGCAACATGACTGATTAAAAAATTGTGTGAACTCGATGTAGATGTAAACTTAGTTCCATTTTCATTGCTATAATATAGAACATTAATCTACGTCTTAATATATATAAATAATATTTGAAAAACCTAGTACTTTTATATTATAACCTATGTGATCTAATAAACTGATTAAAAACTAAATGTTTACAGTAATGATTTAAAGGTGTTTTTGTAAAAAATGATTGAAACTACAAACATCAAATGATTGGTCCTTAGTTTTAAGAAGCTTAATAATCTACTTACTACCGAAAACACATATTTTTATTGATAAACCAACCCATATTTGATTTTGGTGATATAAATTGTGATTTCCGTGGACTCCATATTTTTAAAATTGAATAACTTCGTAACAATAAAG
The DNA here is from genome assembly GCA_944547425.1 of Eupithecia centaureata. Classification (NCBI taxonomy): domain Eukaryota; kingdom Metazoa; phylum Arthropoda; class Insecta; order Lepidoptera; family Geometridae; genus Eupithecia; species Eupithecia centaureata. Next base: position 10,731,475 of record OX155682.1, on the reverse strand, counting down.
CCAATAAAGTTCCCTTCACTACCAAAAAATTCAAAATTAAATATTCATTTAGAATATACCACCATTATGTGCAATTTCAACAAAAAAAATGTGCCACAGAAGTCAGACAAAAAACGAGTTTTCGTAGAATCACCCACATACAAGTAGCACATACATATCATAATATATTTCTTACACCTACATACATAAACAAATATAGTCGCACGATATTTATAGGTGGTCTTTTAATTTCAATTGAATAGCTTCGATAGTATATAATAGTTTCGATAGGTATCTATTTAAGATAAAAAAAACAGACAGAGCAAACTTGATTGAACAAAACCTCAAAAATGCCCGCGGGCGTGAGAGTCTTGGAGTGGAAGGATTTTGTCTTCGGTAGTCTATGAATACCTGAAGTTTTATATTAATTTTCTACGCGATTGCTTTGCTTACTTCAAAAGAAGCCACTGCGTCTACGAAATACGTAAACAGAGCATCAAGCGATCGTCAATCGAGCCAGATGCTGGTAACGAGCCGCCGATGTGGAGATGACTCAAGCCAATGTTTACAGGATGGAGAGGTACTTACTACACTCGTTTTTGTTTCATCTTGCCTTGACCGATTGGTGCCTTGACCAAGAAAGTTTTAAGTGGTACAGAAATTGAAGGCAAGGATCAATGGAATGGAAGGGCGGTGCACGCGAATTGCATTTCTTGGATCAGATAAGTTTCATATTGTAAGAATTAACTGCTTGTGTCATCAAACTGCAGTAAATTAGTATTTATCAATTTAGATATTAGGTTTAAAATTATAGTATATCCATCGTACGTTTTTCGAGCATGGAGTTTGAAAAATAGGTATATTAGGTCTCTACCATCATCGTTTTGGGTGCCTAATCGCTTGAAGAGACAAAAATCCCTAGATTTTCACCCTCTAAAGATCATTAGGTCTAATTAGTCTAAACTAACAAAATTATCCCCTTTTGTATAATTAATCCAGAACAATGAATGTGAAGCAATCTAACAACTTGAGGTTGGTGAGGAACTTTATACGATTAGTTTAGGAAACTTTCACGATATATGACCAAAAGTTGTATCTACTTGACATTGCGTAGTGCTGAATTATTTATCTGGGACAAACAGTGATCACAAATCAAAATAGACAAGTACCAGTACCAAATACATGCGTGACTGCCAAACACGAATAAAAATAATGTAAAGTAATATGCGTAGTGAGACAGACTAGACATTGTGAATACAGTAGTTGTATGAATAATAATTGGTGTATCCAGCATGAGCGGACGCGGGAGCGTCTTTTGACGTTTTCTAATGTATCTTTTGTAAGCCACGCGCGAGTTTTACCCGCGATTGCATCGGACCGTCTTTGTTCCGAGACGATTTAATTACGTCTTTAGGGTGAGATGCTGTTTATTTATTAGAAGATTAAGTGTGTGTTCAAATTTGTTAATACTCTTCCGCTGTCCTAAAATGCAGTGTTACTTATCGAAATTTAGGAACGTACTAGTATCTACCTACGGTACGATCAATCAAGCGTATAGCATAGTCATAAATATCCTACCGGTATCACCACATACGAGTATGATACAACCAAGCTGGCTATGAAGGGTATCGTTCAGACCCAGGCATAAAAAATGCTAGGATCAACGTTACTTTAAAAAAAATACTTCACAGTAACATCCCGTCCTTTATCCCTCGACGCCGTGTAGAGCACCTAGGCGACCTGAGTCGCCTGAGCTGGTACGACCAGACTGGCTACAAATGGTATCCGTCGGACTCAGGCGTAATATTTTGACAGGATAACTGATACTTTTTGTAATTTAGGTACCTACCCACGGTTCGGTCAATCCAGCATTATTAAAACAAACATTACTTTTAAAAAATACTTCACATTAACATACCCGTCGTTTATCCCTCGACGCCGTGTACAGCACCCATGCGACATAAATGAACATGATGAGTGCTGGTACGACCAGACTGGCCACAAATGGTATCCGTCGAACCCAGGCGTGGTATAGTGCTAGGATAAACAGCATTATGCCGACCAGGATGGCTATGTATCGCCCCGTACGACGACGCTCCTCCTGAAAATAAAAGAATGGTGGATAGCACACAGCATCATCAAGCCCCAAGCTAGGCAGAGCTTGTATTATTGTACTTACTAACCTTCTCAATTTCTATTATACTGTTCTAATTAAGAAATGGATACTGTGTCTGAATAAATACATTTTCAATTTCAATTATGGGATGATTGAATACGTAGGTAATAGAATAAAAACTACCTATCATGTAGATAATAGGTTTTTGATGTAGGTATTGTTACTTAAATCCATTTTTCCCTTTGTGGTGGAAACTTGAATAAAGTTTTTTTCGACTCTATATTTTCGATCTTTGAATGTAACAAACGTACTTGTAATTATTAAGTTGAATTTAGACCAGACAGAGACATTGTAGCAATAAATATTTTTGAAAAGAACAAGTAGGATTCTTGTTCTAGATACCAATCGAGAACTAATATCCTATTTGTTCTGCGCTATGTGTTTTCCTAGTTTGGTCTAAATCTAAATCCACCTTTACTCAGGCCACAGAATGGGTGGATGCTATCGGATAAACTAGCAGGTAGCTAGTGGTAGAATAGAAAATGGTTATGTTATCTTATTTTCTTAGAATAGTTTATGTGAGCCGTATTTTTGACAATACAATAGATCGAAATTTAAAATACAATAAGATAGTATTGTTTCGCTTTAGCCTGGAGCGACTAATAAATTTATCAGATCTTGCAAAATGAAAACAAAGAGAGGATATAAATGGAGAACATTTTTATACAGTTGTTTTAGTTTTGCGAGAGACAAGATAAATCGAATAGGTATTTGTATGTATACGTTTTAATAAAGATAGCGAAGGATTAAAAATGACCGCCTCTTTCATACTGCCGTGCATAGGTTTAATAGATAAATTATATCTCAGCGAGAGTCTGTCTAAGGGATATACCGGGGGGTGGGCAGCAGCACCCCTCTAGAACAACCCCAGCATAAAACTGCGATCCCCAACCCGCATGCCCAGCGTGGGGATTATGGGCATTACCCCTTAATGAAAAACACAGCCAAAAATCGGCCCCTAGTTCCCGGCCGCCTCGCTATTCCTGGCCATGGTAGCGGTCATGGTAACGGCGGGGCAGGGGGTGCTAAGAATCACCGGTTCATCCATACCGCAATGTTTGAAAACGAAAGTTTTCAATCAGTGCGTCCTACCTGTAATGACCTACGGAGCTGAGACGTGGACACTCACAGTAGGGCTGGTCCACCAGTTCAAAGTCGCCCAGCGAGCTATGGAAAGAGCTATGCTCGGAGTCTCTCTGAAGGATAGAATTCGTAACGAATACATCCGACAGAGAACCAAAGTTATCGACATAGCTCAAAGAATTAGCAAGCTGAAGTGGCAATGGGCCGGCCATATCTCGCGAAGAACCGACAACCGTTGGGGTAAACGTGTTCTTGAGTGGAGACCGCGACTCGGTAAACGTACCGTAGGACGCCCTCCGGCCAGGTGGGATGACGATCTGCGAAAGACTGCTGGCAGATGCTGGATGCGTCAAGCTGAAGGCAGGGCGCTATGGCGCTCATTGGGGGAGGCCTATGTCCAGCAGTGGACTAATATAGGTTGATGATGAGAGTCTGTCATTTTGAATCCCAATCTTTACAAACACGAGCTAAACTAACGCCTCCACATCATTATAATTACTTACGTTAAACAAAGGAATTTCAAAAATTCACACGTTCAGTTTGTTAAACCTATCAAAAGCTTTTTGTTAATGCATCTGTAGTAGTTTTATTTGGTCTAGTTTAGGAAGAGATACGAAGTTGCTCCTGGTGGCCACCAAACATTGTTTTCGTATCGCTAGATTAGCTCCTGTTTGCGCGACTACATAAATAATGCTGGGAATTTTAAGGCCAAGTTCACAAAAGAACAAAAAGAAGTTAGGGTAGGTAATTGGATGAAATACACATAAACTCATGTTTTAAACTAATATCTATTAAATCAAGCAGAGCTATTGTGATTGGAATATGGCTCTTAATGTATCTTATGAGAGTCTTTTATTTAAAAGGGCTCTCAAGATAATCACTAAATCCCGAAAGAATGTCACGTTTAACTAAATCCCACGATTTAGGTCAAGTACCCTCTCCCCTCTTCTAAGGTAAGCGTAGGCCTCTCACTTGGCATCCACTCTTTTCTGCTCGTGTAACGCAAGAAATTTGTTGGTCTAGCTAGGGTATATTGACTTGACTTGAGAACTTCTTTATGTTTTCGTCAGTAATAACATCGCATAATCATCAAATGCGCAAAATATTTAAACATAATAATTTCTACTTCAATAATTTACTTACAAAATTTATTTAGCTATTTCATTTTTCAACTGAACAATCAGAGGGAAGCGAATTTGAATCGGAATTCTTGTTTCCATGGTGTCGTGTCATTTGATAACCAAATGACACGGTTATAGCGTGTCATTCAGCATAAATCATGAAGGAATTAATTAATTATTTCGGTAATTATTTCCACGTCAGATTTTTCATCGTCATTCACTATTATGACGTGCCAGCTACACATCGCAATAGTTTTTGCGGGCTCATCCCTAATTTACCCATTTAGCAAGGGTTTCCAGGGAAACTTTTTTAACGAAACTCTTTTGTCCTGACATCCCGTCTATCTCGGGGGTCTGGGACGTGGATTAATTACGCCGAAATTATAAAAGTTAGAAATAGTCGACCCAATGTAGTTGCTCATTTATTAGAAGCTTAAGTCGTTACCGCGACTCACACTAGCGCCGCCACCTAATTTTATTATTATTTTTAAAATGCTGGGCAATCAGACTGCATCCAGAAGCCAAGCTTGTGGCTGACGAGTGTCATGAATTGTGAAGATGACTGATACAATAATACAGTAGGTACATGTGTAGACAGTTTTTAGTAACCTACATAAAAACAACCAGAACCCCGGAACAAAATATTTGCAGATCGTATAAACATTTATCCCAAATTGGAAAGCAATCCCCAACTTCCTGCGTCGCAAGCGGACTTTCGCCCGTCGCGTCGTGCCTTAACGGTCGTATTTAGGTAAGTAAATACTTTATCTTATTACTAGCGACCCGCCCGGCTTCGCACGGTTGTATTATACGTATAAACTTCCTCTTGAATCACTCTATCTATAAAAAAAAACGCATCAAAATCCGTTGCGTAGTTTTAAAGATTTAAGCATTCAAAGGGACATAAGGATATAGAGACATAGGGACAGAAAAAGCGACTTTGTTTTATACTATGTAGTGATTACGTACAAAACTATTATGGAGTAGTTCCACCGAAAAGTAGGTATTATTGAGGTATTATTTATTTGTTATGGGATAAACAACCGATAGATTAAAAAAAAATCCTTTGTTTTATACTTTTTATATTAAATTTATATATTAATAAACATTATACAATAAGTATACATGGACTTTCATTTGTTTATTTTAGTTTAATTAAAGTGTACCTGTTGAAACACCCTTTCTGTGAGGGGGCAATGGTGTGTAATACAATTTTACTAAAAACTACTGCGGGCATCATCGAATTCCAATAGTTATAACAACCCGTGTACTTGGTTCCAAAATAAATAACTTAGAAATTAAAATTACTTCGAAATTAATAATAAAATAAAATAGGCGACGGCGCCAGTGTGAATCGTGGTTACGCCTTAAGTTGTTATTTGATGGATTTGGGGTTTTAGGGGATCTGCTCCTTCGGAGAGGCTTATTTGTTTCAAATGATAATGAGTTGCTTGTGCTGGAGTTTTTTGTGCGACAGCAATGCGATTGTCAATACATCTACTTAGTTTTGTGGAAGTTGGTGTAAGTTAGCTATGGCACAACACCCAGCACTTGGAATTTATAGTCGGTATTTTAAAACAAATGTAGGTACAAAGCTCGCAACAAGGGCGGACCCACAGAAAAGCTGAAACGTAGCTGTCAATTACCAAAAGTCCTGCTCCGGTTCTTTAAGGAGCTGGGCTGGTTAGGGCCTGGTTAGACAGGGGGTTAATGCACAATACACTCACATGTGAGATATCAGTAGAGATCACAGTCCCTCCACTTAGAATTAGAATGGTGTTTTAGGTATAAATGTATTTCAATATATTTCTACTATTACGTGTTTAATGTTCTTTATACAACTAGCGACACGCTCAGCTTCGAACGGTTTTATTATACGTTTAAACCTTTCTCTTGAATCACTTTATCTATTAAAAAAAAACGCATCAAAATCCGTTGCGTAGTTTTAAACATTTAAGCAGTCAAAGAGAGATAGGGAAATAGAGACAGAAAAAGCGACTTTGTTCTATACTATGTAGTGAAATGATGTCATGGTTATTATAAAAGCGAAAGTTTGTATGGGTGTTTAGATGGAAAGGTGTATGGATGTTTGTTCCTCTTTTACGCAAAAACTACTGAACTTAACTGGTTGAAATTTTGAATAGATGTTCTTCTAGCCCTGGAATAACACATAAACTAATTTTCATCCCATAAATAAGTCAACACTTTGCAAGTAAGAAAATATAATGCTGAGATTTAAATGAGATTAAACTTATATAAAAAAAAAATATTCTGGTAAAATTATGATTCATTTAATGAATGTTCTTAATGGAGAGCTAACCCTCTCCATTATTTAAAAATTAGGGTGATGTTGATGATAAATTGAATTTCTTGGTGTAAATTAAAGCTTTTTCAGGAATAAACATTGTAGACGGAAATGAGAAGGATCAAGAAAATGGCCCACCTGGGTATTAAAAGGCAAACTCGCTATAGATTAAATGATAAGGTCTCGGGTCACGCACTCTACAAACGTGCTCTACTTTCCGTTACTTATATCGCCGTGATTATGGTAGAAGTAGATAATCGGTAGCCGGTAGTAAGCCTAATATTAAAACTAGATGCGCCCCGCGGCTACGCCTGCGTTTTTTAACAGTCCTTTTTCATATAAATTTGAGAAATTTAGTACACAACCCCTAGGGGTTATTTTGTAAAAACAAAAAATATGTGTTTAATTATTTATTTCATTCTGTATTTATAGTTATTATATTAGTTATATTAGTTTTATAGTTATTATATTAGGTATATTATATTAGTTTTGAGTAAATCGATACAAGGAAAGATAATTTACCATTCAAACTTTACCACCCCATTTAAACCCCTCAGAGGTTATTTTTTGAAAATTGTATTAGTCTATGTCCTAAACTATCTACGTACCAAATTTCATATAAACAACTAAAGTAATTACGGAGATAACTTATAACAAACATCCCAACACAGACTTTCCCATTTATTATAATAGTAAGATAGGCCTTGCTTATTTTGGATACGAATTTTTTGCCACGTGTACGATCATTGTTCGTAGAAATTGAGTGTTCACTCTGAGTACTATTGAACCATTGAGAACGTTTTTCTACTTCAAAAACGCAGTGCGCTTACTCATGGTACGAATTTTTCGTACGAATTGAGTATGCGGACTGAAAACGTTATTTCTATTGTCTTGTATAGATATCTCGGATAATATTGAAAAAATAATTATACTTACTTAATCTGTTCTTTGTTTTTGTAAGTTTATTGGTGTTTTAGTTGTTTAAATATGGTTCTTATTTATGTATTAAATATAGAAAATGTGTGACACCGCGCAGAGACTGTGGACACTGGACAAACCCTGGTTTAAAGTATTTCATTATTAAGAAAAGAAGTAAATAAATACAAATACAATTTTATATTGAAGTCGGTGTATAGTTTTTTCTAAACACTCCGAAAATATATTCAAACGATAGCACAAATGCGCGAGAAAACCCAAAAAGGTCGAATCGTATTCGGACATTAGTCCACAAACTAATAAGGAAAACTAACATTAGTCGTAAACGCACGTATACGTATCGCACGCGGTTTGAGCGCTCCCGTAGCCTTTTTTATCATTTTTAGATAAAAACTCTCAAAAATAAAATGCCACAGCAAATTATTATCGAGTTACAAAAAACTGCCGCTCGTATTTCGTACTAGAAATTTCTAAAAAATAAAAACGAAACCAAAATGTTTCATCACTTTTCTATTTAAACGAGGCAACAGCTCTTTGTCGGCAGTTCTACTATAACAATATTTCATAACTGTGAAAATGTATCCAACTTTTAATGGGTTTTGGTGAACTTCTTTTAAAACGAACTATATCCGGTCGCAACCTGATTAGTCATGGTGCACTACCGAGGCGAAAATACCTGAAATAACTGGTAGTTTAGTGGCGAAGAAACGTGTCGAAATAGTGGGAATATCATGACTTTTAATAAATAAATAAATAATGGACCATTCACACAGTATCGTCTAGCCTCAAGCTGAGCAGAGCTTGATTAGTACTAGATAACTGATATACTTAATACAAAATGTAACAAAAAATATCTTCTTTATATTTCACATTCATTTTTTTCATTTTTCTTTCATTTTCACATTCATGCATATGATCTTTAAAACCACGCAACGGATTTTGATGCGGTTTTTTTTAATAGATAGACTGATTCAAGAGGAATGTTTATACGTATAATAGAACCGTGCGAAGCCGGGGTTGGTCGCTAGTTAAGAATATATCTGCAGATCGTACAAACATTTGTCCCGAAACGGGAATCAAACCCCTCATCCTGCGTTGCAGGAGGACCTTCGCCTGCTGCTCCCTTAGTGTATATTTTTGGGTAAAAATTTTCATTATTTATCACACTCTTTGTGCACTACCGAATGAAGGTTAATTTTAATAGTCTGTTAGTATCCGGAAATGGCATGAGCTATGGGTTTCCTATGCGTTTTTCTTTAAACTTAGCTATGGATAGCTAAAATCCGTTGCATATTATTATTTAAAATCATTGCTTATTCAAATAATTTATTCAGACTATCTCTAAATCGCCTGGAGCTCAATTAGTTTAACCAGTATATAATTTGCTATTTTAATTTTCTTTGAAAATAAATAATTTATTGAGACATTTAAATTGGGTTTAGCAACGCTGAAGCTCTGCTAAACAGAGTCGTTGTTCGCGAGATGGCATCAAAGTTGTCGAGCAGTAAGAAACAACTTTTTCATAAATTTATATGAAGCTAAACTTTATAATAAACCAAAGGCCTAAGTTTATGTCCGGCTTTCGTTCAACCGTGACTAAACAAGTCACGGTGCATTGCTGATGCCGTAAACTTCTGAAATTACGGCTTATTTTATCAACACAAAGCTCCGTGGAGGTAAATGTTGCGATAAAACAAAAACAAATGCTGAGAAACTGATGGCTTTAACTAGGTACTTTATTAGTATTTATTTTGAGTATACCTACTTGTTAAAATTGTTTGTGAATAATGTGTTTTTGTCTGACGGACCCCTAAACTTGTAAAAACATACCTAAATACATATATATCGCATATAGTAGCCAAAAATGTTAAAAGTAAAAGCATGCGACGCCACGGATTTTTATACTGTTATGTATTTTCTATAGATCTTTGAAATCTGAAAATTAAGACTTTGGTTGCACGCCCTAACACAAATAGTAATGTCGTGATTTATTAATCAAATTCTGTCAAAAACTCGCTCGTCTTTTTAGACGTGCTTAAATCTGATTTCCAATTTCATTGAGTGATTGGCGTTAAAGCTACATATAAATTTTAGTTTTTGATTATTTTGAAAAGCAATAAAAGCCTAACTTTCTTCAAGTACTTTGCTAGGGCCTTTTAAAAACCTGAGTATAGGCTAACATAATAGTTAGCTATTATAGACGTTCACCCAAATAGAAAGTGGAGATAGGTAATGTTTTCATGATACCTTTCTCTTAACGTTTACATTTGTAAGATCCCCACGCTTGAAATGAAAAATAAACACTATCAAACACTAAAGTTCACAAAGAGACCGTTGTTAATTAAAAAGTAGAATTCTTTGTGCAAAACCCTTGGAAGAAACAAGTGATTAAAAACACTGAGTTTACCTCAGACCTAGATTAACCTACCTTCAGCGATTTATTAATGACTGTATTCTAGAAAAAGAAAGACGAAGTCAGCTTGAAAATTTTGGTTTTAGGTTTAAAAGAGCTTACTTTAGGGCTAACCGATGATGTGTGGATTTTCGTTGTCCAGTAGTATTTGTTTATTCGAGGAGTAGATCTAGAAACAAGATTTTCTCTCCTTTACTTACATTACCATCTTATTAAATACTAGCGACCCGCCCCGGCTTCGCACGGTTTTATTATACATGTAAACCTTCCTCTTGAATCACTCTATCTTTAAAAAAAACCGCATCAAAATCCGTTGTGAAGTTTTGAAGATTTAAGCTGTCAAATGGACATAATGATATAGGGACATAGGGACAGAAAAATCGATTTTTCTTTTCACTCGCAATCTCAGGCGCCGCATCGGTCGTCATTATAAATTACATAGGTAGGTAGGTACATTTACCTACCTAGTTGGTACTTTATTCTTACATCAAAAAAACAAAAACTGAAATGTTAGTTATCTTTTTCAGGTTACTCAGCCTAGTGTGATGCCTCTAATGAGATCTCTTAGCTCTCTCTTCACATACCTTAACTAGAGACTCTGCCGACTTCACGTTTGAAGAGGAGCTTTTCATTTCGTTGTTCAGTTTCAGGTTCATTGTTTCACAAGTTCTAGAAAAGAAAAAACCTTTTAACGAGCTTTCATAGAGATCGTAGGTTTAAAAGGTTAAACGGGAAATAAATTATTGAAGATCGAATGTTAATAGTAGTTTCAGGAAAATTAGCTACCGAGAATGAAATCATCATCATCTTCCTAAAACATCCAACAATCACCAAGAAGGCGCTTACAGTTACATTTTCAAAAATTTCATTAACTTTATTAACAACAAAAATTACAATCAAGGAATAGAACAAATTACAATTATATAGTATATACAATAGTACTTAATTGAAACCATTGAGCTTAAGTTCATTTATTTGTTTATGGAGCACCAAAAAGTCTAGTACAAAAGTCCAAGTAAGAGGACGAATTTATTGCACTCGCTGATTTCAGTCAAAAATAAAAAAAAACCTATCATTTTCATTCAAACAAAAATTAAAAGTTACATTTATTTTTTAATCAACTAATGCCCGTTAAACTGCTCTACAATGAAATATTTTTTATCAAGAGTAATGAATAATGTTTTTACTATAATACGAAAGAGGATTATTCGTGACTATCAAGCAGAGCATTTACATAGTTAAAAAAACCTACCTCTAAAGTTTCATATTTTAATTTAAAACCTAAAACTTTAGAAACTATCAGCTATACGATCATTTAAATCACTTGTTATTTTTCAGTACTTTTCAATTTTAGTTATTCTATATTCATTCTTATGAAAACTCAAAATGCAAATATAAAACACAAAAAAAATACATCAAAAGTGTTTATTTTTTTTTCATTGTTTGTAATCTCGTTTAGAGACCTGTTAAAAGATCTTTCTTCAAAACAACTTCTTTAATATAAAAATGCACAGTTACTTACATTTCACTCATAAACACAAACAATTCACAGATCACAAGCACTGCGTACGCGCGTAAACACCGCCGCCAGCTGACTGCACCTCTGTATAATTCATGGACTGTGCGCTGTTAAAAACTAATAAAATCTTAGACGTACTGACTGCTTCTTAACCTGTACCCTTCCAACAATGGATGAGATCAACAAATGTTTATCTGACTGGTTATAAAATTACTGCGTTGAAGGATAGACAACGTACGAGCGAAACTGAAGAGTTTTAGAGGTCTTCAGGTGAAAGAGTACAATTTCCCATATTGAATTCAAGGTCCCACAGTGAATTCAAAGGCCGCATAAAAGTATAGTAAAGTACTATTCCCACGACTTGGCTTGCGTTGTTTTTTTTGTAGGGTCCTCTAACTGTTATATAAAGATAAAGAACTAACAATTAACAGTTTTAATTCAGAGTTTCGCACTATTTTATTTATTTCATGTTACCCACAATTTTCTTTATAAAAACTATTAAGATGTTTGAACTTACCTTTCCGTACAATGTACATTTAATCACCAAATAAAAAAATATGAAACGCGGACACGAGAAAAAAAAACTCATGTGCTTAGCTTACAACTTTTCGCAGCCATACCTAGCATTAGTCAACTAGTTAACTACCCGTCTGTCGGTCATGCTGATCGGCGTTCAACAAGTCAATAACAATGATGCGATCAATCAGCCCATAAATATCCTCTGATATTGACCAGAGCTGATTATTTATGACTTTTATGTTCAATCCCTCGCAAAAATTCGCTAACAACGGAATTCCGACGTTGTTAGCTGTATTAGTTATACGGTGGTGCATATTAACGCGGTATTTGTTGAAAATAACCGATCAAAATGTGTTTCCTTGTGGTATGGTAAAACTAGCTTTCCGCTCTCGGCTTCTCTCGCGTTTGGACTAACGATTTACCCTACCCATTTTACCATGCTATGGGTTTTTTTTAAATTCCTGAAATAACTCATACAACATCAGCTGGACCCAAGCTAAGCTTGAGTCATCGGTAGGTACTAGATGATACTGATATACTCAATACATTATACTGCAAAAATCTATGTTTTACTATACATTGAAATCACCCAGAATATCTACAAATCGCACAAAATTTGCCTAAGGCGAGAATCGAACTGCAGTCGGTTGCAGTCAGACTTTCGCCTACTGCGTCACTGAGGTCGTCTTAAAATCAATGTACAAAAATAACAATGTCCTTCCGAGTTCGGAAGAAACCAGAGGATTCCAGGAAGTAAAACCAATAAAACTCAATGTATCGAAATGTTTGTTCTTTTGTAGGCCATAAAAAGTTTACCACAGCATACCTATATCATTCTAATGTTTGATTCAGAAATAACTATTTCAGATAGCTATTAATCATGCCCATCAAGGTAGTTTTGGCCAAAACAGTGCGACCTTAAGGCTAATTTGGTAGATCGTCAGAGTATTGTGAGAAAAATATTTTAAATTTATCGAATTAATTTGATTGTTAAGCCAGAAGGGATGACGATCTGCTAAACTGCAGACAGATGCTGAATGAGGCAAGCTGAAGACAGGGCGCTATGTCGCTCATTAGGGGAGGACTATGTCTAATAGAAGTTGTAAATGATCATAGTGACTCTCTCGATTTGTTTTCACGTAGAGAATAGTAATGTGGTGATAGGTACTGATCCTTCTTTTAGAGACTTTACTAGCCCTCGTCATACTTAGTTACTTACCTACCCTAAAAAAGAAACAAAAGAAGATTCTCATCATTTTAAAGCAAAAAGCAATGAATACGATGATACAGAAGTAGAAAAGAAACAGTAGGTCATCTATATACGTCTGTCTACGTAAAACTTTAAGATCACTGAGACGCACAGTAAGTCCATATTACTTGCAAAGTTGTCGCAAGATTAAACATAAACTGTGCAAGTGACGTTGTCCGTCTCGACCCCTGGTTAAAGATAGCTGGTTCTAATGAAATTCTCAGCCATTAAGATCAACGACGCGAAACAGAAGGGATATTAAGCTCCCTATAATTTGTTGAAACTTTTCCATTTTAGATCTAGCTAGGGTATTTGATCTTGTTCGTACTTGGTGCAAAACATCATCAAATATTAGTGCGAGCAAGATCAAAATATATTCTTTAAAAACATCATCAACATATTTGATGATGTTTTTAAAGGCACTTGTACGAATGAAATATCAATAACTTTATTTCATTGCAAAATAAGCAGTTAGACAAGTAAAACTTTTAAACTTTAATAATAATCAGAATATAAGTGGGTTTACACTTTTTAAATATGTAATTTATTTTTTACTTGTAGATGCTTCTTCTGGTTGAGTGACCTAACTCCATTTGAGCCCCAGCGCTTATTATCGTATTGTATGTAGATGAATCTTTATCGCATGACATCTTTGCTTTGTGCTTCGTTTTTAATTTGCCAAAATTTTGTACTTTCACATGTATTTTATGTTGTACAGTTAAGAAATGTATAGGAAAATAGGAAAATACTGTTGCTACTTACGACAATATGTAAAAAAAAAATTTTTGAACAAAATGTTGTAACGGATTCGTAATTTTGTGTATGCGTGTTACACCGTATGAAACAGGCAGTTACTTAGATTTACGACGTTGCTAAAAGCTACATAAAACAAAACTTGACCCATACGACTCAAAATTTTTACTACAATTTCACTTACGACAAAACAATTTGACTTCATACTTCTTTATTTGAAGAGATATCAAAATTTTAAATATACAGATCGATAGAGGACAAAATTTCCAGTTGAATGGTATAAAAATGTCCCTTACGACAAAATGTCCCTTACGACATTTCAAATTTCCAGCGTCGATTTTTATAAGAGAGTTTTACATGAAAAATAAATAGGAAATTTCATAATGCTGCTCATTCGTACGGGGTATTTTATCAAATTCTTGGAAATTACGCCTCAGTTTTCGATGGAGGAAAAGAGAAGCATTTGATGAATTCACAATTTACGATTTCTGTCAATGAGAAGAATATTATATAATGCTGGACAATTCACACGGTATCATCTAGCCCCAAGCTTGTATTATGGTTACTAGATGACTGATTTTACTTAGTACCTTGCATAGAGATTTTTTTGATTATACATAGAAAACACCCAGGACAACAAATTTGATTTGAATCCGTCCCAAGGGGAAACCGTACATGACGACCTCAGCGACGCGGCGGGCGAAGGTTCACCTGCGACACAAGAGGTTGCGGGTTTGATTCTCACCTTAGGACAAATATAAGTATGATCTGCAAATATTTGTTCCGGGGTTCTGGGTGTTTTCTATGTAGTTACTAAAAAAAATATCTATCTATTTAATGTTATTGTACTCATAAAACAAGCTCTGCTTAGCTTGGGGCTAGATGATGCTGTGTAAATTGACCAGCGTTATTTATTTACTAATAAGTATATAAATACAATTGATTACAATAATAAAAACAAAAAAGCTTGAAATGAAAACGGACTCTCTCTCTGTTAAATTTTTTGCAGATGGTACATAAATAACGAAGTGAAATTGAACGTTTTCAGCAAACGGTTCGAGTTCAACAAAAATAAAGAAACGTATTAATTCCATTCCTCTCTGATCCAAACAGAAACAAGACAGGGTGGTTTACAACA
This sequence comes from Eupithecia centaureata, assembly GCA_944547425.1. Classification (NCBI taxonomy): domain Eukaryota; kingdom Metazoa; phylum Arthropoda; class Insecta; order Lepidoptera; family Geometridae; genus Eupithecia; species Eupithecia centaureata. The sequence goes on along the minus strand of OX155682.1, from coordinate 10,716,284 downwards.
ATTGTATGCGGTACACATCTGTGGGTATACCTACAGTCGTACGTTTGTATCGATTCCTTTGTTCAGGTAATCCAATCTGTCGATTAATCAAATAGAAACAAAGCTAGAGCAGGATGCGTCGTAAATCACGGTGCAGAAGTTTTAATTAATTTCCTAGTGAATCGTTGGGGAGTCAGCTTGTTCCAGTTGTTTATAGCTGAGGGAAAAGATGGCTGGTTTAGTTATTTTCATCTTTCCATGCTAGTCTCACTACGCACAGCTCTCCCCTAATGCGCGCTTAATATCCTGTTTTAAGTTTTTAAGTTTAATTATAGGTCCCACTTGACTGACATACTTTTTACTTACCTAAATTGATAGTTTTTTTAATATACATAGAAAATACCCAGATCCCCGAAACAAAAATTTCCAGCTCGTACATACATTTATCCCGAGGCGGTAATCAAACCCGCAAACTCCTGCATCGCAGGCGGACTTCCCCCGCCGCGCTTCATCGGTCGGAACATTACTCGAACATAAAAATGGTAGGTAAGTAGTCTTAACAAGCTGTTCTAGCTGGCCTAGCAGAGTGCGTTCTAGGTTAGACGGGTATAGTCGCAATGCCGTTGAACTGCATCGAACTGTGGCATGTTGCCGAGACGTGCTGTCTGACGCAGGCAGGGATTGAGGGGCTTATTGCTGAAGCTTCCTAACGATGCTGAAAAAATATATGTATATAATGATGATGAAAAAGGAAATGTGTTGTCTTCCCATCTTTTGACTTTTTAAAAGATGGGAAGACAACTTGAAAACAGTAGCTGGAAAGCTATGGTCAAGTAATGCCAGGGATAGGAACGAGTGGATGAAGTTTATTTAATAAGGTGTAGATTTAAGTTAAGTATAAATGATATATCTGAATAAAGGCTTAATTATTATAATAACTAATGATGCTGGCGCAGAGTGGACGATAGTTTGATCACAGGCATGGTTTGATTCAAATTATTTAAATTTATTTATTCCTTTTTGTTTGTAACGTATTATCATTTTTTAAACCTGACCGAATTAACGCTATCAATAATAGTCGCTATCAGTAATCAGATCTTGTCCAAATAGATGAATATTTAGACAAGATCAGAATTAATTACTATTTATTTATATGAGTATGATTTGATTTGTTATTACCTATGTTTTGCTTGCATTTACGTATTGTAGTGTAGGCAGCTTAAGTTTAGGTCATGTAAATGTCAAATATCATTCGTCTAAAATTAACAATGCCAAAAAGTTTGAAAGTAAATATTTTATGATGCTACATTTGAAATCGCTTTAAGCGATAAGGCCGTTATTTCCATTGCTTATAGCGTTTATAATGTTTAATTAAGTACCTAGTTCCTGTTTTAAGCGATGCAATAAAAGTATTACCTATCTATCTATTTTGCTAGGAATCACGCCATAAAAAGGATACTAATAAAAGATTGGATGCGATGCGCAGCATAAAACCAAAGTCAAGCATCGTGCAATACGAAACATTGTAGCCAGCCCAATGGTTATGGAAGTAGCTGGTTAATGCTCACTGGCACGTAGACACTCCTATACAATGTCTGAACAAAACACATCAACAAGACTCTTATCATAGCAAGATGACAATGCACACTCGGGATCGGAGCATTACAAGCAAACTAGTCTCAAAGGACAAATAAAAATAAGGATGTGCAGTAGTAACGAAACCGGGCGGTGTCCAATGGACGTTTTGTTAATGTTGGAAACTCTGAAATCTTGCAAAACATTGTTTGATCTTCTAGAGCTGTTAATAATTGTCAACATTGATTGCAGGACTTTAGGGAGCTGTGTCGAAGTCGAACACAATCGCTGCCGAGGTAAACAAATATTTTATAGCTGAGAGTGGAGAGCATGTAACATGCCCTCTCTCAGTCTTTACCTAAATCAAAGTGTAGTAAAGCACTTTAGATACGAATTTGTTCGTACGATCACTGTTCGAATGCACGTATACGTACGACTTAATTGCACGTAGTCTGAGAGCTCCCTAAGGTCAGGATTATTCGTGCGTAATCGTACGTTTCCTTATAAATCAAATTCCGAAACGTATCCAAAGTGAGTACGGCCTTACCAATAAAAGAGCTGTTTTGTATTTTATCTTATTGATATCAATGAGCAAATAAAATTAAAAAGCTAAAAGCTAGCTAGAAGTAAATATTTTAATCCTAAATCCATATCTGTTTGGCCAGGCACTGCCAACAGAATGACACCATAACTCTAGGACGCATTGCCAAAGTACGCCATAGAATGCGTACGCGATTCAGCGACGATGCGTTTGCCAAAGTTCGTACGTAAAGCGAGAGCCGACCTCATCGAGCTGTGAATTGTCGCGGTGCACTGACCTAGTTCAAGTTTTTGGGGTGTAACGTGGATGTGGGTTTAGGTAATTGGACACTAATTCAGATTCGAAGTGCTTTATTTCCTTTAGACTATACAGGATTTTTGGACACATCATATTATACATCTTATAAAGAGAAAGTCTTTATTTTGGAAATAAAACAAAAATAGGAAGCGATGCGACCTGCAGAAGTAAAAATACTGTGTAGATTACAACGCCCACCTATTAATAAAGATAAATATAAATCATTAAAACTATTAATTAAAGTGTTCACTTTGATTTTAGTTCACGTCAATCTTTTTAATCTTTTCTAAAGAAGCGAAAAAGAAACCTTAACCTTATAGGTTGTTAGTTTTTGAGTTGGAACATACTTAACTGACTGAACTGATGAACTGACCTGTAATACAGATTTACTAAATCTACATCAGGCACCAGTCTTCACAATACAGGTTCAATCTAGTAACATCAAGACTTCATTTTGTACCTACAATAAGAGAACCTTTGTGAAGAGAAATAAATTATATTATTATTATCATTAACTCGTCCCAAGCATTTTATAGAATAGTTAACAATGGTTGGTTTTGGTTTGTAAGGTAGGTATAAAAGTAGTTAGTACCTACTAGCTATCTAGGTTTTTATATTTTATATCCCTGTCTTTGTTGTTGTCTGCTCCTTTACTACTGCCTGACTATTTTTGTAAGAGATCAACTGAATAAGTCAGATAAGTATGATTACAATACAATACAAAATTCTTTAATGCACACCAGAAACATTTAACACAGGACAGGAAAAAACAAACAATAGGTTGTACAATGGGCTGTTTGTACCTACAATGGATTACTTTGCTATTGCTATTTACTTGTCCACAGTAATTCGATATATTGTCTAAATATAACAAACTCTTTCAACCATGAAAACATACTCAGCAATTTACTTTAACATCAAAACAGCAACCTTTAAAATTAACGAAGTTTTACACACTGTGTTAAATTAACGAGTCATAAAACTCCCACTATCGTACCCAGAGCTTAGAACTAATTCTCCAGAAAGATTTAAATACGCTCCTGACCTAAATAAACAGTAAAGACTTCGTACAAGATTACCAAATTAATTCAGCCGGTCGTACCTTATTTTCTTCGTACTTTTTTCTCAACACCATCAAACCTAAAATGCTTTGTTTAAAACTCGTGGATAACCGCTGATGCAAGCAATGCCGTACAGCTGTGCGATTACGCTAAAACCACCCATACAAAATATGAAAGCCCTTTTAATGGCCTTCGTTATATTCTAAATTGTATGAAAAAACGCGCGCGATGTCCATTGAAATGGCTCAAGAATGTCAATTTGGATGGGCGTTTTTAGCGTAATCGCACAGCTGGTATTGTATAAACATTTGTCCCAATGCGAAAAGGGAATCTAAACCGCAACCTCCTGCGCTAACCTTCGCCCGCTGAAACACATCGGTCGTCAAGAAAGATCTAGACTATAAATCACACAGGCAAAGCCACGGGAAGAAGAAAAGTAAATACAAAAATTTAATCTGTTGTTGCTCTTGTTAAAGCTGACAGAATTTACTGCGAATTGTCTAGTTGACTCTACCAATTTAATATAATTGAAGGTTATAGAGAATGGGTATCGTTTACTGTATTAACGAATAAATTTGTCTGTTACAGCGGGTACCTTCAGGGATAGATTACATTTATCCCAAGATTCTATTGCGACCGAAGGTCTAGGATATTATAAGGATAAAATCACCATTTTATCAGCAAAAATAAGCAAACGAACCTACCGAACCTATGAACCTACCCACTACTCTAACTTGACTCTCTCCCAATAAGGTTTGCTGGAAGAGAATTCTTTTTAGGGAGCTTGCCTGTGCCAAGTTTTAAGATTTTCTATGGTATGTATTTTTCATTTGTACAGAGGCGTTCACTATTTTGTTACCCCCCCTAATAGACATACCAGGAACGAATCCTGCTGCTTTACTTAAACAATTTTTTGCTTTTTTTGACAAAGCACTAGTAACTAAAATAACAAAGAAAATTACTACTATTATTGTAAAAGAAAAAAATAAGCTTGTAAGTAATGAAAATGATTTTTAAAACAATTGAGCTAGCTAAAATAAAAGCTATCTTTAATTTCGACTAAACTAGCAATCACAATCTGCTGTGCTATTACGCTAAAACCGCCCATCCAAATTGATATTCTTGCGCCATTTCAATGGCCATCGCGTGCGTCCTTTCCATACGATTTCAAATTACGAAGGCCATTAAAAGGGCTTTCTTATGTCAGTTTTGTTTCTAAGTCATTTTTTTCAAAACTGACCTAAGAAAGCCCTTTTTATGGCTTTCGTAATTTGAAATTGTATGGAAAGGAAGGACGCGCGCGATGGCCATTGAAATGGCGCAAGAATATCAATTTGGATGGGCGGTTTTAGCGTAATAGCACAGCTGGATGAGTGGTTCAAGGGTCCGGCTTGTGTTCTAGGGTAGGATGTTCGATTCATTATACCGATGTTATTTTTGTTTTTTTTCACCTATGACTTTATAGCATAATAATTGTCTATAATCTGTTTTTTTACTAATAAGAAATAGGGTATGATTGGAATCACGAACAAAACGTTCCTAATAAAACTATTGCAAGTCAGCTTGGGATAAGCGTAAGTGTATTTTTATTTTGTATTGATTCGTCGTATTTATTGAGCATAGATAATTAAAAAAAAATTTAACTTTCAAGGAAATAACCTAAGACCAAGTAGGTACCTTACGTTCCGTAAGGTAGACGGAGCATATGGTCACTGTCATCCTATAAGGCGATGTAGCCGATTTGATATTGTTTTGGTTTTGTTTGATACCGTACGGTGACACGTGAATGTCAGATTGAGAAAATGAAAATTTGTGTTTATGTTTTATTTGTAATTTTGTGTTTTATATATAATATTTAATCGAGAACTTAGTATATAATGACATGTGTAGCTGTGGGTTGTAAAAGCCGTTTGGGATCTTTATGTGAAGATAAACGCAATATATCTTTTCATCGGTAAGTCTATAATCGTGATAGACGCGGATATTACGCGGATATTACATGTATTTTCTTTGCAATATGTTGAATAGTTTTTTGTACATAACTGTTTTACTACGTTATTTACAGCTCATTAGCAGTATAATTCTATAATTCACTAATATTAAAGTACAATACGAAAAACTGACATCTGATGTACCATTTTGATGCCACCTAGTGAAGTACTGGTAGTTGTCGATAATTTATTGTCGATGAATGTCTAATACTGGTTGACAAAATGATGATTCAAAAGTAAATTGTCGTAGTTTGAGAATTATACCTACCTACCGAGATAGTGCTACGGTACCTACATGGACCGACTAAGTTGGAGTTAGAAATCAAAACTTGATTATGGTGTCGCTAGTAAGATCTAGGAGACTAAAGATTGTAATGTAGCTAGAAGTTCACAACTTATTCTTATCTTTCACTTCTAGATATACAAAATATCCAATAACAAAAGAAAAATGGAAACAAAACTTGAGAAGACATGTCTGGGAGCCATCATAGAATTCTCGTTAGTGTTTTTTACATTTCCATGTTTCGTGCCACAGAATTGGATATCAAAGGACTTACAAAAAAACTTTGAAAATAAAGGTTAAATGATAACATCCAAGTGGTATCTAAGCACAAAATATTTCAGTTAAGTATAGTAGTATACGACGTGAAAATACTTTAAAAATAATTTCGTTTATGTTAATGTAACTAAGTACCTACCTAAGTTTTCTCACTGCTCATATCCTAAATAACGACGGCAAACAACCATCACCGCTTAACCCCATTTTAAATAAAAACATAATTATTATCAAGAAGATTTATCAAGTTTATGTAAGTTTTAACAAAATAACCTTAGTAGGTCTTTATTTATATACCTACAGGGTCAGGTACCGGTTAAGTCGATCTAGATCCTTGAGGGGGTTGTGGTTTCAATCTTTACCAGCTGATTGATTTAATCATTATTGACTCACATACTCCAAACTTAATATAAAACCCCACAAACACCCAAAAAATATAGGTGATTAATGAATATTGGTATATCTTTTCAAGTAAAATTACAGCTTGCGGATTTTAAACATAACTGAATTTATTATACTCTTTTATAATAATATATAATAATGCTGGACAATCCACAAAGCACCATCTAGCCCCAAAGTAAGCTACTCAAAGCTCGTGGTATGGGTACTAGATAACTGATTTATTAAATACATTATTATGCATAGATATACATTTTTTATAGTACATTTATACCCAGACCAACGGAACATAGGTATATCTGCAGATCGTTCACAAATTTGTTCTGAGGGGTTCGATTCCCGAACCCGTAACCTCCTGCGTTGCAGGCGCACCTTTGCCCACCGCGCTACATCGGTCGTCATGATCAACATACAATGCAGCGTTTACAACAAACCTGCTTACTGAAATCATAATTTAATCGATAAGTACAGAATTTCACATCACTATTCTCACATTTCAGTAGAATGTCAGACAAGAATCAGATTGACCACATACGTATTTGAATGTAACTGAAACTGAACTGAAAAATTATATCTATCTTTTTTTTTCATATGGCATACTCCCAAAGAGCAAGAAGTCAAAACAGTGTCAAATGTTCGTTTTTATAATGTTACATCTAGTTACTATAATATAATCTTTGGAAATAACAGTTCAACTTTGGGTGAGGAGATACGCTTTGACTGAAGATGTAAAGGCAAAGCGATCGGGTCCACGCCCAAGGGGTTTCACATCAGAACGCCATAGACAAATTGTGAATACTCACAGCCATGTCTGACATGGAGGGTCGGATAATACTATGGAGGAAACCAAACAAACGACTCCTACCACAAAATATACTACCTGTTCAAGCAAGTGGCAGAATTACCATAAGTAAGATGTGATATAAATAATAAGTATTACCATGCAAATTCTGCTACAAAATCAGTTTCTTTTACAAGAGACAAAATGACATATCTAGTAAATTTCCAACATATTTTTTATTATAAACTAAATTGCCTGTCCAGTCAATTTTTCATTGAATTTATACCTTTACCTACAAGTCTTGAGAAGTCAGTGTTTTTTTCAGGTTATTGGGGCTGGATGTCATCCATGGGCCCAGGAGAACTCGTAGAAATTGGCGGCCGCTTGGGGAACAATATTTACAAGTGTTGAAAAAAGTTATGATACCACAGTGCTCGTTGCTTATCCAGTATCTCAAATGAAAAGTAGGCTAGAACAAAGTATATCAAGCGAGGGTTATCCAATTCGATATTAATTTTGAGTAAATTATAAATTAGTTTTGCTATGGTAGTTCTAGCTTGCTTTTCATTTAGCGTATTGCACAATGATGCTCCAAATTTCTCTTAATGGGTAAATAATGGTCTGTTACACACGAGAGATCTAAATTGTTAATATTTATTATATGCTGCCTATAACAAAGTAGACCTTACAGTATACTGTGGTATAGGTATTCTAATAATAACAAAACATGTTTGTTCTACTTGTGTGTTGACTTTTATTTACAAGGATTATAAAACAACATAGTTGTGTGAAAAGGAACCGAAAATGTAGTACATTTTCTTAATATTATGTCAATATCATTGTAATGTAATTTATTTTCTCTTTCTTTCTATTGTATTAATAAAATAACATCACATAAAATCTGAGATGTGTTTATTATATTCCAATCATACCCTATTTCTTATTAGTAAAAAAACAGAGAAAAAACAGACAGACAGAGTTTTGAAAAAAATGACTTATGAAACAAAACTGACATAAGAAAGCCCTTTTAATGGCCTTCGCAATTTGAAATCGTATGGAAAGGACGCACGCGATGGCCATTGAAATGGCGCAAGAATATCAATTTGGATGGGCGGTTTTAGCGTAATAGCACAGCTGGATGAGTGGTTCAAGGGTCCGGCTTGTGTTCTAGGGTAGGATGTTCGATTCATTATACCGATGTTATTTTTGTTTTTTTTCACCTATGACTTTATAGCATAATAATTGTCTATAATCTGTTTTTTTACTAATAAGAAATAGGGTATGATTGGAATATAATAAACACATCTCAGATTTTATGTGATGTTATTTTATTAATACAATAGAAAGAAAGAGAAAATAAATTACATTACAA